>JAMJFZ010000458.1:0-59195 GCA_026225945.1 Cricetomys ansorgei | reverse complement strand
GGATATGCTGGGTGCACCTCACTTTGTGTCTTTCCAAACTGCATGTGGTAGATATATTTTATATCTATCTTATAGGTTGGGCATCTGCTATCCTAGAATGAACAATATCTGCATCACCCTGCTGAAACTCCCTACTATGGAGATGACTTTCGAGGCAGCCTTCAAAGGATATATGGGAAATAGAAATAGCATGGCAAAGGTCTATGTGGGAGCAGGAGAACCCACCATGGTGTGTGTCAGATACCACTTACTACCAATTCCTGGGATGTTGGGACACTGGCCCAACCTAGATACTGAAGGACAGGTTGCAGCAGAAGTGACTACAATTCACAGCCCAGGCAAGGATGACCAGAGAAGCAGTGGCAGTGAGGAAAGTAGCTATGAAATACAGTGTGTATTTTGTAAATGGCAGTTGCCTCGGAACAGTGGAGATCTGTGTTCATAAAGGCCCCTAGTCATGAGGGCATTCAATTTCATCATTTTTATAAGAAACAGTATTACTGTAGGTGAGGACATGTTTAAAGTGAACTACAATAGGGATTCCAGTGTTTGTCCTCTTGAAATCACCATCATGTCCCTGCACAGGATCAAGGAGCCTTAAAAGAGATTCTCTCTAATCTCATCTCTGTTGGTGAGCTGCAGAGATGGCTCAATCAATAACGTGCATGCCAGGCAAGCATGAGGACCTGAGTTCGATCCCTATCATCCATGTTTGAAAAGCTAGGTTTGTGGCATGTACTTGTAATTTCTGCACTGGGGAGGCAGAGACAGGATCTCTGATAGTCCTTGGCCACCCAGCTTAGCCTAATTGACAAACCCTAGGTCACAGGGAAAGTCTCTGTCTTGGAGAACTAGGTGGAAGGCTCCAGAAGATTGACACCTAAGGGTAACTTCTGGTTTTCACACATGTGTACCTATAGACATAGAAAAATGCACACATAAACTATGTTGGGAAAGCTTACTGTTAACAGGGCTCTCTTGTATCTTGACAGGTGTCAGCAATGGCTGAAGACGGCAATGAGGAGATCATGTTTATCTGTAAGTGACCCATAGACCTGTCTGGGCTGGCTTGATGTCATAGGATGCAGATGGAATTGACACTTCCTTGTCTAGGCAAAGCTACATCCACATTTTGTTTGTATAACACAGACATGTACATCTCTTGAATCTGTAATTTGTTGACTTGCTTTGAGAGCCTGGGTGTTACCTGTCAGCTGCAGTGCTGTGACCTCAGGGCCACTTCTCCCCAGGACTACCATTAGGGGCATGTGACTGGTGACCCTTAACTCAGAAAGTCACCCCAAAGTTTAGGAAGAGTAAAGGGATTTAGGATAATGGATTAGTATTAGCTTCCTAATTGTGGACATGATGTGTGGGGTTTGAAAGTGCCATAGACTGGTGCTCTTGGGAAGGGGCTCTAGCTGGGCATTCTGTGCTTTCAGGAGCACTAAGAGGTAACTTTTGCAGCCAGGCCTCCTCCACCTGTTGTACCCTTGCTTGTCTTAGTGTCAGTACACGTCTTATATACCTCGTTGCGGTAGGGTCCCCTTTCCCAGGTTTGTGGTCTTTGGGTTTCTCTTTTGTTGGACGTTGTTGCCTCTGACACTCAGTGTCCTGTTTATAGGGTGTGAAGACTGCAGCCCCAGTATCATGACTCGGAGTGTCCTGAACTGGGGCCCGTGGTCATGGTCAAGGACTCCTTTGTGCTGAGCAGGGCAAGGTGAGCGAGTGCCTAAGCTGCCACAGCTGTCTACGAAGAAGGCCTTTCTGCCTGTCTGCTGTGGCCAGAGTGCAGAGGCCCCATGTGTGTGCAGATAGAAGGATGGTTGAGAGCCAAAGTGAGCCTGGGGGTGGGGGTCTTCTTTCTTCAGGGAATTGAGCACCTTCCTGCTTGGATGAGTCCTTAAGAGTTTCAAAGCATGAGGGTTTGTTCCTTTGATACAGTCAGGGATCTCAGGGTCTGGGCTATGCTATCCTGGACTTCATCACTTTACATATTGAACAAAAGTGGCCAAACTTGCTGGGTGGTGGTGGAGCATGCCTTTAATCCCAGTACTTTGGAGGTGGAAGCAGGTGGATCTCTGCGAGTTCGAGGCCAGCCTGGTCAACAGTGAATTCCAGGGCAGCCAGGGCTGCATAAAGAAACCCTGTGTCCAAAAAAGAAAAAAAGTAACCAAACTATAGGTCTGCTTGTTGGGTTTCATCTGTGTTCTAAATCTGGCCTCTGTGGACAGGTGTCTACTGTGGACTAAGTGGACTGGGGTAAGGGTTCTGGACAGGTAGTTCAGGGAACAGGGAAAGCTGCTGTAGCTACCAGGAAAAACAAGCCATGTAGATGTACAGAGGCGGTTTAATAGCCAGGCATTCTCTGAAAGCCCATGTTTTTTTTCCCCTTGAAGCTTGTGCCTCCGGAGATCTAGGGTAAGGGTCCATAAGCTGCTATGTAGACTTGGACCAACTGGTTCCCATTTCTGTACCTCAGTATGGAGAACTAAGTTACCCCTATAAGACTCTGATGATGCCTGATTCAGACTAATGTTAAATTAATGCTTGGTGTCTTTCTACTGTTTCTAGAAGTCTCCCAACTGGTGCCTATCCCTGCTTATTTATCTTTATCTGTGAATTATGGTGTCAAAATACTTTTGCTCAAAGTAGAGAGCTAATCAGCTCTTCTGTTGAGGCTAGGTGCCAACTACCCATCAAAATCCAGCTGAGAGACGTTGGATGCCCAGCCAGAGCCTTTGGCCATTGACTCTTCCTTCTTGGTCCAGCCCCTGCTCATCCCAGGGAGTATGGTCCACCTCTGCTTCTGGGCATGTCTCTTATAGGCCCAAGTCTCACCCATGCTGAGGTTCCAGAGCTCTGTGCCCTCCTTTTCTGGCATTTTCTTTGACCTTCTAATCTGACTATAAAGCCACATCCTCAGTGATGGTCTTCAGCATATACAAAACACTTCACCATGCTCTGTTCCCCTCTCCCTTCCTCCATCTTTCTCTACAACCTTGAAGGCTGTAACCTTGTCTTCAGTTCTTGTCTCCTGGCACCCACACTAGAATTTGGGATCAGCATTATCTTGTGGGGCTTTAAATGTGTTCCTTAATATATGGGCTCTGGGTCCTCAAAGTGTAGATGTAGATTTAGGACAAAATGTAGTTTATTCTTTGGTAATTCGATCCCCGGTCCTTAGAGGGTTTCGGCCTCTGTACAATCTAATCTTAAGCCTAGAACTGGAAGGCTTCAGTCTCTGTACAATATAATCTTCAAGCCTAAACCTAAAACATTTCACCCTCTGAGACTTAACTGCTGACTGACTCACTCTGACTAGCTCCTTCTGAATTCAGAGCTGTACTGAACTCAACTGACTCTTTTCTTTGGTTGATTCAACTCACTTGCCATTCTGACTCAAACTCTTCTCCAAGCTGACTGGTTCAAACTGATCTTCTGAGCCAGCTGACTGTTTCTGACTGAACTCTTCTGACTTTATCTGACTCTAGCTAACTCCTGCAACTTCTCTGACTGAACTGCTCTGTTTCACTTCAAACACTTCAAACAGAGTCTCATTGTTAGCTGACTTTTTCTCCCAAGCTCTCTCTCCTGCTGAACTGTCTCTGTGTCTTATCTGACTGATTCTCTGACTGCCTTTGAGCTAAGAGCATGTCCTCTGACTCACTCTGCTAACTCTTCCTTTGATTCATTGCTTTGCCTGCTCTTCACTCTGATTCATCTCAGATATCACTCTGCCAAGTCTTCACCCTGATTCACTCTCAGACTTGGGATAAAGGCTAGTACCCACTCTGTACTTCATTTTGCCTCTGACTTTCCACTTTTCAGTTGACTAGCATCCATTTTCTCAATCTCTGCTGCTTCTTTCCTAACTCTGAACTGACTGTGAACTCTGAACTGAGAACCGTGAACCGAGAGCTGTGAACTGCGAAGTGTGGCCTAACTTCTGAACTGACTGCTTCCTCTTGCATCCTGAGAGCTGGGATTAAAGGAGTGCCACCATTCCTTCTGAGTTGGGTTACTTAAAGGCTGCATTCCAGCCAGATCACACAGACTTTGAATGTGATCCTTTCCTAGAACAGCCATGTTGCTGGACTAAAAGATTAAATATTCCTCTACACAAGCATAACTTCAGTCCTGTTCCATGTATAGGGAGAGCTTCTGTTCTGCTCCCTGACAAAGTGCATCTTTAGAGCACGGTGGGTCCGTGGAGGGGGCTTGTAGGCATTGTGCTGCTCTGGTCAGTGGGAGAGATGTTAGGGCCTCTGTGAAACTCCTTCTCCTTCCAGGTCCTCCCTCCCCTCTAACCTGGAGATCAGACGCCTGGATGACGGGGCTGAAGGTGTGTTTGCAGTAACCCAGCTAGTCAAGCGCACACAGTTTGGTCCATTTGAGTCAAGGAGGGTCGCCAAATGGGAGAAAGAATCTGCATTTCCACTGAAGGTAAAGGCTGTACAGACAGGGTCTTTTGGGGCCCCTTCAGAATCGGGGGCTGCATGACTCCTGGGGGGAGTGGGGTGAAGACTGCTGAGGATTTGTAAATGCTGGAGAAGTCTTTCTTTACTTCAGTGTGCTTTACATCACAGAGCGTGAGGAGTAGGCAGTGCCTACTAACTTCCAGGTCTTCAGGGAGCATTTAAGAGCAGAGAAGAGTGACACCTTGCTGATGAGACCCCTCTCCTCCCCCAGCAGGTGCTGTGGCTTCAGCATAGCGATGGTCTCTGTAGCTTCCTGCACTGATGTGGCAGTCTCACTCCTATGTGTGAGTTGCACGAAGCTCTCAGAGACTGAGTGACAGCATGGGGGCTTGACGGCTGCACAGAGCACATCTGGCTGAGGGAGAACGGTACTTCCAACTTAGATATAACACCAAGGAAAACAAAGTGGGTGTCACTCACACGGATGGCTGAGGATCTAAAGCGAGCCACAGGAAGCCTCCTGAGTGAGACTAGGAGGCTCAGACATGGGGCAAGCCTTCAGAAATAGTTGAGGCACAAACAAATGAGGGCTGAGTTACTCCTCAGCAGCCCTAGGGACAGTGTGCTTCTCTTTGAGACCCAGAAGAGACAGCCATCTGTCCTAGGTAATACAGCCTCAGAATTTGGCACTCTTGGCATATTGAGCTTACAGGACAGACTTCAGCCAAAGAGGAAAAAAACAGACACTGAAGACATACACTTACAGGAGAAGTGTAAGGAAAGCAGAAAGAAAGGTTCTGTGCTAAGAGATGATAGGAAAGGCCTAAATTTGAGTCCAGAAAGGCAGGTAGCTGAGTGTCTGCCCTCTGTGGACCCAGGTTATGGGTACATACTGGTACCAGCACGTGGCTGGAGAACGGCCTTCGTGCCTGTTTGGCTTCTTTTCGTCTCCTCAATTCTAAAGGTTATTTTCAGGTGTAAACTTGTTCTCAGGTCTGAGTACCTGTGTGCCCCAAGGGAAGCCCCGTGCTCCTGGGAGAGGGTGGAAATGTGCCTTCCACAACCACTGGGGGGGTCACTGGAAACCTGGGAGCCTCCCAGTCTGTTCTTGAACTTATAGAGGTCTGTTCAGGAAAATCTTAGCAGTATGGCAGGGTCCCTGAGGAAGCAGTCAGAGGAGCAAACTGTATCTGTGCTAACTCAAACTTAAAGACACTAAAGGCTCTCCTTGCCCTGCCCTCATTTAGCCAAGAAGCTATAGGAATGTTCTACAGACCAGGGACAGCTCACCTGGACTGAGGGACTCTGCTGATGTCATGCATGGAGCAGAGCCAGGAGGAGAGTTCCAATATCTTGTGTACCCACCTGAGCCGTGGGAAGAACTCAGGTGTCTTCCCGATGAAGCTGGTAGGAGAGCTCAGAGCATAATGGCTAGAGAAGAGAATTCAGGGTCCCCTTGATGCTACACAGGAGGACAGCTCATGGTCCCCTTGACTCCTGAACAGGAGGACAGCTCAGGGTCCCCTTGATGCCTACACAGGAGGAGAGCTCAAGTGTCTTACTCTGCACTTGGGTCACAAACAGTCCTCAGACACTTCAGTGGCGAGGAACCCGTGGCATGTCTTCAGCTTTCTCTTTCCTGTGACCAGCCTGACCCATCTAAACCACAGTCTTTCTCTGATCCCCGGCCATGGTAAACAGCTTGTCAACAGATCCTATCAGAAGCAGTGCAGTCTTGCCCACGGTCCCATGCCGCACTGATAGACTGGTGGATAACCATACCTCCCCTTCAGGTGTTCCAGAAGGACGGGCATCCTGTGTGCTTTGACACTTCCAATGAGGATGACTGCAATTGGATGATGCTGGTGCGACCAGCACTGGAGCCTGGGCACCAGAATCTAACAGCCTATCAGCATGGCAGTGATGTGTATTTCACCACCTCAAGGGACATCCCTGCAGGCACTGAACTGCGCGTGTGGTATGCTGCCTTTTATGCCAAGAAGATGGACAAGCCCATGCTGAAGCAGGCCTGCTCCAGTGTTCAGGGTACATCTCATTTCCTCAAAAGGGTTGGTCCCCTTGCCAGAGATGCTAATGATGATGCTGGACCAGCATCTGGGATGGGGGAGAGAGGGTGAACCCGTGTAGCGGTTGTCCCCCATGCCTGGGCCTCTGGGATGACAGATAGTGCTCACACGAGTTCTTGGGATCCTTGCTGGTGACAGGCAGTGCCTCTCTGTCTTTGGGTGATTTGAAGCACTTGAGTATAATACAGGCTGGCTTGCACTGGTCTCAGGGCTCCCACAGTAGCCCATCCCAATGATGCCGTGAGAAAGCAGTTTATTCCTGTGAGCACAGAGGTCCAGGGACAGGCCAAATCATGTAGAAGATGAGACTCAGGGACAGGCCCAATCACAGTTTAGAACAGTGGTTCTCAGCCTTCCTAATGCTGCAACCCTTTGATATAGTTCTTCATGTTGTGGTGACCCCCAGTCATAAAATTATTTTCATTGCTACTTCATAACTGTAATTTTGCTACTGTTATGAGTCATAATGTAAATATCTGATATGTAGATGGTCTGTGATATGCAGACCCCTGTGAAAGGGTTATTCAACCTCCCCATCCTCTCCCTTACCCCCCAAGGATCGGGACTCACAGGTTTAGAACTTCTGGTCTAGAAGGTGAGGCTCAGGGATAAACCACATTACAATGCAAAAGTTCAGGGAACCAGGACTGGAACAGCAATCTGGCTGCTATGCTGTGTGCTGGTGCTGCTGCTGTGTGCTGGTTCATGCACATGCGTGTATGTGTGTGCCCATGTAAAAGTGTGGTATGTCTGGACAGATGCCTTTGTGTGTACGTGTGATTGTTTAAGCTGCAGAGTACATGCTCTTGTGTATTAATAGAATCACAGGTGCCTTTTATGTATGTACAGATATGTGTATGCAGATGCATGTGTGCATTTGTCAGCATGTGTACAGATACACAGTGTGTATATTTTGTATGTATATAGATGTATATGTGTGTGTATGTGTTAGAGTATATGGATCCATGGGAATATACATGTGTTGATGTGTGTTCAGGCATGCCAGGAGTATACATGTGTGTACAAATGCACAGGTATGTATGGATTCATGGGGATACACATGTGTTAGTGGGTGTACCTATGTTAGTGTATATGTAGATTTATAGGTATGTGCCTGTGTGTGTGTACAGATACATAGGATTGTATGTGTGTATATGCAGAGGTGTTTGTATATATATGTTTGTGTGTGTCCTAATGCATAAGTATACAAAGAATGTAGTTCTGTGTGGAGGAGTCATTTGAATGACCCACCTGGTTCAGGTGAATGGAGAAGCTAGAGGAGCCAGTCACTGTCGTTGAGGTACTTGCTGTGTTAGCCTGGGCCCTGGACATCTCTCCGGGCATCAGTCCTGCTTATTATTGTTACGAAGAGTTTTCGTCATCAAAATGAGACAGTGACTCTGCCTCTGACCCCCAAATACAGTGACTCCTCATGAAAATGGCTTCTTTCTGTGCCAAGCATGATGTGATACAAAGGCCTCACAGGGAAGTTTCTAACATTTTGCAAAGATCTCACAGGTTCCTAACTCAGAGGACTCTGGCCTGGCCTGTGTTTCTGGTCAGTTGAGGTTTTGAGTAGTGGAGGAGCCTGGGTGTGTGTCCTGGGGCCGGACTCACAAAGCAGCACAAAATAGGGAGTCAGGCACAGATATGACTTCTCCCAGCTCTGGAGCCTATAAACACTCACTGTGTCTTGGGACAGATAGCAAGCAGGCAGGTACTTGTAAGTGATGTAGGTCACTTGCTACTGTTGACCAGGTAGCTAGCTGGAGTCCCCATGTCTTTCTACCTGTGGTGCACACGCCTGGCCCTCTCAGGCTGGCTGTTTTAAGCGGCAGCTTCTCTGGCACCTTGCCTCCTACCTCCCTGGCCACCTATCTGTCTTTTTCCTAAGTCCCTTTCCATAGTACCCCCACAGAGTTTGGGTTATGTGCTCGATGCTTCTTCCCAGCAGAAGCCAGGCACTGCAGTCCTCCTTGCCCACATCTCCAAAGTTCATAGAGAGCAAGGTCTATGAGGAAAGGTGAGAAGCATCTAGAAAGCAGTACCAACTGGTACTAGTTCCCTGTTGGACTGGAGAGGGATGGCTTTCCATTCTGCTTACCTCTGGGCCTTGTGTGTGCACCAGAGAGTTTGCCATCCCAAGGTGGAGTGGGTCGGCTACGTGTTGCCCTGAGCTCACATTACAGGTGGCTTGCTTTCCTCCCAAGGGCATGAGCAGGTGGGTAGAGTGGGGAGCATCGGCTCAGAATCACCCTTCTAATGAGAAAGACAGAAGGTAGCATCTAGTCCCTAGGAAGCCATATCACGCCTGCAGCCTGCCTGCTCTCTCTGTCTCTGATGCTGGCTTTGTGACAAGTATTTTCTAATTCTCAACCAGTTTTCATATGTTCAGTTGAGCTCAGCATGTTGAATGCCCACTTCAGGAGGTCTTAGCAGGTGTATACAAGTGTGCAATTCTACTACAGTCTCTTGTGGAGCAGGATTTCACCTGATTTCACCTGATTTCACCCTCAGTAACCCTCCGCCCCAAGCTGAGCGGCTGTGTGGTATGTCCTACTGGACTTCTCATGGTCAGCATGTGCCTGCCCTTCTGTTACCTGGTTTTGATTTATGCTCACACCTGAAGCCCTCTTCTCATGCTGTCGGTGCTGCTGTGAACTCTGTGGGCTATGTCATGTTGTTTGGCTAACACATTTCCCTATATTTGGAAATGTCAGTGTTGGCACTATAGAACTTGGCTGCTGGCTATTCGGTGTTGGTTTCTCCTTTAAAATTCTCATCTTGTAAAGTTACCTTTTGACAATCTTGTGTTGTCACATGACTACCTGATTCTTCCAATGAGAAGTCTTCACTCAGTACTAGAGGAGCAGGTAGCTAAGCTTAGGGGCCTGTTTGGGGCAGCACAAATTCTTATGTATGATTATTACAAGAGATGGTGGGCCACTGTCCCAAGGGTCCTTTTTTAAAACTATTTATACATTTATTTATTGGTGTTTTGTGTATGTATTTGTGCATGTGTGTGCACACATGTGCACATTGTATATATGTATGCCATGGCACGCATGGAGGCCAGAGGATAACTTGTGGGATTTGTTTCTCTCCTTCATCATGTGGGTCCCATTGAACTCAGGTCACTGGGGTTAGTGGTAAGTACCCTTCCCTGATGAGCCCTTGCTGGACCCCCAAGGGGTTTTTGGAACCCCTTCTTGGGACCCTCTGTATGTTTGGGAACCTGCGTGAGAAATAGGAACTTGGCTCTTATTTCTGTTTGTTCCCAATTTCCGAGGATTCCCTAACCAGCAGATTTCCTAGAAAGTGAAAAGGAAGGAAGAGTTCAGACACTGGGCGGGACGTTTAGGATGCAGTTCCCGTCTGCCACCTTTTTGGTGCCTTTTCCCATCTTCGATTTCAGTCTGACAGGTTCCACACTGCATCTATTTCTTCCCCAGATGTGGTGGTTTACATCCTCATCTCTGTTCTTTGTGTTCTCAGCACTCGCTTAGGGTGCAAGGAGATAGGATGTGCTCTCTTCTGGAGCATGCTGGGTATATAGCTGCAGATCTGGAGACCGTCTAGACTCAGGCGCTTCCTATGAGTGGCCTCAGAGTGTTAAGCTGCATGGTGATGGGTCTGGATGTGATAGGCAGTGATAGTAGCTTGGGCTGGGCCCACAGAAAGACTAGCTAGACCAGATCCAGAGGCATTTCCAGTGCAGATCCCAGGAGAATATCTGTGACATGTTGAAAAGGAGCCTGCAGTCCCCATCTGCATAGTGAGGATCAGTCTGTGTTCCTTGAGCCCCTGTCCTTTTCCCTCCTGTTTAGGTTCCTGTGTGTCATATTGGAGGGATAGAGGCATTGCTTTGGCAGCAGCCACCTGCCCCAGGTGAGGATTCTTTCAAATTGAACAGTTAAAGCTCACTCCTGCACAGGCACTCGGCTCCACTGTCAGACAGCAGTTACAAGGCACAACCCTTATCACAAAAACTTCCCTGCAATATGTCGGGCCAGGACCACAGCCATTTCAGGCTCAGGAGCATTGTTACTCTGTTATATGAGCCACTAAAGATTTAAATATGAGTCGTGTGTGTGTGTGTGTGTGTGTGTGTGTGTGTATGTGTGTATGTGTGCATGTGTGTGTGTGTGTACATGTGTGTGTATGTGTGCATGTGTATGTATGTGTGTGTGTGTGTGTGTGTGTGTATGTGTGTGCGTGTGTTGCTACAAGTAGAATTCAAGTAAAGCATTCTATCCCCCACCCCCTTAAAAACAAACAAACAAACAAGCAAACTTTTGAGATAGGGCTTCCCTAAGTGGCCAGGCTGTCCTTGAACTTGTTCTGTAACGAGGGCAGGCCTTGGACTTCCAGTCTTTTTGTCCATCCTCCTAAGTAGCTGGTATTAACAACCCTGTACTGTCAGGCCCAGCTCAACTGTGGGTTCTGAGGGCTTTTCTCTTAGGGATATGAAGGGCTCTGGTCCCACAGGACGGTGAAAGGGAGGGGCTACATTTCTGCATCTGGTGACAAAGCTGACCCTGTGTAATATAGCTGGGATACCACATCTGTTCAGCTTCCTCATATGTAAAATGGGAATGAACTTGGTCAGCATGTGTGAAACTGAGGACACTGCTAGAATGCTGTAAGTGCTCGTCAGTCTGGGTATCTCCGTCCTTGTCACCATCACCTAGGGGACAGGCTGCACTCTGCTCTAGTGGCTAACCCCTTTGTCTTGTGTCTTGTGTCTTGCAGCTGCAGGTACCCCTGAACCCAGTGTCCCCGTGGAGCCTGAGCGTGGCCAGTGGGTGTGTAAAGTGTGTTCTAGCACTTTCCTGGAGCTGCAGCTCCTGAACGGTAAGGTAGAAGTGGCAAATGGGGGTTACCCAAGGTGGGCAGACTGTTGTGCTGAACTCTCTCATCTATGTTGGCACATGCCCACGGTTGTCAGGATGTCCCAGACTTTGTATTGTCTGCCCTATGGCCTACAATGAGCTGCTGCTCAGAGCTCCTTCCCTTGGCCTGACCCTCCCTACTTTCCTGTTGATGAGGCTCTGGATATGGGGGATACAAGCAAGGGTCAGAAACCACCGTGACTCACCTCTTTAGTCCTGCCTAACTTCTATATCTGGCAGTCCTTCCCCCTGTCTGTTTTCAGGGCATTCTGTTACTTCAGGCTCCCTCGCTAATGGAGGGTGGCCAGGGAAAAATTGACTTCATCCCCTAGTTACACTGTTTCCTGGAAGCCTCTCTGGTAGGCAGTAGAGAAAGATTCAAGTCACATAAGCTACCAGGAAGCTGGATGTGACCTATATCATGTACAGAACATGCTCGGAAGCCAAACCCTGAGAGGGTCACTGGTTTGCAAGTTCAGGTATGTGACAGAGACAGCTGGGTTCTGCTCTTATAGCCTGAGCAAGTTAGTGACTGGAATGTTCTGGAATCTATGAAGGTTCTTTCTAGGCAGATTTTAGCAGCAGAAAGGCTAATGTGAGTGTTACTGGGAGACACCTTGGTCACTAGGCAAGGCTTGTTCATCTCGTAAGGATTGTGGCTGTCTTTTTTTGTGTTCCTGGGCTATCCTAATCTTAACACTTTGGCCCTCTGCCTGGGGATAGTCACCTGTGTTCATCTCAAATGGGAACAGTGAGCAGCTGTCAGCTTCTCCTTCTCCTCCTCCGCCTTCTTTTCCTCCTCCTCCTCATCCTCATCTTCCTTCTCCTCCTCTTCTTCCTTCTCCTTCTCCTTTTTCCTCTTCTTTTTACTTACTTTTTATGTGTGTAATTGTTTTTTGCCTGTATGCATGTCTGTGCACCACATGTGAGCAGTACCCATGGAGGCCAGAAGAGGGCGTTAGATTCCCTGGAACTGCAGTTACAGAGGGTTGTGTGCTATCATGTAGGTGCTGACGCTTGAACTTTGGTCTCTGGAGGAGCAGCAGGAACTCTTAGTCACTGAGGCATCTCCAGCCCCATCAGCTGCTGTTGACAGATTCCTTAGGAGTGCCGGGTTTGTGAAAGAACATACCCCTTAGATGAGAGCAAGGCCAGTCTGTGAAAACCATGGGGTGCAGGGACATTACAAAAGATATAGTCACTCAGCCCCAATCGAGAACAGCTATTTCGTTTGTTTGTTAATTTTCCTTGCTGACTAGTTTTAGTTAAGGAAAAAGCTTCCCTTCACTTTGGTAGTAGAGTTAGGCCAATGTTCCCAGATGCCAGCTCTGGTGATTCCTCTTACCGTGTACTTGCGTGGTACTTACCATGTACTTAGTGAGTCTCACAACAGTCTATAATCATGATAGTCATTTTCTGGATAAGCAGACTGAGGCTGGCGTGAACAGCTCATCTGCTCAAGCTGTGTGGTTGCACATGCTGGAGCCATGTTCAGTGTAGGCAGGCTGCCTAGCCTCTACTGCCAGGGGTCAAGGAATCTCTTCTTTCTGCTACAACTCTTGCCTGGGTGTCTGGTGGATAACGTGATAGTTGAAGATCCAGGAGCAGAACTGAAAAAAGAAAGGAGTACAGAACTGGTTCTCTGGGAAACTGGGCTGCAGGGCAGAGGCATCTTTTGTCCTCCACAGACTGGCACGGAGGATCCCAGAGCCAAATGACATGTCTAAAATGTCTAAAATGACATGTATAAAAATCTACAAGAATGGACCTCATGGGGTCATACTTTGTCCAATAGGAGAATGTGAATCCATGATCCCCCATCTTAGCCGTGATTGCACTGTGCCTGAAGCTGTCTTCTGCAGAGCCTTGCCCGAGAGTCTTGCCTTGAATGGAAAGGCATAGCTTTGTTGTTTAGGCTCCAACCTACCATGTTTGCCCACTCTTTGGTTGACTAATTTCCAAACCAGAAGAGAACTTGACTTTATTTCATGCATTTATTCATGACTGAGCTTAGAACATACATGACTGGGCAAGTGAGGGTCAGCCTATGCCTTTTGAAGTCAGGCCCACCACCCAGAACACCAGGAGACCAACTGAGGTTGTTAAACAGACAACATGGGAAGCACAGGCTATTGTCCTTGACCTTTCACCTGATGCTGTCATTTCCTGTGTCCCCTTGGGGAACCCAGCTTCTATCTCAAGTGGCCACTTAGTAGTGTCTGATTAAACCTGAGGCAACAGTGAAGGTACTGGCCTCATTGCCCTCCTGGAATTCTGCTCCATTTAAATGTGAGAACAAAGAAAGGGAAAGATGCCAGGATGTTTTGCAGCAGCATTAACTACCAAGCATGCCAGAGAAGCCAAAGCCAGCAGTGGGACACCCAAGAAACATGTCTGTAGAGCTTCAGGAGTATCAGGAGCCTGGGAGGAGAGGACAGGGAAGCACAAACTAGTGGCCCTCTTAGAGCCCTGGTCACCTGGTCTGCCCCAACCCTGCCCTGGCCCCACCCGGCTGAATCTCTATGTCTATTAGAAGAATGTTGGGTCCACCCGTGGGAGAGACTTTTGACTGGGGATCCCAGGTACATAGTACTGAGGACAGGGCCTAACAGAGCCAGGTGGTAGAATTTATGCAGCTCCAGACTTCATTTCTTTCTCTTAATAGTGGTGGAGCTGGCTCAGGCCCCAGATAGGGAGGAAGGATTTCTCTGTAGAAACTAACCAGGGAGACCAAGGACCCCGCAGTGCGACTGCTCAGCCCCTGACCGTCCTGCAGAGCGAGGCTCCAGATGCTGAAAGAAAGCTCAACATGAGCAAGAGTCCAAACTTGTCTGAGTAATATGAAAGCAAACCCAAAAAACCTCCAAGCTGAAGTTCTTCCTTCGGTGAGAGATGGCAGCATGTACTGTGTCCTTCAGATAAGAGCAGGCCACTGTTGGAGAAATCTGAGGACAGCAGGTGACTGAAAATGACAGCTGTGGTAGCAGACGTAAATGTGATGGAAAAGTGTCCTAAAACACTGGGAGAGTTTTCCATCTGGAGGACACAAACAGAAGAGATACAAAAGACTGGAGGATTGTCTGAGACTCTGCAGGTGGCCAGGAGCGCTCTGGAGGGAAAGGGAGGAGCGGAGGGCAGTGAGAATCAGTCAATGGACTGGGACGTAGCTCAGTTGGTAGAGTGATGGCCTGGATTCACACGCCCTGAGGTTGATCCCCAGCATCGCCAAAGCCAGACATAGTGGCACATGCCTGTAATCCTGGTCCTCGAGAGGAAAAGTCAGGAGGGTCAGGAATTCAAAGTTATCTTCAACTACATCGTGAGTTTAAGAGTGTCTTGTGTTACATGAGATCCTGTCTTAAAAACAAACCAAATAGAAAGATTAGCCAGCCAGCAAAGAGACACTGAAGGATGCAGTAGGGCCCAACAGGCCATCATGTGATGAATGATAGAGACATACCTGTGCCATCATGGGACCTAATCATAGCATCTAGAGAAAAACACTATTGGAGGGTAAGCTATTAGAAACAAGGGTGCTGTTGAGACAGAAAGCAGACTTAACCATCAGATTTTTCACTGTCAGCAACCTAGTATAGATGGTCAACAAATCCAGAAATTTCCAAGCAGGACCAAAGAATCTAGTGAGGAAAACCCTGGAATATGCAGGCTGTCACCATCAGACCACTTGATGAAGACACCGTCACCTACACTAACATTGGACTTCAGAGCCCAAATGTATAGCTTCTGAGGTCAGCACCTCTACTGAGTCTTACAGTGCTGCCCTGCCCAAAGCAAGGTGCTTGTCCTCTATATATAGTGAACAGGAAGAAGGTCCTTTGCAAAGAATGGGGAAAGGACATGCAGTTCACCAGCCTGGATTAGAGAAAGCAGAGGGCTCTGGGAAGAACAAGTGTAATAGAAAATGGAGAGAAATCTAGAAGCTAACTGTGTTTGACTTCGAGAGAAGAGAGAGGCAAAGAGTATACAAACTAGCAGCAGACATGGCACAATGAGAAATTGATGGAACATAAGGCTGTAATTAGCTCCAGGAGAAAGAATGCTAACCACAACTACTGTGTGGCACACCTGTGGATAGGTCTTTATGGCATGGTCTTATAAAAAACACCAGTTGTTGGCTTACACTAAAAGTGTGATCTGAGTGTGTTGGTGGGATTGGGAGCAGTCTGAGGTCTAAGAAGGAAGCAACGTGTATAGAGAAAACCAGAACCCCCATGTTTTGTTTTAAATCGTAAGTAGACACTGTCTAGTATAGTCAGGCCTCTTTATCCATGGCATCCTCATGTCTGTGTTCAAACAGCAGCACATCAAATACTTAGAAAACATGTGTCTGTATTGAATATGTACAGGGGTTTTTTTTCTTATTTCCTGAATGTAGAAAATAACCATTTGCATAACATTTTTATTGTGTTTTGGTATTTTGAATGTTGATGTGTATGGTATGTGTGTTCGTTTTTGCAAATACTATGCCATTTTATGTAGGGGAATTGGGTGTCTGGGTTTTGATGGCCTTGGGTTCCTGGAACTATCCTCTGTAGGTGTGGATGGGTAACTGGAGAATGCAAAGGAATGGATAGGCAGGGTGGAGCAGGAGACTTCTCTTTCTGTTTTGAGACAATTACACAGTTATTTGCACCTATCTCATTGGACTTTCTACAAATATTTTGAGTCTTTTCAAAACAACAGCTTTGGGCTTCACTTATTTCTTACTGTATTTTCGTTTTCAGAAATTAACTTCTGTTGATTTATATTTCTTTTTGGTTTTTTGAGACAGGGTTTTGTGTAGCCTAGGCAGACTCTGCGCTTGCGCTGTAGCTGAGAATGACTTAGACTTCCAATCTACTTCCTGAGTGGTGTGATTACAGGCATGTGCCACTATGCCTGTCTCCCTTTTATGCTTTTTGTTTGTTTGTTTGTTTGTTTTGTTGGAGCACAGGCCATTTGAGGAGTGTGGTGGGCAGACATAGTGACCTATGTGAACACAGCCTCAGAGTTGGTGTATTTTTCATGCATTTATTTACTGATTTCTGAGACAGGGTCTTACCTTGAACTTGAAGTCTTGGTCCTTCTGCTTTAACTTTCTGAGTGCTGGGAGTATAGGCGTGTGACACCACACCTATTTATGCAGTGTTGGGTGTCAGACCCAGGGCTTCATGGGAGCCAGGTGAAGAAAACACTCAGCCAACTGCACTAATCCCTAACTTGCAATTTCATTTATTTACTGTTCTTATTTTGGACCTTGGATCTGAAAAGTCACAGCTTCCATCACTGTGGATGGCTCTGTGTCAAGGGCATTGCTTTCCTCTGCTCTCTATTCTCTTTTTGATGGCTCTGCACACCTACTGTAGACCATATCTCCTGCCCTCTCTCTCCTGTTTCTGGGCCCTTGTCCCTTGTCCATTTCAGGGATCTATCTTTAAGAGATTCCCTTTCTCAGTAGTGTCTGAGCCATGTCTTTAATTTGTGTCGATACATCTTAGTCATATAAATGTTTTCTTTGCTTGCTTTTCTCAATTGCTTTTTTCCAATTATCTCAGCCTTTTCCTTCAGCTTGTTATTTTTACTTGTTTATGTCTGCCCCCTCCACTGGATTTTGCCCTTAGTTTGTGCTACGATCTTCCAGTCTTCCTGGTTTTTATGTCAGCTGATACCCTAATCTTTCTGGGGTGTGGTAGGCACTGCTGTGAGTTCTGTTGCTTTGTTGATGTGCAACACAGGATTCTTCCCTTTTTCCTGCTTCTTCATTTGTTTTCCCTGTAGACCATAGCCTGGGGAAGTTGGCACAGGATGCTTTACTTTTTCCTTTTATTATTTATTATTATTACCATTAATTATTTTGCTTTCCTGAGCTTCATAATTGAAGTTTCATTTCTCTCTAGGATGTGAAGGGGTTTTGTTGTTTTGTTTTAGCTTGAGTGGTATATATACCAGTCATATAACCCCACTGGGACTTTGGTTCCTTATGGGAGTCATTTTATTTCACCTGCCCTTCTTCTCTAAAACCTTAGCGGGTAAAGCTGCTTGCCACCCAGCCTGAGTTCAATCCCTGGGCCCACATGTGGAAGGAGAGAAGCAGCTCCCACAAGTTGCTCTCTGATCTCCACTTGGACATCATGGCATGAATACACCTGCACACTCAATAAATACATAAGCCTGAAAATGAATGATATGATCACTGCAGAGAATAGCTTTCTTTCTGCTTCCCTGGAACACTGGACCCCAAAGGAGTCTTAACACAAACCAAACTTTATTGACTTGCTCAGAACCTGGGTCCTGTGTAAACTTCAGTCTCTGTTGTCCAGTACCTGAGCCTAGTATAGAGTAAACCTGTGTCTCCAGACTCCATGTATGCTTGAGTCTGAGTTCCATTGTGCCCGAATCCAGAGAGACTCTGTCTCTCAGTCCCCAGGCCCTGTGATGACTTGTGACCCTGTCTTTACAGCTCGATGACCTGAGAGACCCTAAGGCTTCTGATTCCACATTCACTTTGGTTTTAAGTTCTCTCTGTGTGATTGTCTTGTTTGCTTTCCTTTGTTACTGTTCAACCTGTATTTTCAGGGTGTATGTACTGTTTTGTCTCACCTTCCCATTCATTTTCAGCCATTGAGCTCCATGTAAGTTTGTTCTGCTAGGTGTCAGATCATGTTAGTGTTCCCTCATAGGCCTGCTTCTTAGGGCTACCCCACCCAGCGTCGAGTCTCTAATGCTGGACAAATCAGGGATAATGGCTACTTAGCTTAATACTGGTGATGAACTGACTCACATTTACAGAGTGAAAAAAAAAACAGCTCTAGGCACAGTGGAGCATCTGTCACATGTTTAGTCACCTGCTTTCCCTGCTACTTCCTCTTCCTGTTGCCTGGTACCTTATGACCCAGCTACATTTGCCCTCTACCTCCAAAGCTTGCCTCTCTGTGTGGAAGCCTACCTACCTGCCTGTTTCCAATATCTGTCTCCATTGCCTTTTCCTGAGTGGTCTGACAGGTTTTCTGTCAGCTGTAAATAAGCAAAACCATTTTGCCTTCTTGTAGCTTTATAAATAAATGTTTGCTGTGAGTACTTTGCCTAACAGTCTTCTGTAGGTGCTCCCATCTTAGTGTGTCACACTCTATGGGAAAGTTAGAAAATGCAGTCAAGGAAGCAAGTCAGAATTCCATAGTTTCCTCTAGAAAGACACTGGGGCTGCAGTGAGCATTGTGGACGTGGCCTTTGCGGAAGCACTCCTGCACTTCTGCATGTATAGACTGCCTAATAATATTCATACCCGGCCTGCGCCTCCTCATTTACTTCTAAGCATTGTTCCACAATGGAGGATGTGACCCAGTTGGCAGAGTGCTTGCCTAGCATGCAGGAAGCCTTGGGTTCGAGCATAAAACTTGGCATGGTGGCACTTGTCTGATTAGCACTTTGGAGGTGGAGGCAGGAGGACCAGAAATTGAGACTGGTCTGTATTACATGACCGATTTTCATATATAAACAAACAAATATGATTTAAGCTTAATGAACCCCATCTGAAAGTTCAAAATCTGAAGCACTACAAACTTCTAAAATTAGAGTCTACCATGATCCGAAGCTCCCTGGTCCTGAACATGTCAGCTGAGGGAACCTCAGCCTGAAGCTGAGTGTATGTGTTGGAGCCATTTCCCTTTCAGAACAGTGAAGATAAAGTTTATTTACCTGTGGAGAGGGCAAACATAAGGAAGAAAACCCACACAGTGGTGCAGGTGCTGGAGCCCAACCCCCTACTGTGTCATCATCAGCTCTTCTCCTCTTACAGAGCATCTCTTGGGCCACCTGGAGCAAGCCAAAAGCCTTCCTGCAGGTGGCCAACAGCAGGAGGCAGCTTCTGAGAAGGAGCCTGATACACCCAGGAGGGAGCCTCCCACAGCGGCTGAGAGTAAGAACATCCAGAGTGCCGTGGCCACCAAAGAGCCAAAGAAAAAGCCTCGAAGGGGGAGGAAACCCAAAACATCAAAGGTTGAACAGCCTCTGGTCATTATCAAAGACAAGGAGCCCGCAGGTGAGAAGCTGGTGGGGTGCTGTGCCTGCCAGGACAGGTGCTGCAGGTGAGAAGCTGGTGGGGTGCTGTGCCTGCCAGGACAGGTGCTGCAGGTGAGAAGCTGGTGGGGTGCTGTGCCCAGGACAGGTGCTGCAGGTGAGAAGCTGGTGGGGTGCTGTGCCTGCCAGGACAGGTGCTGCAGGTGAGAAGCTGGTGGGGTGCTGTGCCTGCCAGGACAGGTGCTGCAGGTGAGAAGCTGGTGGGGTGCTGTGCCTGCCAGGACAGGTGCTGCAGGTGAGAAGCTGGTGGGGTGCTGTGCCTGCCAGGACAGGTGCTGCAGGTGAGAAGGTGGGGTGCTGTGCCTGCCAGGACAGGTGTTGCAGGTGAGAAGCTGGTGAGGTGCTGTGCCTGCTAGGACAGGTGCTGCAGGTGAGAAGCTGGTGGGGTGCTGTGCCTGCCAGGACAGGTGCTGTGTTCATTACCTCTTAGCTTTATGGATGAGCATCTTGGCAGGGAGCATCATGCGGGAGGGGTTTCTTATCTCCTCTCCAGTCCCTCAGTCAGCTGTGGAAGTGTGATTAGCATGCAGTCTTCCACACTAGAGTGTTCAGACCACAGATTTTTAAAAATGGACACCTAGCTAGCCATTGTCTCGTCAGGACAAGAGCCTTCCCTATCTCACAGGTTGCTGGAGCTCCAGACTGGAGCCCTCAGTCTGGCTGGGTTTTGGTTTGTTTTGTTTTTTTGACACAGAGTCTTGCTATGGCTGGCTTCAAGCTCAGTATGTAACCCAGGCTGACTTTTGAACTCTCATTCCTATCTACTTAGTCTCTTGAGGAACTGAGATGACATACCTGTGCCACTGCCTGGCTTGTGTCTGTATGCTTCGCTATTTCAGGTGTGAGTCTTGGTTTTTGTTGTGGTTATTGTTACTTCTTTTTGTTTTTCAAAACAGAGTTTCTCTGTTGTAACTCACTCTATAGACCAGGCTGACCTCGAACTCACAGAGATCCGCCTGCCTCTGCCTTCTAAGTGCTGGGATTAAAGGTGTGTGCTACCACACTTGGCTCCTCAGGCGTGAGTCTTTTCCATGCCATGCCTGTCAAGCACAGCTCTTCTGTTTTCCCACCAGCACTTAGTCCATCATGTGAGTTCCCAGTATTTGTTGCCCACTGCTTGTGGGTGGACATGTTGCTGGTCATGGCCCTGGCTGGAGTCTGTTCTTAAAATTTTTATTTATTTATTTGTTTGTTTGTTTATTTATGTGTGTGCACTTTCACACATGCCAAGCATACCACAGACCATAGCTGAAGCCTGTTCTTTTTAAAATTTCATTTATTTATTTATTTATTTGTGTGTGTGTGCACGCACATGCACGCATGCACATGCTAAGCATGCCACACACCATAGCACATACAGAAGCCAGAGAACTTTGTAGAGAAAGAGAACTTTCTAATACTCTTTCACCTCTATGAGGGCTCCAGGGATGGAACTCAGGGGCCAGGTTGCTTTACTTAATAATAATAATTAATAATTACTTAATAATTAATAATAATAATAATAAAGTCTCTTTTAAAATCCAAAGTCTTTGCAAAATTCCAAAGTCTCTCAACTGTGGGAGCCTGGGAAATCAAAATTCAGCTGAATACTTTCTTATTTCAAGTGGGAAAACCAGAGCACAGTCATAATCTGAACAAAGCAAAACCAAACTCCCAACAGTGTAATAACTCAGTGTCCAGTATCTGAGATTCACTTGTGATCTTCTGAGTTCCTCAAGTGGATTTGGGTCACTTCTCTGGCTCTGCCCTCTGCAGCACACACAGCTTGTCCTCCAGGCTCCAGCCGGTTCCCCTCTACAGCTGCTGCTGTTCATGGTACTAGCATCTCCAATATGCTGGGGTCTCTTGCTGCAACTGGGCTGCACCAGTAGCCTCTCCTGGGTTCTTCATGTTGCCAAGCCTCAACTTCTTTTCGTGACCCCTTCAGTCAAAGGCTTTCAAGTGCTACTGAGGCTGCACCTTCACCAATGACATTTCATGGCCTCTCACAATGCCAAGCCTCAGCTGTTCTCCATGACTCCATCATGCCTTCAAAACCAGTACCACCTGGGTGACTCTTAAACTATCCAAATTTGGCTGCCAGCAGAAGGTACGACCTTGGCTGCCTCTGGAACCCAATTTCTGTGTCTGACTCTGAGGAAACACTTTCAAGAAGCTTTCACTTCAGTAATGCTAGTCTCTTCTTAATCACCACTAATTTCTTTGTTCCAGCTGACCACCATCGCTGTCCTAGTAAAGCAAAGTTCTTACTTCAGTGGTTCTGGTCTCTTGTTAATTACGGCTGATTCTTGAACCACAGATTCTCAACTCAAAATAGCCAGTGGCCCTGGTAAAATCTTTAAGGAACTCTCAAACTTTCTTCTGGAACTTCACAAGCCAGGCCTCCATTGTCTGCATTTATCTCAACATTTTTATCTTCCAAGCTCCCACAGAAAAGCTCACCAATCTTTGAATACTCAATGGCTTTGCACGCCCAAAGTTCTAATAAACACACACACACACACACACACACACACACACACACACAAAAAACGTGGTCAGGTCTGTCGCAGTAATACCCCATGATCCTGGCATTACTTTCTGTCCTAGTTAGGGTTACTATCGCTGTGATAAAACACCTTGACCAAGACAACTTGGGAAAGAAAGGGTTTATTTGGCTTACATTTCCATATTACTGTTCATCATCGAAGGAAGTCAGGACAGGAACTCAAGCAGGGCAGGAACCTGGAGGCAGGAGCTGATGCAGAGGCCATGGAGGGGTGCTGCTTACTGGCTTGCTCAGTTCCAACTAACCAGAATCTAAATATCCCAGCAAAGCAAATGTTTCACTTTGGTAGTTCTGATATCTTGTTATTCATGGCTGATTCTTCAGCCTCAGCTAACCAGAACCACAGAATCTTAATTCAAAATGAGAAATGGCCCCAATAAAGTCTTTAAACTTCCCTCTGAAACATCACAAGCCAGGCCTCCATAGTCTGCACTCCTCTCAGCATTCTTATCTTCCTAGCTCCTACCAGGCTTTGAAAACTTAATGGCTCTTGCCCAAAGTTCCGAAGTCCTTCCATACTCCTCCCCAAAACAGCATGGTCAGTCTCTCACAGCAATACCCCACTATCCTGGTACCAACTTGTCTTAGTTGGTGCTGCAGCGAAGCACCATGACAAAAAGCAAGTTGGGGAAGAAAGGGTTTATTTGGCTAATACTTCCATATTGCTGTTTATCATCAAAGGAAATCAGGACAGGGACTGAAACAGAGCCGAAATCTGGAGGCAGGAGCTGATGCAGAGGCCCTGGAGGGGTGCTGTTTACTAGCTTGCTTCTCAGGGCTTGCTCAGCTTGCTTTCTTATAGAAACCAGGACCACCAGTCCAGGGATGGCACCGCCCACAATGTGCTGGGACTCCCCCTTCAGTCACCAATTAAGAAAATGACTTATTGCTGGATCTTATGGAGGCATTTTCTCAATTGAGGTTCCTTCCTTTCAGATGACTCTAGCTTGTGTCAAGTTGACATAAAACCAGCCAGCACACCTCTCAAGCCATCTCATTGGCCTGAGCTGCTTCTTTGATTATGCAGAACCCTCAGCTGAGTTTGCAGGGATCTATTGTAGCATGCACATGTCCCTGGAAAAGCATTGTCTCTGTGGTCCTTATGCAACCTAGCTGCCTAACTCCTCTGATGCTAGGGCCACGTCATATTCAGGGCAAGGTATAGTGCTCAGATGTCCACCCCTCCAGACTGTGTTACTTCCACTGGATGCTGTTTACTTTTGCCACTGTGGAAATGAGAAACAAGCTTGGGATTAAAAAGAGAATAGAAAAGCAGCTTCCATGAAACATTCCCCACTTTCCTGTTCCCTCTCTCCTTGGCCAGTGCTTATTCTCTGAACCATTTGGAAGTATCTGTACATGAGCAGGAGTGATTTGAGCTCCCTGTGGGACTTCCCTGCCTCTATATACTGGAAGGGACGGAAACAACTACTTCCTGGCTCATACTTGGGATTGTGATAAAATCGTGATCGTAGGTGAAACAAAAGAAACCCCAGCTCAGAGTCTGGGATGTGGTTCAGTTTGCTGGGTGCTTGCCCAACATGCACAGAGCCCAGGTTCTATTCCCAGCACCACAGAAACTGAGCATGCTGATGCCTTGAATTTTAGCTCTTGGCTTCGAGGTGGACGGATCAGATGTCCAACGTCATCCTTGACTACATAGTGAGTTCAAGACCAGCCCTGGCTACATAAAACCGTATTTCAAAAAGCAAAAACAAAACAAAACAAAACAAAAACAACACCAAAATACCCCCACAGTGGTTGAACTTCTTCTGTATAATCGTCCTGTGTTTCATTTACCCTACTTCTGATGTGGCCCTAAATAGAATGTTTACTCACTTTTGAACATCCTCAAGATGACTTGTCATTCTCGTAAATCTGTCAGAACTCATTTAATAAGCTACCAGATCTGGCTGTATTCATCTACTATCTATCAGTAGTGTCCTGGGCACATCAGGAAAGATTGCAGTAACGTGATACTTTGGCTTTACAAGGCATGCTGTGTAACTTTGGTTTGGATTAAAAACATTATGCTTTCTTTATATATACAGATAAACATTTAAATTCTAAAATCTTCTGCTTTTATCCCCATTGCATCCATACTCAGGATATGCCCCCAGGGGTGGTGCTTCTCTAGGGTTTGTCACAGTCCATCCCCTGACAGGTGATGACCTGGTTTGTCATACCCATTTGCACAGAGCACGTGGCAGAGATCATTACTGAGATCCCCCCAGATGAGCCTGTGAGTGCGACTTCAGACGAACGGATAATGGAGTTAGTCTTGGGGAAGCTGGCCACCCCCACGAATGAAGTCAGCTCAGTGCCAAAGTAAGTCCTGCTTGTATATGGCTGGTGCTTGGGGACAGAGCACAGGGAACAACTAATTGGAACTGAAGGGAAAGCACCTCCCACCTCTAATCCCCACAGCAGAGCTGGGCTTTATCTCTTCAGGCCAGAAGTGTATGTTCTAGAACCCAGGCACTTCATAATTTCATAATTCATTTACTGTGAAAACTTTTTTTTCTTATCTTAAAACACAGGTGACCGAAAATTCACCATCATAACTTTTTTAAAAAAATTAATTTATTTAATTTTATTTTATGTGCATTGGTGTGAGGGTGCCACATCCCCTGGAACTGGGGTTACAGACAGTTGTGAGCTGCCATGTGGGTGCTGGGAATTGAACCTGGGTCCTTTGGAAGAGCAGCATGCTCTTACCTGCCGAGCCGTCTCCAGCTCATCACAACTCTTTTTAAGGACACAGTGCAGAGATACTATGGCCACCCATCTCCCAAGCCTTTTAATTACCCAAACAGAAACTGCCCCTGGCACATTCTGCTTTCTGTCTACAGGCGTTTCTAGCATGGGTCCCCCACACCAGCAAAGCACACAGTACTTACCTTCTGTGAATGGCTTATTTTACTCAGCACATGTCCTTCCATGTCATAGCATGTGTCCAAATCTTCTGTAAGGCCGACTAATGTTACACTGATGCTGTACCTGCTTTGTCTGCTCCCCGATGGGGGCTCCTGGGTGCTTTGTCCCAGCTGTGTGTGTGAGCGGTGGTTCAGCAGAAGAAGAGTTCCTTCTCCATTCCTCACGGACCCAGTGTAGCTGGGAAATGTGGCTGAGGAGCTTTGCAAAGTGACTATGATTGGAAACTCTCACTCCGAGGACCCAGCACCACCTCTCTTGCTTTCTTTTTTGTAAGCACAGGAAAGAAATGTTTATACTGCAGTTATGATTCCCTGGTGAGTTTTGGCCCTGAAGTTGACTCAGCTGCTGGTGTTTTCTATGCCCTTTGGAGTTGGCAGAATTCACCAGGTGAACCTGTGAAAGTGTGGACTTGTTTATTATTTCTTTCTTGTCTTACTGCCCAGAGGATTTCAAGTACTTACTAGAAAAAACATACTTGACAAGAGGAAGAAATGTTTAGAAGTCAGGTACAGAGTCAACATAAAGCAGAATAGAGTTGAGTCCAAGTGAGGACAAGAATCACAGACAGGGCTACTTTGTTTGGGACACAAATGGAGCTCAGGCTTCCTGGTGGCCAGGACTGAAGCAGGTGAGCTGCACAGCTGTTAGATGGAGCTGAAGCCACCATGCACGTGCTCAGAGTGTCTGCGCTACCAGGAGCAGGTGATCCCAAGTTCTGCCTTCCTTCTCCTTTCCTCTCAGACCCAGTGTAGCTGGGAAATGTGGCTGAGGAATTTTGCAAGGTGACTATGATTGGAAACTCTCACTCCGAGGACCCAGCCACCACCTCTCCTTGACCAGCTGTCCATCTTTTGGGCAGGTTCACGCATCATCCAAGCAGCTCTATTGCTCTCAAGAGGGGCTTGGTTCTGTCCAGCAGACATGGCATCCGGCGGAAGCTAGTACGGCAGCTGGGTGAGCATAAACGTATCCATCAGTGTACCACCTGCAGCAAGGTCTTCCAGAACAGCAGCAACCTGAGCCGGCACGTGCGCTCGCACGGTGAGTGCGTGCACGGTGAGTGCCTGTCCAACCCACAGGGCAGGGCCAGGAAAGCGTGTGTCGATTGCTGTGTCCTTGCTGCAGTACTACAATGGGTGGCCTTGTGGCTTCCTGTCCCCTCCAGCATGGGGCACCCTGCCCAGGCAGAGGCCTCATGCTTCACAGATGATTGTACCTTGCTAAGAAAGGCCAAAACAGTGAATTTGCCTCCTATCGGCTGGTTCTTTAGGTGACAAGCTGTTTAAATGTGAGGAATGTGCAAAACTGTTCAGCCGCAAGGAGAGTCTGAAGCAACATGTCTCCTACAAGCACAGCCGGAATGAAGTAAGTGAGCACCGAGACAACTGACCATAAAACTTGGCTAGAGGAGGAGCCATGGTGGAGTGGAGCTTTCCATCTCCAGAAGGAGGTCACCCCCATGCCTTCCGATCCCAGCTCAGGCCAGTGTTCACAGAAGCAGCAGGGGCAACACGGGAAAACGCAGGCCGTTGACATTAGGGGTGCACTTATGCGAGTGCGGGGTTCTCTTCCTGGGTAGTAGGGCAGCAAGAGTGTTCCTATCAGGTCAGGGGAGGAAAACAGTGGTGTACCTAGCCCTAGAAGTTACTAGAGCAGCACACACCAGGAGGCACCTGCACTGGACACGGGCGGCATAGCTTTCTGACAGTGTGGCCCTCTGAACAGGTGGATGGTGAGTACCGCTACCGCTGTGGCAGCTGTGGGAAGACCTTCCGCATGGAGAGTGCGCTGGAGTTCCACAACTGTCGGACAGGTGAGTCCTGCCCCTAGCTGCCTGCCCTCCATGTTAGGAGGAAGGGTTTCCCTGGGCAGACAGCCGCACAGGCCTCTCCTTGGTCCACTCGTCTCAAGGAATCTGAGGAATATTCAAAACTGTTCAGCCAAGTCTAAAGCAACTTTCCTTTAGTTAGGAAGAGACGGGTTGTCCCATGTCAGTTCTGCGTTCTCAGACCCTGTGTCTGAGGCCACGATGATCAGGACCTTCATCCTTGCTGACAGGGTGAGCAGCAGTGTTGAGCTTGTTCTAGAAGTGTGAGAGAAATGTGAAGTCGAGGCTTGACTTGCCCCACTTGGCTTGTTGGCTCCCCCCCCACTATCTTCCTCCTGTGCTTCTGTCCCCTGTTGGCTCCCAGACAGGCATTTTGTTGTCACCTGGCCCAGGTTATTGCATCCTGAGCCTGCTTCCATCTGCCACTCTCCAAAAGGGGAGTGGAAGCTGTCTGTGTATGAGACCAGAAGCTGCTGTACTCTGAGCTGTCCATGCTGTGGTTCTGGGGGCCAGAGTGCTCAGGCACTCTCTCAGGCTAGTTTATAGCTGGCAAATGTAAGTGACTATGGAGTCTGTGCAGGCAGCAAGTAGGCTGAGGGGTGGCAGTTCCCTGAGGCCTGGGTGCCCTGTGCTCTAGAGAGGGAGCCCTGCATCCGCCAGTTACAGGGATTGCTCATGCAGCCAAGTTACCAGAGGAAGTATGGAGGGCAGGTCACCCCTGCCTTTGTGTTCTCTCTCTCTAGAACTCGTAGAAAACTAGGCAGGGGTGGGCAGTGGCAGTTGCCTTAGAGACCTACAAGGTCAGCCTACAACACTTGTGCCCACCTTCAGATACAGAGATCTCTTCTCAGTTTGTTCTTTTTGTGTCTGTGCTGCTTTCTTCTGTCATCAGCATGGTGCCTGGCTCATTGTAGCAAGGCTGTTCTGAGAGACAGGACAGGCAAGTTTCTGGAGGGTGCCTGTCAGTGACATGAGCCACCTGCAGGAATGTGCACGTGACTCTAGCATCTGCACCTGTATACTCCACCCTCCCTGTTTTGGTATGCCCATGAGAATTTGGACATACTTCTAGCTGTTCCCATTGGTGCTTCCTTCCTATTCCTCAAGGAGATGTAGAGTTGGATGAGACTGAAGAGCACTTGTTCCCATTTAAGGTTTAAGGTTTCTCTAGACAAGAGTGGGCCAGAAAATGAAGAGGCAGTTACTGTGAGTTGGCTAAAACTGTCACACCAGACACTTGTCTTTGTTAGGTGGGCATAGCAGTGATGAACCGCAAGCAGCTTCTCTCCTGAGACTGATTTCAAGGCTGGGAGCTGAGAGTCAAGATGAAGTGTAAGCTTTGAGACCCCTCAGCAGCCTATATATGCTCACATACCTTTCATGGTATGAAGTTAGTGCATCCTCAAAGGATTTGTACAGAGGGCTATGGGGCTTCACGTACGTAGTGGGTGGATATTTCTCCAGTTCACTCTGTTAGGCCTGTTTCTATGTCCACTTGTACAATGATGTCACACTCATCTACATGTTTGCTATGCTGCCTTTGAACCTAGAGAGGGCATTAGCAGGTAGCAAGGCCCAAGCCAAGGCCCTGAGGAAAACACAGCCTCCCAGCATCTTGGCTCCCTAGCAGTCCATTCTTGTCTTCTCAAGTTTCTGAGCCCCTTGTCCTTTACCAGATCCTGGGACATTTTTCTGCAGTGCCTGAACTTAATAAAATATCAAAACATACCTCCACAGTAACTGATTTACTGTGAGGAGAAGGATCGTTCTAAGTACTAGATGTCTGTTTGGGTTCTTGCACCTCAGGATGTTATCGAGGTGTGATGGGTCATTTTAATTGACTATGTGGGTGATCAGCACAGAGAACGGTTGGAAGTAGGGTCTCTTTCCACTTATTAGGAGGGGCTTATGAGGGGGAACATTAGAGCCTAAGCCAGCACTGCTGCTTTCCTTGGATACCAGTGCTATTCAGAACTTAAAAGGAAGAAGACTCACCTGTACTGTGAGCACCTGCTCAGGAGGGAGGTCCACCTGTGCTGCAGACCAAACAAATGGGAAAGAGTACTGAATCATGAATAGCGTTTAATCTTGGGAAGAGAGTTGCATGGTAGGGCAGGACACTGTCATGATGTCCTCCTTATCATGTGTGTTGAGATCACACTGACAGAAGCAGCGCAGGTCTCCTGAGACTTACATCAGGCTTCTGGTCCATGCCCTTCCAAGAAGAGCCATCCTACTGTGGGGAAAGTTGAAGCTAGGCCACTGCTTCCTGTGTTACCTTGCCCTTAGGTGTGGTACCCACTGAGGCCTTGATTCCTTCTCCCACCCCTCTTGCTCACAGGTCAGACACATAGTCCTGCCTGTGTCTTTGTCCCCCTGGCAGGAAGAGATAAAGATGGCTGATTTCCTTCAGGTTTAGGTGGGTTGACCTCTAGCTGGCTACACATCAAATCTCCTGAGTGGAGCTAGAGACCTCCTACAGCCAAAGAGCCTCACTTCAATGTCCTACCAGTGGTGCCAAGGTATCTGTAGGGACTTCTCTCCACAGACAGGAGGACCAGTGGTAGGTCTGTGGTGGTCAGTGGCTGTTTTCACGTAGGCTAAGGGCTTTATCGGAAAACATTTGCAGAGTCTAGAGGCATTCTGGCCTAGGGGCCTTTGCGCCCGAGAGAAGCAGTGACATGTCATCAGCTATCAAATGCATCTATATCCATGATGCAAGAAAGAGCAAATGATTCTAAGAGCTAGCCCACAAGGAAGCAAGGCACCCCATTGATGTGGAGCAGGGACTGCAGGCACCAGGCAGAGGGGACAGGGGCAGATGGTAGGGTAGACTTTCAGAGGCAGAAACTACAACTTGACTGGCTGCATTCCAGGAGGAACTTGAAGTGGGAACCAGGGTCCAGGGATGCTGACTTCATGTAATCTGAGCATGTGTGTTTACGGAGATGAGTGTGTACGTGTGCATGTGTGTGTATTGGTGGGGTATGTGTTGAGTGAATGGGGTTCGTGTGCTTATATTGAGTGAGTATGGAGTGTGTGTCCACTAAAGGGAAGCCTAGGCCCAAGATGATTCTTCTGGAAGGTAGAGAAGTTGGGGGTATTGCTGTAGGGGATGCTATAAGAGGTAATCAGGCAGAGAAGAGGCAGACCAGTCAGCCAGTGACACTGGTGGGTGGAGAATGCTAAGGGCACAAGGAACCCACCACTGGGTCTAAGGAAGCTTGTAGTGAGTATAGATAGAGGGAGAAGAGCCTAGAGAGCTGTTTAGGCAGCTTTGCCCAGTGAGGTATGTCTAGCTGAGCACTCATTAGCTGATGAGTTCTGAGCTGCAGTGCCCTGCCAGTCTCCTGCATTGACTCTGCTGTTCACCCTGCTGAGGCGCACATGCTGGAGCCTGGTCAGGGGTGATTCATCACCCGTTGTCTGTTTGTTTGCTCTCCGGACAGATGACAAGACGTTCCAATGTGAGATGTGTTTCAGATTCTTCTCAACCAACAGCAACCTCTCCAAGCATAAGAAGAAACACGGGGACAAGAAGTTCGCCTGTGAGGTCTGCAGCAAGATGTTCTACCGCAAGGATGTCATGCTGGACCACCAGAGGCGGCACCTGGATGGTGAGCGTAGGGCCTAAGATGCCTACCTTCTGATCTGGCCACCATCTTCTTGATCCTGGGGTTCCTGGGATGGTATTAGCAGAGCCGTGAGCAGAGGGAAGTGCTAACAGCCATGGGGAACAAATAAGCAGAGCTGGACTGCTCTCGTGTTGACTGTTGGGCATTATTTGAAGTATATTTTTAGAGAACTTTTTAATACTGTGAGGAATGGGTTTAGAATGATGAGGTGTAAGAAAGGCCAATGTCCTTCATGCCGGCAGACTCAGTCATGTAAAGGGAATGGACTGTGCTGGTAAGTACTGTGGGTGAGGGCCATCAGTCTGTACAGTAAGTTATGTGAGGTCAGAGAAAGACTCAGCAAAGTCAGCTCTCTCTACACATGTGAAACAGCAGTGAGATTAGAATGAGAAGTGGCACAGAGGTTAAAACCAGCATTCTGATTAAAACTATCCTGACTTCCCACTAAGAGGCACTGCCCCTTGGTCAGTAGCACTCACTGGTATAAACACCCTTTTGTTAGTGTTTGAAAACACCGTTTACAGAAGGCATGCAGACTGTGTAGAAAGTATAACTGTCAGATACATGCACATCAGTTTGTGAAAACAAGACCAGGTCACATCCCTTCTAAGTTCCTGTACTTTGCCCCACCCCCACCCCCAAGCCCTTCGGTTCCTTATGGGTTCATAAAGACCTACAGCATGGACCCTTGAAATTTTTAGGAGTATACTCAGGGACCCACCCAGCCTCCAAGAACCACGGGCAAGTCACTTAGTTTTCCTGTTTGTACAGTGAAGGTAATAATTGTCACTTTTGAGATCAGAGTCATGGTTGGGACCTAACCTTGCCATGAGATTCCTTCAGGCCCAACACAGAGCAGTTGCCCAGAACCACAGATACTGTGGGCACTGCCAGAAGCCACTGCTTTCTGTGATGAACCTAGCTGGACTGGTACACCACTCACATGTGACCCACACCGTTGCTGTGGGTAGGAGTTCACTACTCTGAAAGCTGAGAATACTCCTAGCTTCAGATCCACTGTCTGCTGTGCCTCCCAGTTCTGCCCAGGTCACCAGCTCTGTGTTCATGTCAGATTATACATAAATGCCCAGAAAGACTCCTGGTTTCTCTCCTTTGTTCAGAGATTGCCTATTTCATGTGAATTTGTTTGTTTGTTTGTTTAGCTAGATGGAGTCTTGCTATGTTGCCCAAGGTAGCCCTGTAGCCCTGGGCTCAGGCAATGCCCACCAGCCTCTTGCATATCTGGTACCATAATATTTTCAGCGTATTTCCCAGTTCTAGGGATCTGACACGTGCCATGTGGCCTCACACTTGACTGGTCTGGGATTTCAGGTGTGCGGCGGGTGAAGAGAGAAGACTTGGAGGCCAGTGGGGAAAGCCTGGTTCGTTACAAGAAGGAACCTTCTGGATGCCCAGTGTGTGGCAAGGTAATGTTCTGAAGTCACTATTGTTGGATACCAAGTCCCCACTGTCTTAAGCTCAAGCTCAGAACTGCATACAGAGAGCATTGTCCAGTAAACTTGTAGGCATGTCCAGCCCACAGTCTGTAGTCCCTTTGCATCTCCAGAAAGCTGAGAATGCAGCCCAATACAGAATCATACATTTATGGCGTAACACGTGTCCTAATTAGGTTTCTGTTGTTGTGATAAACCTTGACCAAAAACAATTTGGAATTGCTTACAGTCTGTCATGAAGGGAAGTCGGGACAGGCACCCAAGCAGGAACTGAAGGCAGGAAAGGAAGCAAAGGCCATGAAGGAGTGCTGCTTACTGGCATGCTCTCCATGGCTTGATTAGCTTGCTTTTTTATAGCACCCAGGACCACCAACCTAAGGGTGGCACTGTGAGCTGGAGCCTCTCATCAGTAATTATCATAAAGATGTCCCTGCAGACTTGCCTGCAGGTCAGTCTGGTGGAGGCGTTTCTCAGCTGCCGCTCCCTCTTCCTGGATGACTCGAGCTGGTGTCAAATTGACCAGAAAATTAACCAGCACAATGAAGTTTAGTTTTTGGCTTTCAGTTCTCTGTGCAGTTCTTAAGTGTGAACTTTGTAGACAATAACATGTTTCAGTGTCAAAACAGATTAGCTGTACCTGGCAGGGCAACAGTGTTTAGGGACTACCAGTGTGCACCACTTGTTTTTAACTGAAGTGTCCCTCGGGCTGCATATTTGGCAGTTTGGTCTTTGCCACCTGGAATGGGTTACCAGTGAATCCAGTGAGAAATGTGTTTTGTTTGCCTCATCCACTCTGTGGGACACACTGTCCTCATGAGTGTCTGGACCTTCACATATACATGGAAGAGGCAGGAGATGCCCTGGGGGCTTTATGCTCTCTGTGCTGGCCACCCCTGCTCAATAGCCAGGTCGCATTTTCTAAGTTAGGGGTAGCCCACTCCATGGTGATCAAGGTTACGTTATGAATGTGAGGTATTCTAGCCTAGGCAGCCTGTCCTGTTGTTCAGGTGCCTCTACATGGCCTTGGCTCATGTCTATGGTGCAGGAATCTGGGGCTCCAGGCCCCTGTCCTGGCTGTCACGTGCACATCAGCCCATTCTTCGCAAGAGCACCTGGTCTCAACTGGAAACTTAGTTTCTTCGTTAGATTCAACTCTGACAATTCAGGTGACTAGAGGTACTGTGTCCCCAAAGATTAGAAGTCATGTCCCTTCCTGCACAGAGCACTTTCCAAGGATACAGGTCCTAAAAAGGGTTCACTGTTCAAGTGCACACTAGGGATAAAGGTTCTTCAGGGCTCCTGTGCATGTAACTCAGGCAGCCTCGGGTGTTGTTTAGAGGAGAGGCTGCTACTGAGCCTGTCACAGCTACACGTGGGAGTTACTGTCATAGAGAGGCATTGGCATGTAGGCACCACCACACTGGAGAACCCAGCCCCTCATGGCTGTCACTCCTGACTGCAAGCATGTGGCAGCACTGCCAGATCCAATGATGCTTTCAAGAGTAATGTGAAGCTATGCCTTCATGATATTTCCTGGTTCCTTTCAACCCACAGAGCAAGCCAAAGCCTGTGGATCAGCAGACCAGTGGAGCCATGGGGGGCCTGTGACCTTAAAGGGTATGGGGTGTAGCTCTCATTGCCCTGGCTCCCTGTCCTCAGGTGTTCTCTTGCCGAAGCAACATGAACAAGCACCTGCTGACCCACGGTGACAAGAAGTACACTTGTGAGATCTGTGGACGCAAGTTCTTCCGAGTGGACGTACTCAGGGACCACATCCACGTCCACTTCAAGGTGCAGTTCCGTGTGGGTGGTACTCAGGGACTTGGCCCACCCAGGGACCAGTTTCTGTGTTAGTTTTTATGCTCCAACAAAGCACATAGATGAGGCATTCACCAGCAACAGACTTTATATTTCTCAGTTTTGAAGGCTAGAAGTTCAAGATAAAGGTTCTGGAAAGTTGAGTGTCTGTTGAGGGTTTCTTCATTTATACATCACTTTCTAAAGTGTCCTCACATAGTGGAAGGATGCGTATGTTTCTGGGGTCTGCCTTTAAAGGCTCTAATCCTACTCACAAGTGTCCCACTGTCGACCTTGTCATTCCCCAGAGGGCCTGCATCGTCACACTGTTGCTTTAGGGGTGAAGTTTTAACACTTGTGCACTGGCATTCAGATTGCTGCCATGTTCTTCCATAGCTGTGCATGGCCACTGGCAGTCTCTTCGTATGCACTTCCACTATCACACCTGTTTGTCCAGCTGTGGGGCCCCAAAAAAGACTCTATGTGGGGCTTGACACATTACTCTCACCTGGGCACTTCCCAGGAGAATGGGTATAAGGAGGATGGCACTCTGCTGCCTCCCTGACTTTAGGGAAAAGAAGAACTGTGCGAGGGCCTCAGGGTGGAGAGAACTGAGTGTGGGGACAGATGGGAACAGCACTGGTCTGAGTCAAAGGCCCACTGTAAAGTAGAACCCAGTCCAGAGCTGGGGTGTCCTCCAGGGCTCTGCCTGGACGCAGGTAATAGTTTATTGGGGAGGCAGCCTGTTGACCCTGAGAACTGGTGACTGCCTATACCACAGGATGGCCAGGCGCAACGCCATCCCACGGGACATAAGTACAGCTCACTAGGTAAACAACTAATTCCCCAGAAGTGCTGACCAGAGCCCCAGTGCTCTGCACTAGAGGCCGGGTGTGTGACTCTTCTGCAGGACATCGCACTAATGGATGACCATCAGCGGGAGGAGTTCATTGGCAAGATTGGGATCTCCTCAGAGGAGAATGACGACAACTCTGACGACAGTGCAGACTCTGAGCCACACAAGTACAGCTGTAAGAGGTGCCAGGTACTCAAGCCCCCACCCCTAAGCACAGCTATAGGAGAGAAGTCTGACGATGGAATTCTGGGGAACCCACAGCACCGCCTTGCCCATTTCCTTCACTAAAGAAGGTTGTCTCGTAGCACCTGGGCTTAGGGATGGTAACCATGGGCCTTATTTGTAGCTTGGCATGTACATAGGCAGGGCTGTTGACTGGGGTGGGGCCAGTGACCTGGGAACTGGCTTAAGTAGCCTCACTGGCCTCAGATTGGGGATGCCCTGCCCCACCCCTTTCTTGCCCCAACCAGCCTGAAGCTGGTCCATGCTACACAAGGCAAAGTGCATGCTTACAGGAAGGACAACTGATTTCCAAGCAGCCTATGACCTGAGTTTCCAGCAGCCTACCCTGTAAGCAGCAAGCTTCTTCCCTGCGCTCCACCCTTCCCCCATGAGTAGCTGACCCTCCCATGGTGTCTAACTGATGTAAGTGTAGCAGAGATACCCAGGGATGGCAGTGAGTCAGCAGCCTACACCCTGTGTGCTTGTAGCTCACCTTCGGCCGTGGGAAGGAATACCTGAAGCACATCATGGAGGTACACAAGGAGAAGGGCCATGGCTGCAGCATCTGCCACCGGCGCTTTGCACTCAAGGCCACCTACCACGCCCACATGGTCATTCACCGGGAGAACCTGCCTGACCCCAACGTGCAAAAGTGAGACTCCGGGGCTGTGGGAGAAAGGGGGAACTTGCAGAGCCACAGTGCTTAGCCTAGCAAGTCACAATCACTGGGTTATCTTATGTCAGATATTTGGGGTACCATCCTTCCTCTGACCTCTTAGACCTCATATCTCACCCTAATTTTTTCCTTGTGGGATTCTAACAGTAAAGTATGTTGGCCTGCTTGACAAGCCGCTACAAACTTTCCACCATAGCCAAGTTTTGTTAATGCTGCCCCACGTCAGAGTTGAGCCATAACTAGAGTTGTATAGTGAGCAACTGAATGACTGGATTCGTCTCCCAGAGCTGGCGTGATAAAGTACTTTACGCTTCAGAGTCCTGGAGCCCAGGGTCCTGGATCAAGTATCTTAGGCTTGACTCCTCCTCAGCTCTCTCCTTGACTAGCACATGGCATCTTCTCTGTGTCCTCACAGGCTCAGCCTTCTGCACATGTCTGTCTCTTGTTTCCTCTTTTAAGGATTAGGGCCACCATGATGACCCCATTTTACCCTAATCTGCTCTGTAAATACCTGTCTCCACATACAGCCACATTTTGGGCTAGGACTTCAATATAACAAGTGGAGTGACACAAGTCACAAGACTCAGCCCTTTCCAGAAACTGAGATACATAACACCTTCTTGCCTCACCTCCATTGATAAAGAAGTTTTCACACATGTCCCTCTCAGCTGAGCACACCCTCTCAGCTGAGCACACCCTCTCAGCTGAGCACACCCTCTCAGCTGAGCACACCCCCTCAGCTGAGCACATCCCCTCAGCTAAGCACATCCCTCACAGCTAAGCACACCCCCTCACAGCTGAGCACACCCTCTCAGCTGAGCACACCCCCACAGCTGAGCACACCCTCACAGCTGAGCACACCCCCTCAGCTGAGCACATCCCCTCAGCTGAGCACACCTTCACAGCTGAGCACACCTCCTCACAGCTGAGCACACCCTCACAGCTGAGCACACCCTCACAGCTGAGCACACCCCCTCAGCTGAGCACACCCCCTCAGCTGAGGACACCCCCTCAGCTGAGCACACCCCTTCAGTTGAGCACACCCTCTCAGCTGAGCACACCCTCTCAGCTGAGCACACCCTCACAGCTGAGCACACCCTCTCAGCTGAGCACACCCCCACAGCTGAGCACACCCCCTCAGCTGAGCACACCCTCTCAGCTGAGCACACCCTCTCAGCTGAGCACACCCCCTCAGCTGAACAGACTCTCACAACAGACAAAGCCCTCACAGTGGATGAGCACCTTGGGTGATGAGCCCCATAGAACTACAGCTCCTGAGGTTTGTCTCTACTTTCAGGTACATTCATCCCTGTGAGATCTGTGGGCGGATCTTCAATAGCATTGGGAACTTGGAGCGCCACAAACTTATCCACACAGGTAACATGCCTCTGCAGGGAGGTCTGCTGCCGACTGACCTGCCGCAGAGGCAGGATTTCCGGGTCATTTCACTGGCTCTGTACAGACAGCCACACCTTCACCCCCTCACACTGCGTCCCGGTTCTTCCAGCTCTCACCCTGGCCTCCCCTGCCACCTGCAGCACATCCGTCCCCATCCACCTGTGTCCACTTCAGGTCCTCAGGGCCCTCTCATGCCAAAGATCCACGTGGAGCATGCTGAACAGACAGCCCACGGTCTCACCGTGCTTCTAGCCGAGAACTCTTTCTGTTGTAGGCTAAGGCTTTCAGGCACTGTCGTGTTTGTTTATAGGTGTGAAGAGCCACGCCTGTGAGCAGTGTGGGAAGTCCTTTGCCAGGAAGGACATGCTGAAAGAGCACATGCGTGTGCACGACAACATCCGGGAGTACCTGTGTGCCGAGTGTGGGAAAGGTGGGTGTGTGCCTGGAACCCCAGGAGGCCTTGCAGAGCCACAGGGCGTCCCTGGAGCCGTTAGACACCCAAGCCACTGGAGCAGGTCCAGCCATGCACGCAGCTTGCTTATGTTCACTAAAACTCTAGACCTGAACATAGACGTAGTCCGTGCCCATGATTGAGTGGGTGGCTTCTAGGAGTCGCAAGAGTTTACTTGGCAAAGTGTAGGCAGGATCCCAGGTAGAGGAAACTGTCTTGTTCAAAATCACATCACCGTACCACAGAATCATCCACAGGACACCTGTGTGGCCTTCTAGAATGGCTGGATGTTCCAAGTTGAGAAAGTTCTCATGTTTAAGACAGGTTCCCAGCAGTAGCCCAGACTAGCTTCCTGCTCAGTGTGCAGCCAAGGATGACCTTGAGTGCAGCCTCTCTCCCCAAGTCTCTTCCTGCCTGGTTCTGCCTGTTTCTCTCTTCTCTTGCCACATACTATGTGGGTTCTCTCATCCCCGGAACAGAAGCCCTGTGAAGCCAGGGGCTCTGTTTAGTGTACTACCAAGTCTCTAGTGCCTGACATAAATAGTTAGAACACAGCAGTATGAGAGTGAACAGAAGAGACCACGAATAGGTAGGTGTTGGAACTGTGAGGGTGGAGGTTTGTACCTACTGACTGCTGTCCTTGCAAGAATTGCATACAAGCAGTGGCAGATGGCAATACTGGGTGACACTGATTTGATCAGAGACTAAATGTGATTTGAGACAGGGCCAGAGAGGACTCAAGAACAGGCCAGTTACCTAAAGAACAGTCTGCTGGGTGGTCAAGCTTTGGCCGAACCCCTTTATCACCCATAGTTTTTGTCTGGAGGGTGGGTGACATTTTTAATTGGAGGATTGGGAGGAGGGGGCAATTAAGATAAAATTTTTCTTCCATAGTCAGAAAGGCCCCAGCCAAGGACACGGCTGGGAAACTCAGGGTGGGACTCGTGCACCCCCTGATGGCTCTGGCTTGACAGGCCTTATGGCCCACCTGAGTTGTCTGAAGTCCGCTCTCGACACTGAGAGACAGGTGAAGATGAATAGTGACAGAATGGGACTGGGTGGGCTGGGTGTCCAGCTGAAGCTGGAGCCAAGAGTGGACTCTGAAGGACACTGCCTCCACACAGTGTGGCACTACTGCTGGTTTGTCCACTGGGAGCGTCTAAGGACTGTACCCTGCCTGCCCTGATATGTGAACACTCTGGATGTGCTGTGCTGCTGCCAGTGGCCACTGTTTCTCATCCAGTTGGGCCTTGTCATGAGGCTTTAGATGGTTTCAGTGCCTAAGATTGGCTGCAGTATGTTAAAGGTAGTGGTCTGGCAAGATGGCTTGGTGGGTAGTGGTGCTTCACATAGGCATAATGACCTGAGCTTGGTCCCTGCGTCCTGCAAGGCGGCAAGAACTGACTCTGGAGAGTCGTCCTTCCTCCTCTCTATCTCTCTCTGTCTCTCTCACTCTCTCACTCACTCACGCACACACACATACACACTATTTTTTTTAAAGAATGGCTTTTTAAAAAACATAAACGTAGATTCCGTATTCTTATCTTAGTTACCATTTATGTCACCAAGACAGTCGAGAAGCCCTGGCCACCCTGCACATCTCACTGCATCATCTCATGCTGCTGTTCACACACTGCCATCTTAACGACACAGTAAATCTCTAGTATTCCCCTGCGGTGGTAGCTGTGGGCCCTGCATCTGGTGGAGTAGGACCCTCTAGGATTGAAGCTACAGCCTGTTTCTCCCTTGCCCATTCTGGGTCTGTGGAAATTGTGCCCACTGGGTTCAGAAGATGCTTCTGGGGAGTGTAATGGGACACAGATGCTCTGGGGCAAGTTCTGGGGAGCCTGGCACTCCTGCTGATCTACTTCCAACAGGCATGAAGACCAAACATGCCTTGCGCCACCACATGAAGCTGCACAAGGGCATCAAGGAGTATGAGTGCAAGGAATGTCACCGCAAGTTCGCACAGAAGGTCAACATGCTCAAGCACTACAAGCGGCACACAGGTGTGTCTTGTCCCAGTGCTGCCAGCCGCAAAGCCAAATGGTCCTGGAGCAGGTGATGAGGAGAGTCCTCAAGGCCGCCTCTCTCGGCTCCTGTTTAGCTTCCTGGCTATAGTGGGATAGGGCTGTGCATCTCAGAGCTCCTCACTTCATGAGTACTGTGGTCCCATGCATGCAAGCAGGAACCCCCCATGGTAAATGTCTGTGCCAAGTACCTCTTTATGAGTTTGTCAATCGTCTCTGGCTGGACCTTTGGAAATCATGGTGACTTACTGGGGCGCCCCATGTCTGCAAAGGGTCATGAACCCATCCCACCTCCAGTGTGAGATTTTTTTCCCCCTCATCTCTCTAATGTTTTTGATAATAGCCATTCTTACTGGGCTGTTGGCACCTTGTTGGAATGTTGGTTTTCAGTTCTTTGATGGCTGATGGTAGTGAGCATTTTTCATGTATTTGTGTCTATTCTGATCATTTCTGATTTTAGCTTGGATTGCTGTTTCTAAAGTTTTGGCTCATGATACATTGTTCTTATTTACCTTTTGTCAGATGACTGGCTGACAGACATCTCCCACACTATCTGTTGTCTCTGCGCTCTGAGCTGTTTCCTTTGTTCTGGATAAGTTTTGTGATTTGATGTATAGTTTTGCTTTTGTTTCCTGGACTTCAAGGCTCATCTCGAAAATAGCATCACTTGTACCAATGTGTAAGTTTTCTTTTAGTACCAGGTCTTATAGTTAATCTTTGATCCATTCTGAGTTGATTTCTGTGGAGATAAAGGTTGAGTATGCAGCTTCTACCTGCTAACATCCAGTTTTCCTGGCACCTTTGTTGAGAATCACTTGGCTGTACACTCATTGCTTTATTTTGGGATCTGCTTCATGGATGTGTGTGGTTGTTTCTAATACCAGCACCATGGTGGTCTTTGGATCTGTAACTCTGTAGTGTCTTGAAACCAGGCGCTAGTACCTGTTGCTCTGTGCATTTTGTTTCAGGTCACTTCTGCTGTCTACCAGGCTTCCACACAAACTTCAGGCATGCTTTTTTTGGTTTGGTGAAGAAGTCATTGGTGTATTTCACTGAAAATCACTGGGTTGTGTCAGCATTTTAACAGTATTCATTCTTACAGTCCATGAATATGGAAAAATCTCTCCAGTTTTTGGTGTCTTCAATGACTTTTATCAGTTTTTTATAATTTTCATTTCATTCACTGCTTTCATCATATCTATTATAGATTTTCTTATCTTAGTAGATATTGTGATTAGAATTGCTTTAATGATTTTTAGTTTAAAATATACTTTAATGTAGCTGGGCAGTAGTGGCGCACACCCTTAATCCTAGCACTCAGGAGGCAGACGCAGGTGGATCTCTTGAGTTTGAGGACAACCCTGTCTACATAATGAGTTCCCAGACAGCCAGGGCTACATCAAGAAACCCTGTCTTGAAAGATTGTGTGTGTGTGTGTTTAATGAAAAGACTTTCTTTTAAATAGAAATGACTGCATTTTGTGATCTGAAGCCGTGGTGGCATCAGGTTTGCAACCTGCTCCACATTCACCAGCAGCCAATATTTTAACTCCCCAATGCTCTTGAGGCATGTGGTAGACATATTCTCTCTGTTGGAGAGCCCTGTGGCAACTTCAGGGACTAGTCTATCAGATGTTTAACCACTTTCAGTTTATTATTAGCTGAAGGGATGTTCTTGTGACTTTATTAGCTGAAGGGATGTTCTTGTGACTTTGAGGGATATGCACTTTCACTAGTCTCAGCATCTTGATTGTATCTTTCCCCTGCAATATGGGCACCTTTTTGTACTAATTATTCTGGTAATAGTATGTAGTTTATGTGGGTATTGGGTGTCCCCAACATATTTTTGTGGTCTTCAGGTCTATGCTTGAAAGACTTGATTTAGAAGTCTTGATTTGGTCAATTTATGATTAACCCAGTGTGTCAATGAGAGATCGCACACCTTTTGTCATGGTCTGCTGTGTGTCTGAAGACTGAGCTACTGAGCACAGAAGCCCTGTGCTGAGCATGCTAATTCTTCTCTTTAGAAGCATCTGCTGAGTGTCCAATCTGAATTTCCTTACTAACTTTAAAGGTTTCGTTTGTTGATTAGTATGTATTTACTGTGCAAAATGACAAGCTTCGTAACATTTTCATACATGCAGATCATGTGCGTTTTCATGATTTCCTCCCCAACAGAGATTTATTGTTGGGGTATGATTTTCTTTTCAAGAGGCTGGCCTTGAGCTCATTGTGTACCTAAAGATGATCTGCAAGTACTGATCGTCCTGTCTCTGCTGTCTGAGTGCTGGGATTACAAGTGTGCACTGCCACACCTGGTTCACCCACTACCCAGGGTCAGACCTGGGGCTTTGTGCATGCCAGGCGAGCACTCTGCTCACTGAATCACACCCTCAACCTTCAGTTCTTTGTACATGCATTTTCGCATTTTGGTTTTTTGTGTTAAGTAATTCTTCTAATTATCAGCTCAGAAGTTCTCTTTCCCACACATGGAGGCATGCTATGGACAAGTAGGGATGATCTGACTTCTGCTCTTCTTTGTTTCTCTCTCTTGCCTAATGGCTGTGCCAAAACTTGAGGTGCCATCTTGACTATGAGCATGAGAACCAACACCTTGTCTCCTTCCAGATTGTAGTAGAGCCTAGCCTGCTTTTGGTACAAGGCTGGCTCTGAGTTTGCCAAGCGTAGCCTCCTGTACCTGGTTCGTTAATGCTTTATTTTGAAGGGACATTGGATTTTATCAAATCCTTTTTCTGCATCTACTTGCTATGATCATGAGATTCTGTGTCTGCTGATATTTTGGCCTTCATTCTGTTGATGTGCCATTTCACATTTGTCAATTTCCATGGATGGAACCATCCTTGCATTCTTCTTTATCGTGCTCATCCTGTGGATGTGTTGGTAGATAGTGAAAAAAGGAAAGGAAAGGAAACGAAGGGGAGGGGAGGGGAAGGGGAAAGGGATGGGGAGGGGAGAGGGAGGGGAAGAGGAAGGGAGAGGGAGGGGAAGGGGAAGGGAAGGGAAGGGAAGGGGAATCAAATCCCTGGTGCTTTGTATGACCACAGCACCTCTACTGTCGTGTGGAGATGTTTGTGTCCTTGCCCTGGATCCTGGCTTTCTGCTGCTGTTTAATCTCTTACTACATGTCTCAGAAGCTACCCAAGACCTTCTGAGGCTAAGTAGGTGTACAGATGAAGTACCCTGCTTGGAGAAAAACTATTGCCGTTTTGACCCTGGGGCTCTCCTCTCTACATCTTTGTTCTCAGGCCTTCCCAGTTCTCTTCATTTAAAGGGCTAAATCCCACTGGCCATAGTTTTCTGGGTACATTTGGGACTGATTGTTTTTTTTATTGTCTTCTGACAATATGCCCTGAAGTGCTACAAATCCTGAATTATGGAGGGACTGAGACATTCTCTGTGTATATTTACACAGAAAACACACTAAGCGCATGATATTGAATGTGACTCTTTCTGCAGGAATTAAAGACTTCATGTGTGAATTGTGTGGGAAGACATTCAGCGAGAGGAACACAATGGAGACCCACAAGCTCATCCACACAGGTAGCTGAGTCTCAAGGGTGGCCCAGGCTATGTGAATGTGCAGGGATAAAAGCACCTGTTGTCGCTGCTAGTCTTAGGCCATGGTCTCCCACTGGTCTGACTAGGTGATGGCTGTCTCTGGGGGAGCAGAGGGTGTGAGAGCTTGGCTTGGGAGGTGACTGTAGCATTAAGAAGGCTGTCTGTTGACTTGTGTTGCTCTTCTCTACCCCACTTATGTGCGTGAGAAGTGGGCAAGCAGTGGACTTGTTCCGTGTGTGACAAGAAGTACGTTACGGAGTATATGCTACAGAAGCATGTCCAGCTCACCCATGACAAGGTGGAAGCACAGAGCTGCCAGCTGTGTGGCACCAAAGTGTCCACCCGGGCCTCCATGAGCAGACACATGCGGCGCAAGCATCCTGAGGTTAGCCTGGCAAGGACCCATTCCCATCTCTCCGTAGCATGGCCTGGCCCACTGTGGGTTTGAAGCTCCTACTCTGTCTGCTCTGAGACCCTTTGTCCTGGTGTGATGTGGAGCCCTGGCCTTACCTCTCTGAATTGGTTTGTTTTGTTTTGTTTTTTTGTTTGTTTGTTTTTGTCTTGAGACAGGATCTTGTACAGCCCAGACTGGCCTAGAACCCTCTATGTATCTGAGGATGACTTTGAACTTTGGATCCTCCTACTTCTGCTTCCCTGAGTCCTGGGATTGCAGGCATGCACCACCACACCCAGTTTTATGTGGTGCTGACCACTGAACCCAGGGTTTCATGCATACTAGGCAATTTCTTGGTCAACTGAGGCCCAGCCCAACCACAGCAAAGCCTGTTGTGAGACAAAACAAAACAGACACTATAACCATTTATCATAGTTACAGTTACTAGACTCCTAAGAAGGGAGACTTTTTTGAGCATGAGGGTCCCAGATGAAGTTGAAATTGTGACCAAAGTATTGCTAGATCTAAGCAGGGAAGCTCTTGGGATTTCTGTAGGTTAAAACAACAATAACCAAAAAAAAAAAAAAAAAAAAAAGAAAAGAAAAGAAAGAAAGAAAGAAAAATCAGGGGGCCGGAGAGCTGGTTCAGCAGTTAAGAGCACTGGCTGCTTTTCCACAGCAGCCACATGGTGGTGCACAACCATCTATAATGGGGTCTGATGCCCCCTTCTGGCATGCAAGTGTACATGCAGATAGAGCACTCATACATAAGTAAAAAAAGCAAAGGAACACTCATTTGATCTTTAACAGATACAGACTTAGCACCAGCTATGACAGTCATTGAATGAGAAAACCCAGTGTATAGGAAGGTAATTGTTTTGTCTTGTTTTTTGTTTTTGTTGTTTTGTTTGTTTTTCGGGATGGGGTTTCTCTGAGTAGCCTGGAACTCAATCTGTAGACCAAGCAGGCTGGCCTCGAACTGAGAGATCCACCTGCCTCCCAAGTACTGGGATTAAAGGCGTATACCACCTCCTCCTGGTGGGAATTCTTGAAAGAAGAAATACATACAAGGTATAATCGACACCAGGAGGCCTTCTGCCTTCCTGTGGATCCCTGAAGTGCTGCTTTGAGCAGGAGACACGGTCCTCAGAGGCCCATCAGTGTTCTGTTGGCTCAAGTATAATTCAGAGAAGTGCCCAGAATGGGCTTTTGTCTAGAGGTCCTAGGCGAGAACTCCCCGCCACCCCCAGGAACAATGCGCATTTTTCTACTTTTGCTTTCTTCAGCTGAACAACAAATTTAAGGGCTGTTGGGATGAAGACAGATGTGCAGCTTTCCCCAGTCTTGCAGTTTCTTGACACCTGGTTTCTTTGACAGCACACCTTTCTTGCACCTTCCCAGTCCACTCATTTACCCAGTGTTTGTGGCTGTTGCCTTACATCAGACTTGACTGGTCACCAGTTATGAGACAAGCAATGAGTATAGCGGCTGTTACACTCATGGTTAGGACCCTGGGGCTGGTGGGAGGCTGTGTGGCTCATAGCACAGGTCATGGTGTGGGTGTTGTATGCTGAGGACCCTCTTGCGGGAGACTGATAAAGGAGAGGCAGAACTAGACCCTCACTGTCACAAAGCTGACACGCACACAGCTGCGACAGCATCTGACCAATCAAAGCCTCCCTTTGGTGGTTCTTTAATTGCTCTGAGTCTTAACTCACTCAGCTCCCTGTGATGACAGAGGGCACACTGATGCCTCACCGAGACCACATGCCACGGAGGCCACAGAGGGAGGAAGTAGCCTCCATCTGAGGATAGGAGCCACAAGATAACAGGTGGCCCTACAGAGGCCGGGGATGGGGGAATGTCCTAAAGAAAATTCAGAAAACAGTTTCAGAGTCAGCCCAGAACCTAGGAGTCAGAAGCAGAGGTGAGTTTGTCAGTTAGTGGCCAGTCCCCTGCAGCAGTGGCCTTTGCGCAATGAGTTTGTACTCCTGCTGCATCACCAGGGCATCCTTTGGGAGTTCACAGCACCCACACTCACTGCCCTCTGCCCCCTGTAGGTCCTTGCAGTACGGATTGATGATCTGGACCACCTTCCTGAGACTACCACCATCGATGCCTCCTCCATCGGCATTGTCCAGGTAAGCAAGCCACGTGGAACACAGCTGCAGGTTGAAGTGTGAGGGCAGCAGATTCACATACCAAGTGGACCCTGAAGGAACAGGCCACGTATCGGAGCAAGCTCCAGACACACACACCATCAACCATGTCTTACACATCAGCATAGTCTCACTGGGCTTTGGTTGGCCTTCTTCCCACGGCCTTCTAGAATATGTCTTAGTTTTGTTGTAGTATCTAAGAATTCAGGTGTTCAGACATTGGTGCATACGTCTTAAGAAAATAGATAGTTTAGGGGACTGGAGAGGTGGCTTAGTGGTTCAGAACATCTGTAGCTCTTTCAAAGGACTGGGTTCAGTTCCTTGCAACCACCTGGTAGCTCCTAGCTATCTGTAACTCCAGGTCTAGGGAATCCAATACCCTGTTCTGAACTCTGTGGGTACTAGGCACATAACATTGTACACATACATGGAGCACATGCAAAATTAAACTTAACCATATTAGGCAAACCTAGAATTTTTCTTTTTAGGAAGGGCCTCACTATATATATCTAGCTAGCTGGAACTCTATGTAGACCACATTGGCCTCGAATTCACAGAGCTTCACCTGCCTTTGGCTCCTAGTGCTGAGGTTAAAAGTGTGTACCACCGCACCAGGCCAAACCTAGATTTCAAAGGAACTTTCACTCAATCCTTTTTTTTTTTTTTTTTTTTTTTTTACCCCCTGGCAGGATTTCATGTAGTCCAGGTTGACCTTGAGCCTGCTATGTAGCCAAAGCTAGCTTTGAACTCCTCATCCTCCTGCCTCTATCTCTCAAGTGCTAAAATCATGCCTGGTTTTTACTCAATATTTTTGTGACACTTTTTTTCTTTAATGGTTTTTCGAGACAGGGTTTCTCTGTTGTAACTCTGAGTGTCCTGGAACTCACTCTGTAGACCAGACTGGCCTTGAACTCACAGAGATCCTCTGCCTCTGCCTCCTGAGTGATGAGATTAAAGCCATGCACTACCACTGCCTGGCTGACATTTTATTTTTAGTCACAGTGAGAGTATGTTATGCTGTCAGTGTTTAAAACATCTGTACCGAAGTGCTTTGATTTATGCTGATGAGTGCCACATGGGCTCAGGTGTCCGTGTTTTATGGAATGAATGGATAGAACCCATACCTAGCCCTTCTATGAGCCATTCATAGGTGAAGGCAGGAAAGAAAGGTTCTCCATCACCATCCTCTGGCCAGCTCCAGGATCTGTCTGTCCTGAGGAAGACAGTGGATAGGACAACACAGGGCACTAAGAGTGCCAGGGACAGGGCAAGAGATCCTGCAGCCACCCTGCCCCTGGCCTCCAGCTGTGCTGCCCACAGCCCATCTTGCCAACACTCTTAGAGCTCTGTAAATGGAAAAAGATAAGACTGAGCAGAAAGGACAGAAAATGCCTGCATAGTTTTAATCAAACTTTTATATCCAGCGTTGTTCCTGTTGTGGGTAGTGGCTCATAGTGTTGTGGGTAGCGCTTTCTTTGCTCTAGGCTCCCCACAAGGGAAATAGTTCCCCTTTAAAGATGTTTCTATTTGAACACAAAGTAGCCACTTGCTGTGACAGCTTGATGCCCCGTGTGTGTGTCTAGGGCAGTGCATGCTGCCCTGGTACCCATCCAGATGTGACACACTGGCCTGTTGGGTACTGACATCAATGTTTTCACAGCCTGCTCTGGGCCTGGAACAGGAGGATCTGGCAGAAGGTAAACATGGGAAGGCTACCAAGCGCAGCCACAAGAGAAAGCAGAAGCCAGAAGAAGAGACAGGGGCTTCAGTACCTGAGGACACCACTTTCAGCGAGTACCCTGAAAAGGAGCCAGAGTTCACAAGCAGTGTTGGTGATGAGACAAACTCTGCTGTGCAGAGTATCCAACAGGTTGGTTGGTGCCTTTGTTTATATCAGGTGGCAGCCACTTCTGCAGGGCCAGCTCCTCTGGACTTGAGTACTAGGCGTCCACAGAGGTTCTAACTCTCACCCTCGTTCTCTGCGTAGGCATTGTCTCATGCAAGCTGTGCCAACCATAACCTCTAGATCACACATAACAGTGTGTCAGTCTAGCAGTGAGAAACTGAGACATGCTTCCCAACTGGGTACCCAGGGGGGCTGCCAAGGAGCAGGGCCCAGACAGCCACCAGCCACTGAGCTGGCTTCTCTGCAGTCTCTGCTTTGCTCAGCCTTTGTCACTGTGTCTTTTGATTCCCCACTTCTTCCATAGTGTGTCCTATTTTGGAAGGTGATGATTCTGCAGTAAACCTGCTTGCATCCATCTGCTTTTCAGCACTAGGTGTGAGGGAGTGCAGCTGTGGCCACCTCTGTAGTTATACGGGGTTTTCACATGCCACAAGCCAGGCAGGTCAGAGAGTAGATGAAGGGTCAGCTTCCTAGCTTTTCCATGCTCACTGACCCTCCCATGGTGTCTAACTGATGCAAGTGTAGCAGGGGTGGGGGGGCTCTCCATGTCTCTCTAGCATTGGTGTATATACCTGCTGCACCTGGCTTTTCCATGGATACTAGGGATAGCATTCAGGCCCTCAGGAATCAGTTTACCAACTGAATAGTGTCTGAAGCTCGAAGTATGCTTTGTTCTCTTTTCTGGACAGTGACATTCATTTGACCTCCCATCCCTGCATTGCCTCCTTTCTCTTTTCCAAAGGGATAATTCTCCCAGGACAGTGTTTTCTGCTTTCTCCAGTGGAGGCCTTGCTCCAGCTCCTTTGCCCTGGCATGGCATTCCAATACAGACCGTGGCCTCCAGCAGGAGGGTACTATAGGAGCTTCACTGTCTCCCTTTTATAGAAACAATTCATTGTCTTTTTCTCCACATGACTTTTGCAGGTGGTGGTGACCCTAGGGGACCCCAATGTAACTGCTCCATCTAGCTCCGTTGGCCTGACCAATATCACCGTGACCCCTATCACCACTGCAGCTGGGACTCAGTTTACCAATCTACAGCCAGTGGCTGTTGGACACCTTACCAACCCTGAACGCCAACTACAGTTGGATAACTCCATCCTGACTGTGACCTTTGATACTGTCAGTGGCTCTGCCATGTTGCACAACCGACAGAATGATGTCCAGATTCACCCGCAGCCAGAAGCCTCAAACCCACAGTCAGTGGCTCACTTCATCAACCTTACCACACTGGTGAACTCCATCACACCCCTGGGGAACCAGCTCAGTGAGCAGCACCCACTCACATGGCGGGCTGTGCCCCAGACAGACGTGCTGCAGCCACCACAGGCTCCTGCGGCCCCTCAGCAGGCGGTGCAGCCCCAGGTACAGAATGAGCAGCAGCAGATGTACAGCTACTGATCGGCTGCTGCAGAGCAGGCTGGGCTGCAGGGAGGGCTCTGAAGCCTTGAGGTTTGTTTGCTGGATGCCAAACAGGAAGAGTGTACACACTGCAGGGTCACTGAGGCTGGGTTGGCATTTCAGAGTTATCAGCTTAGCTGGTGATATGGCCATTAGCAGTCTGGAGCGTAAAGCACTCCATCAAGCTCTACCATGTGCTTCCCCAAGGTGGTACAGCCTGCCCAGACCACAGTGTCACCCTGAAAGGTCTGTAATCGTCATGGGGCTCAGGGACACAGATAGGATCCTAGAAACAGGTGTGATATCCTGAGGACCAGGGAGATTTGATCTTTTCTTTAGCACTGTAGTGATGATACTGAAACACAGCTCGCCTTCTCAGGCAGCACACAGAAGCAAACCCAGGTTTCTCCTTGCTCCTGGATTCACAAGCAGGGAGAAGTTAAGCAACTCTTGCTCCAAAGTCTAAGTTCATTTGTCACGGAGCTGTGGCCTGAGGCCTGTGTGAGAAGTATCATAACCCACACGTGAGGCCCCCCCTGCTCAGGCATGAAAGGCATCTTGGGAACACCCATAGATTCATGAACAGTCTATTCATTTTATTTCATAACCACATTTTGTATTCAAGACACTCTTGTGGCCAATATTGACTTATATATTTTAATACGATAAAGTCATTTGCACTGTAGGGTGTTGGTCCCTGTCCAGTTGTGCACAGCTGCCTTGGGTGAGAGTACACACGGTTGTGTGCAAAGTGAGCCCTCATGCCCAAATCTTGATACTCCTCCAGAGCCATCTCAGGACTCTGCCATCTAAAAGTATGTATTATGGTGCAGCTTAGCCACACCCCTAATTGGGGGATGGGGAATCCATTCTTTCTGTGTAAGCCTTAATTCCAAGGGCAGTTGTCTCTGAAAGCCAATTTCCTATGAAATAGAGTTCAGCTCCAGGAGAGGAATGTAGCTAGTGATTTAAGAAACCCAGAGAGCTGCTTTCCTGTGGGTGAAGTGACAGTGAAGGCAAGCTGACCACACCCAGCTCTGAGGGGGGTGTCATCATGGTGTCCACAGTCCCAGCACAGGGACAGAAGGAGGTATGGGGAGAGGAGTTTGGTCTCGCTCTTCTCATCGGTTTTTTTTTTAATGTCATACAAAAGAAGAACTTGAAGACAAACTTGCCTTACTTTGTCCTTGGTCCTGTGTTTCCCGGATGTGCCCGGATGTGGCCGGATGTGGGCAGCCACCCTGCAGAGACCCTGGCAGCTGCCAGCAGTGGGCAGAGGAAGCTGCAGTCACCCTGGGGTCAGACAAGACGCGCTTTCTCAGCACTCACTCCAGAGAGCAAGCTTTAAAGGTGGGCTGTAGTCTAAGGAAGAGATAGCACTTAAGGTCAGGTCTGCAGCTCTGTCACCTGGCCCACACCCTCTCCATAGCCCACAGGCAGTCTCTCCTTGCGGTGGATGGTATGGTGAGAGATTCTTGGACTTTTTAATTTATGAGTTATTTTTATGTTATTTATGTGTATAATTAACTACTTTGTACACAGTACCTTTATCAAATGAACTTGGGCTAGGGGTGAACTGTTTTCTAAAATATTGCCTTCATTCTCCAAATAAACACAGTCCAGGAGAGCATGGAAGCAGTGGGCAATCCACAGTTCCTACACTGTTTTTTAAAAATTCAACTACAACTCCTCTTTACCTTTGCAACCTCTCAAAGATGAGTGAGCTGAGCCCTAATGAGCCTTGGGCTCAATTCAAACATCTACTAGCATTTGACTTTTATTCTCTTCCTTATGAAATAAAGGCCTTTGAAATCACATTTTTATTTTTTAAAGACGTATTTTTGTGCCTCCAGCCAGGCTGTCAAGTCCTGTTGAGAGACAGAGTTTAGGTTGTGCAGTCTCTCCTCTGCCACCGTTTGCTTAAATACACAGAGGCATCTACTTCCTGCTGTTATAAGCAGGAACTCAGATGAACCCAGCCTTTCTCCAAGTGATTGTGACACATGGTCTCACCAGAATCATTGACTGGGGCAAAGCAGGTTGTCTTAGCAAGATTACAGCAACTCTGTATATAGAAACTGGATAGCAAAACAAAGGCTTTTATCAATATTCCAGGTGCCCTAAATGCATAAACCATTGTTGATTGGTGGGAAGTGCTCAGATTTTTTTTTAACTGCTGAAATGGGCAGGTGCGTAGCTATGACTCCAGCGAGCCCTGTCACTGCCTTGGTTCGCATAAATAAATGTATCATGGGAATTCGTTTACACCTTGTGAATGGTGCTGCTATAGGGCCACATACGACAGCGCGGATCTCACAATTGGGAGCACGGGCTCCACCCTCTGGGATGGTGTTAGCAGGTGATGTTCTCAGGAAAAGGGTCTGTCCAGGGGCCCCCTTCTCTGTTTGGCATGAGAGCCCCCTGGAGAATGCCCCCTCGTGGAAGACCAGATCTTTCCTCCCTCGCACCATTCTCATTCAGGGTCCAAAGGCAGAGGAGGCACCTGTGATTGCAGCAGCTTTCGAGGGTGGTGAAGACCATTCTGCAGCTCTGAGGGTGTTTCATGTCACATCTGTTTGTATAATGGTGAATAAAGGTGCTGTGACCTGTGTTTTTCAATTGCTGGCCCTCTGCTCCCTACCCATGATGAAGCTGTGCCTGGTAACCTTTGAGAATGGTTCTGACTCCTACGGTGATGGTCTCATTTCCCTGCAGGCCTGAGGTGTATATTTAGACCATTTGAAATACCCTGAGATACTTAGTGTTAGAAACTTCCCCAAGAGTTAGAGAAGGCCACAGAGAAAATGCATGCAGGCTTCTTTATAAAGCTGAGGTCAGAGAATGTGCACCAAGTAGTACTTGACAAAGCTTTTCTGTGGGTCTGTGGTCTCAAATGGTCCCTTACTGATACCAAACAAATATTAGATGGTGTGTTCTAATTTGTCTCTGTGAGTTTTATCTTAGCATCTGGTAGAAGCTAGCTCTCCTGCTGGTAAGACCTATTTAAATCTTAATAGTTAGGAGCCCTTCCCTGTAAGTCAAGCCTGTATATCCCTCTGCACTCAGAGCAGACTCTGGATGTACCAGTGGCAGAGATTTGGCAGTCCTTACTCATTTTCACAGCCGATCCTCTACCACATGGTTCTCTGCTGTCAGACACGTGATCTGAAGACACCTGACAGATCTTAAAGGAGGCTCCCAGTTTCAGATGGTACAGTCCCTCCTGGCAGGGAAGATTGGGAGGCTGGAACCACCTCTGTAAGGTCAGGAACACGTGGTAGTCGTTTTTCCCATGAATCTTGTGGGAGTTGTTGCATATTTCCACCATAACATTTCTGTCTCCGTAAGTACTCATGGCTACCTCATAATGCAACTACATTCAACTGTAAGAGTCCCAGATCTTTACAGCTCCAACACTGTTGCAGAGTGTCTACTGAGACTCAAGGCAGCCTCTTAGGTATGAGAATATAAAGGCACAGAGTAACCTGGGAGGATAGGAGGACATACCAAACCCAGCTCGGTAAATGCCAAACCTCGTAGCCTAGCATGTGGGGCATAAGAAGACATCATCTGCATGCCAGTGGCTAAAGCAACTCCTACTTCCACTCTGTTTGCAGCACATGCAGTTTCTCTTGGATCAGCTTCACCAAGTCAATACCTGTAGCTCTTCTGTAAGGCTGTCTTGTTGGAATTTCTAACATCCAGGAGTCTCCATTGGAACTGAGGCTTCGCCTTCACAAATTTCTTGCTTGGGAACTTCCTGAAGGAAACACAACCCTGCTATAGTCTGCTTGGCCCCAGGCTTTTCTGTGAAACCTTGATGTAAACTTGAGTTCTGCACCAGTTCAAAACCAGCAGCACAGGAAGGATGCTAAGTTCTGCTCTCAGCTCAAGGTGTATCCCTTGGATTATGGCTGCAGCAGTGTGCTGTGTGCAGCCCCAAGTGCTGTGTAGCCATTGGGAGGACACTTGGTAGACAAATCTTTACATGCATAAGCCAAGTTATTATCTTGTAATGCTGTCTCCACATGCAGTAAAAACAAGATCCCAAAGAAGTAGAGCCAGCTGGGCAGTTGGCTTCTCTCACCAGCTTCAGTGTGACTCGAGCACATCAGTGTCAGAGGCACCCTAGGTCTATAGAGTGACAGGCTAAATGAACATGCTGGTTTGTCTGAACCAGCCTTCTACCCAAGCCCTGCATCCCATTCTCCTGCCAGGGACTGACTCTCCTGGGACTTAAAGTACCTGGATATAGGCTGCTAGCATCCCCAGCCCTTAAATACAGGAGTATATGAGGTGCCTCCAGACTCCAGCAGCTTGCCCCTCTCTCCTGCCATGGCCTCTCAATTCTACAAACACATGGGTGAGGATACCCTTTGCTACAAAATAGACCCACCTGTGTCTCCAGAGAGGCTCCACTAGGTAAAGGGAGGCTGGAGACCCAAGAACTGCTTCTTGCTGAGCATAGCCTATTCCACATAGGTGGGATTCAGGTCCATCCCAACATGCAGTTGTTCACTTGTGTGAAGCCTGGAGCTTAGTCCCAAATAAGCTCCTCTCTTCCTTTCAGAAGGAAATGGAGCTGCTGGCCAGGCTAGGAGCTAGCTTCTAGAATATCCCACAGGTAGAACATTATGATATAGGTCCACAAGGGGTATTGGCTGCAGTTACAGGAAGCCTGGGGTCTTTGTGTTGTGCTGTTCTTGTTATATTAAACACTAATCCATCTCCACCCAGTGTCTCAAAGATGACTACATGCAACTCTTGGAGTCACACTCTTCCCACCCAGACCTAGCCTTTCCCAATGTCCTAACACTCAGCCAGCCATCTTTATCCTCTCCATGTACAGCTTAGCTCACAGTACCATCGCAGACCAAGTCTGTGTGAGTTACAGACAGTTGTGAACTGACATGTAAGTGCTGGGAATTGAACCCAGGTCCTCTGGAAGAGGAGCCAGTGCATTTAACTGCTAAGCCATATCTCTCCCGCCCCCTCCAATGACATCTTGAGTGGTTTTGAAAACAGCCAGGTTTGCCTCTCTCCACATTCCCCTAGTTCACACCTTTAGTTGTCACCTCCAGAAAACCATCGAGCTCCTCATCCTTCCCCAGAGTCTGATTACTATACCGTTAGTGGCACTCAAAAAGATGTGTGTTCTACTATGACACCTACAACCATGCCCAGCACCCTCTGCAGAACCCTTAGTGCCATGTTACTGCCACCAGATCCCACAGACCCTGAGACTTTAAAAAAGGCTCTGGACATGTTCAGAGTGTGTCTGGTTGACATGCTGGACCCCAGGCGACCTCTGAATGTCACTAGTGCCTCTCCATAGCCTAGGGTCCTCAGCACCTGCCTACTATTCCTCCCACTAGTGGTCTCACACTGCTCCAGCTTTGAACCTACTGTCCACACTGAGCACTGGCTCTTACCTCTCCCCTCAGTTAATGCCTATGAGCCTCTCAGATCAAGGCCCAAATATCTCTTCCAGGAATCTTCTAGAAGCTTTCATTGCCCACTCAGAAAATGACCTGTCTTTTCTTCACAGCACTCAAGATTGGCACTCTCAGTGAGTACTTCCTAGCTACTCTGTTTATGTACTTTCTTCCTGCAGAAGTATGGGATGACTCTACTTCCTTACTTTCTCAACATTCCTCTAAGTCTATGTAACCCAGTAACAATTAATGGGCAGTGACAGAACAATCAGCTACTACTCACCAAGGATGCCCTCATTTGTGTGCATGTGTTGATCATACGTACTCTGTATGGGTCCTGTTTGTGTGCTTCATCATCTTTTTTTAAATTTAATTTTAATTCTCCCATTCAATATATCCTGACTCCAGCCTCTTTCCCCTCCTCCCAGCTCCCCTCATCTCCTCACTCCCCCAGTATACACACACACACACACACACACACACACACACACACACTTCCCCTCAGAAATGAGCAGGCCTCTCAAGGTTACCAGTTGAACAGGGCATAGCAAAATGGAACAAGGCAAAGTACGAGTCTACATCAAGACTGGGCAAGGCAGTCCAGCAGGAAGAAAAGGGTCCCGTGGGCAGGTGAGAGTTAGAGACTCCCCACACAGTCCGAGTGTTAGAAGTTCTACAAGAACACCAAGTCAGACAGCCATAAGATTTATGTGGGGGACCTACCAAAGACCCATGCACACTGTCTGACACTTCAGTCTCTAAGCCCCTAGAGTTTTAATCAGTTGGCTCCATGGGACATGTTCTCCTGATGTCCTTGGCCCCTCTGGTCTCACAATCCTTACTCCCCCTCTTCCTTGGAGTTCCCCATGCTCCACTGATGTTTGGCTATGGGCTTCTGCTTCTGCTCCCAAAAGCTACTAGAGGAAGCCTCTTTGATGATGATTGGGCTAGACACTACTAATGCTTCATCTTATACCTTCCCTCACCCCTCTCCTTCTGCCTCCCTCTTTCCCTCCCCCTCCTCCTCCTCATTTTTTGTTTTTGTTTTGTTTTCAAGACAGGGTTTCTCTGTGTAGCTGCCCTGGAACTCATTCTATAGACCAGGCTTCAAACTCAGAGATTCGTTTGCCTCTGCCTCCTGAGTGTTGGGATTAAAGGCATGTGCTACCATGCCCGGGTTTCTTTAATTTTAAGATTTATTTTATGTGTGTGGGGGTTTGTCGGCATATATGTCTGTACACTGTGTACATTGCCCATGGAGGCCAGAAGAGGGCACTGGGTCCCCTAGGACTGGTGTTACATATAATTATGGGCCACCGTGTGGGTTCTGGGAACTGAACCTAGGTCCTCTGCATGAGAAGCCAGTGCTCTTAACCACTGAGCAATCTTTCCAGCCCCTGTCTTATTTAATTCTTCCACAACCTGACTAGTTAGAATAAACTAGTTCATGATGCATTTCCTAGCTATGGTTTCTATGGCTATGAAGAGACAGTAGGACCATGGCAACTCTTATAAAGGAAAACATTTAATTGGGGAACTGTAGTTCAGAGGTGTGGACCATTGTTATCATGGTGGGAAGTATGACAGCATGCAGGCAGATACAGTGATGGAGAGGTAGCTGAGAATTCTACATCTGGATCAGCAGGCAGCAGGAAGAGAGAATGAGCTACTGGGTCTGGTTTGAGTTTCTGAAACCTCAAAGCCTGCCCAGTGACATACTTCCTCCAGCATACTTCCTAATAGTGCCACTCCTTACGGGCCTATGGAGGCCATTTTCCTTCAAACCACCACAATGCATACAAAAGTCATACAAGCTAAAAACAAATGTTCCCCTTTTCCTCAAGCTACACAAGCACTGGGGAGTTGTCCTCAGCGTCATTCTTAGGAAATCTCCACCTCACAATGCTGGCTGTCACACAGGAGGGTGTGACCCAACCCTCTGGTCTGAGTGCTTCTGCTGTGGCTGAGGTAGAGTAGGACCTGAACTGACCAAATAATATAACCAGACAGAGGACATGGGACTCAGCCATCAGGAGGGAAGGCAGCGGGTAGCATATTTGCAGTGTTATCCATCCAAGTCCTGGTCTCAACAGATCCCAAATATCACACTGATGGCACTGGATCACTCACTGTCAATACTTCACATGAAATCCTAAATTTTGAGAGGTCTTCTGCACCTACATAGGTCAAATCATCCCTTTAGGGGAAGAATGCCACCATGTAGAGAGCCCACATGGGGTGAGTATCCCTGGAACCAGAGCAGCCAGTGCAGCAGGTCACAGCTGTACAGCTGTGAGCCCAACACTCAGGAGGCTGAGGCAGGAGGACTGAAAGCTTGAGACCTGCCTAGGCTACCCAGCAACACCCTGTGTCATAACCACAAAACAAAACTTCCCAGGGATAATCAGCCTGTGACTGTGGCACCAAATTATATATACCTAAAAAGAAAAAAAACATTCTGTGTTTTTCCTACTTAAGAGAAACCAGTGTAAATTTTAATGAAGGGACAGAGTCCGCTCAATAAAGTGCTTGCCAAGCATAAAGACCTGAGTTTGAGTGTCAGAACCCATGTGAAAAAGCTGAGCATGTGGGTGCATGCTTGTAATTCCAGTGTCAGAGAAACAGAGACAGGAGAGCCCCTGGGGCCCTCTGACTGTCCAGGCTAGTCAAATCCATGAGCTCCAGGACAGTGTCTTAACAAAGAAGGTGGAAAACAATTGAGAAAAAACACCCAGTCTGCACCTCTGGTCTCCACACACAATTTACAGATGTACACATGCCCACCCCATCCCCAACACACACACACACGTACACAAATAGGAGGACACACAGAAAAGAAAAATAAGAAGAATTTAAAAAAAGAAAATAGGAATAGAAAACTTCGCCTGTTCCTATGTCTAATTGGTGGTGATCGCACCACAGCCCAGCATTCCCACTGGGCTGCAAATCACTTCGCACCGCACCTGCCTTCGGGTGGAATCAAAGCTCACATATCACATATCTGGTCATTTGACTCAATGCACGCTTCTGTGAGAACTTCTTGCCCCTTGCACTGACTCGTGGCTGAGCCTAGTGTCTTTACCTTCATTCAGCTCAGACAAATCACACTTTATAATCCTCAGCTGTAATTTGAGAATTATTTAAGCCAAGAACTGAAACATGGCTGAACTACCCCAGGCATGTTGTAAAGGGATTGGATGAAAGGGATTTCTCCCATGGTGTTCCTGCCCCCAAACAGCCTCACGTCGGGTAATTGGTGGTGCCCACTCTTGTTCTTGTTCTTCGTCATGGTCAAGAGCAAGAACAGTTGATTAGGCTTTTTGCCTAATAGCCTTTTACGTCTTAGACCCCTAGGCGTCCTCCGCAACAGCCAGTGTTTTCTCACACACTTTATCCCCTCAGAAGCTGTGAGGTGTTCAAATGCTGCTTGGAAACCTGGGGGCTCTTCTGCACATGCTCAGTAATAGTCTCTCTGGAAGGGCTATATGTGATCAGAGGCTAAGACTTCAGAGCATTTTATTTCATTTGCATATGACTCAAGTTCACATGGATCTTCTAGAATGTTCTGAATGGTCCATATTTATCAGTAAATGTGCAGAAATTCATCAAGATAGTGGTCTTTTAATATGGTCAGGTTTGGGGCAGTTACAGATTATGTAAAGAAATGGCAAATATATATACACACACATGGAAACATACACACACCTGCTGGATGACTTGGGCTCAGGTACAATAGCAGAAAAGAATTCAGGGCCTGGAGAGACAGTTCAGTGTTTACCAGTGCATTCTGCCCTTGCAGAGGTCCCAAGTTCAGTTACCAGCACACATGTCAAGTGGCTTACAACCACCTGTAACTACAGCTTTAGGGGAGCCTCTGTCCTCTGCAGGTACCTGCACTCATGTAGATATACCCCGACATAGACACACATGAATACACATAATTCAAAATTATAGAAATAAAATCTTTCTAAAAAGACACACTCATATATATATAAATGTATGTATGTATATGTATTTATGTGCAATATATATATATTGCACACATATGGGTGTTTTGCTTGCATATATGTCTGTACACCACTCATGTGACTGATGTCCCTAGAGGTCAAAAGGGTAATGGATCCCCTGGAACTGTAGTTACAAATTGTGAGCTACCATGTAGATGCTGGCATTGAACCCTAATCCTCTTCAAGAGCAAGTGTCCTTCACTACTGAGCAATCTTTGCAACCCCTAAAAATGCAATCTTAAAATTAAAGATTCAGCACTGTCTTTAGAAGCATTCTGACACATAATAGAGAGTTCTAAGCCAACCTTCAAGGATTGGTTTTCTCTCCCCATGGTGGATTGAATTGGGGTTTCCAGGCCTGCTAAATCATTCCAAAAGCCCAGTTCTCAGGAAACCTGAGTTTTGCAGGGATTATGGTGAGTTCAGGACTCTTGCCCCATAAACTAAGCCCTGGATTACCACTATCTCTATTGAATTAGCACAGGGTGTGCTAGGTTCTGTGCTTAGGTTCTGTTTCTACAGAGAAGCAGACATGAGAGAAGCTGTGTGTGATGGCTCCTAGCCTGTTATATATGCTTGCAAACTGTCAGGCCTTCCCTCACAGTGGGTGAGAGTAAGAAATATGTTTTATTCTCCTGCCCCATGCATGTGTGTGTGTGTGTATGTGTGTGTGTATATATATATATATATATATATATATATATTATATATATATATATATAGCCTTGTACACTTCAAGCTTTAAAGTTTCAGAATAGACTTTATCTTTGATACTTTGACTTTGACTTTCTGGGTAAGGGCACTGGGGAGTGTTTGTTTTTAGAAGCTTTTGTTTGCTGAGTTGTTCTTAAGTTAACTGGGTCTGTACTACCTATGCTGACTTCTCACTGGGCTTATGGATGTCATTCTTGCTTACTTTTATCATACATAGATTGACAAGAGAATGTATATTAGATTAATTTTTTAAAGACTCCTTTACCCAACCACAGCATACTGTCAAAATTAATT
>JAMJFZ010000457.1:32500-93308 GCA_026225945.1 Cricetomys ansorgei | reverse complement strand
GCTTACGCAGGGGGTTATTAAAAATGCAACAAAGGAAGAAGCGGGCAGAGGGAGGGTGTTCTGACCTGCGCACCATCTGCCCAGCGAGGGCACTGCACGCACGATTGTCCGGCGTGTGTGTATGTCTGGTGATGACTCAACTCCTGCAGAGTTTATGTTTTCGCCCTACTTAATTGATGAGGCTCCAGAGACCCTGGGGCTTCTCAAATCCTCACAATTGTAAGAAGGTGGGTCTGGGTTTACATCTGACAACTGTGCTGGGCTTCCAGGCAGTGAAGAAGCAGCCGCGGGCCTCTTCAGAGCTGGGGACCTTGTCTTATCCTTTTTACAAACATCCTGACATCTCCCCTCCCCCTTCCATTCAAGTCATTGCCCCACCCTCCTCATCCCTTCCTCCAGCTTCCAGCCATTTCCTGTTTTAAAATGATTTGCTGTCTCTGGAATGATGGCAAGTCAGCATCAGGCGGTGACAGCCCCTCCCCAGACGTTTTCCTCAAGGAGTCTCAGAAGGGAGTTGAGTGGGTGAGCAAAATCCCAGCTTCCCACAGCAACAGGAAGTAGAAGCAGATGAAACAGTAGTTCTAAACCCCAGGAGGCCTTCATCTCTGCCTCTCCAGTTAATGAACACTGTCCTGGGATGCTCGGAGTCTCGCCAGTCCGCCACTGCCGTTGGTAGCCTGTCTAATCAATGGAGACGTTACAGATTATGCTAGGGTGGAGACAGAGGTGGGGACCAGAGACCTACTGAGTGCTCTGTGTTATTAAACTAGAGGGAAATGCTCTTAAGTTGGAAGGTGAGGAGTTGCTTGGGTCTCCCAGGGGAGGTCCTGGGCAAACATCGAAAGATGCCTGAACAGCCACCTGCCAAAATGGGCGGCCCTGGTGCTGAGGCAGCCAAGGTTACAGGACGACTTTTGTATTCACCAGAGTCATCTAAAGCAAATGTTCCTTGCGGGCTCCCAAAATTCTAACAGTAAGCTTGGGGAGGGAAGCTGCCCCCCGAGCAAGCTACTGGGTCACAGCAGTCCGTAGCCAGGGTGCCGTGGAAAGGACCTAAAGTCCAGTTAGCTGCCCGTCTTTCCTTTCATGAGTGGAGCTACAGAGCCAACCGTCACATCGGGGAAGGGATTCCTAGTGACTTACTGGGACTTTGCATGTCTTTCTCCACACAGCAGGCGAGCATTTGAGGAATAGTCTTATAAGCAGTTACTGAAATATGTTTGTACTCGGAAGAGATCCCCGGGGCCCCCCTCCTCTGCTGCCTTCTGTCAGGTGTTGCCTGTCTACATGGGCCCACGGGGGCCAGTGAGACCTCCAGCCACACGAGCCTGGTCCATACTTAGCTGGGCTCTGCCGCCCATGTTAGCTCATGTGTGTCACCACCCTCGGTTAACATGTAGGCGGTTAGGTGGAGGGAGGAGTGTGTGAGCGACCAAGGGAAGAGATGAATGAAAATAGCTGCCCCACACAAGACTGCAGCCCCGATGGAGCCTCCTCCCGGGTCCTGCTCTCATCCAGGTACTCGGTCCAGCTGTGATGGCACAGACTAAGTCCCCATGCTTGGAGCTGCTCCTATGGTGATTCTGGCAGATGTCTTAGGAAGCCAGACTAGAGACTCCCACTGACCTGTTCTTTCATTTACAGATCATCAAGGAGGTCCCTCCGCCCCCTGTTGAGGAGAGTGAGGTAAGTGGGGTACCCCGCATCTGGCATCCAGCCTGTAGCATCTGGGTGGGAAGGTGGTGGAGCAGGCAGCATTGGCCGCTTACTTAGCCCCTTGCTGACCAGGGCTGGGCCCCATGCGGAGGGAGCCTTTGGGACTTTCCTAACCAGGATGAACAAGAACCACACTGACAGCCTTAGGCTGGAGGGTTTCTTTCCACAAAGACACATTTTAAGATGCATACGTTTGTCTGTTCTTTCTGTTTGTTTTCTTTTTGGGGATTTCGGACGATTTTCTGGGAGCTTTTGAGGGATGGGCTGTGTTGTTTGCCTTCTGCTGTGCTGGGACCTAGGGTTTCACGTGTGTTACACAAGCTCTCCACCAGACCTACAGCTACAACTCTTTTCTTTGAGTCAGGGTCTCAGGCGGCAAAGGTTAGCATTGAATTCCGGCTGCTCCTGCCTCAATCTCCCCAGTGCTGGGGTCACAGACGTGACTCAACAAACTCAGAATAAATGTTTGGTCAGTATAACAATTTGGGCTTCTAGGGGCCTAAGTGTTCCTATTGGCGTTCTTGTCTTGCTGCAGATGTACCCGTCACACGTATAGGTAATGGCAAATTCGCCACACTCTGCAAATAATTACTGCTTCTAAGAGCCAGTGCCACGTATCCCATTTTTCTTTAATTTAAAACAGTATTATGAAAAATCTGCCAGGTGGCCATGAATCTACGCTGAAGCAGGATATGCTAATATCCTGGACTCACTCTCAAATCCTCACTGTCTACAGACAAACTCAAGACTCTTCCACTAAACCGGCCAGGAAGCCCCTGTGGTGCAAGGGTGGCTCTAATACACCAGCAGAGGTGTTAACAGCGGGTGGTGGGAAGGACCATTGCTGGGCAGGAGTTCACAGCAAGTGGCTGTCCTAGCCTAGACCGGGTGGCACTCCTTAGAAGCAACAGCCACCAGTTTAGAAAGCCCTAAATCTGAAAAACTTAGTGGGACCAAAAGATATGCTGATGAGATTTCAAGTTCTTCACTGGGTCCCTAAAGTCTCTTTGTATGCACCCCAGACACCACCTACTCAGCCTCCCTGTTCTAGCTCAGCCTGCCTAACACAGAAAGAAGGACGATTAAGCTTAAAATTCCATGTGCCTCTCGTGTGCCGGATGCTGCATGGATGCCAAGAGACCTAATAGCTGCGATCAATTAAAGCACATCTTGCAGGAATGCTAACTCTCTGCCCAGAAATCAAGGGAGAAATTACATTGCTGTGCAGAGAGGAGGGAGAAGAGAACCCTCTCTCCACCTCCCTCCAGGAGGTGGAGTCTGCCCTTCCCTCCAGGAGCCAGAACCACAGCTAGTTCTGTCTGGCTTTGCCTGTATTGTGTCTCTTAGAATCCCAAAACAAACAGATGAAGCCCCCTGATGGGGCACTCTGTCAGTTCTGGGGTGAAAATGTTCCTTCCCTCAGTGTTGTTCGGAGCAGCTCTTCCTTCTGGTGCTTGCTCTGCGTTAGCCTTCAGAAGGTGATACGCTGGAGATTTGGTACCAGGGTACTATGGAGTCTGGTGTACCCTCCATGCAGCAGCTGGCACAAGGGTCCACAGACACCATGGGTGCACAGACATCAGTCGGTACAAGGCTGGAGCCCAAACAAGAAAGAATAGATAATAGCAAGGGAAAAGAAGAAATTGAGCTTTTTCAGCTTCATTTTTATGGAGACTGTACTTTGACCAATAAAGGCAGAGTTCCTGAAACAGAATGAAGACCATGGACACTTGGGACCTGGAGGCTTGTGGGAGGCTTAAGGCAACTTCCTACTGCCAGGAAGATTACCTCAGCATGTGTACTGGCTCCGGGGCTCCTTGGGGCCCTAGTCCCCTCCCTGATGTGCTCTGGCAGGAAGAAAAGAAAGAGAGAAATCCCACAGAAAGAAATAATGTAATTTAGATCATGTTTAGTATTTTATACAGTGCTCTGAAAAATCACAGTTGGAATCTGGACAGCCTTCTCCAATCCAGTCCCATTACAGATCCCACTGAGGCCTTGCCCACAGCTTGTGTGTCCTGTCTTCAGAGTGCCCTGAAAGTCCTCCTGTCAAGTGGACCCCTTTCTCCTTCTTGGTAGTCTCTGGGTATCACATTAAATCCTCTCTCTGCACCAAAGCTTAAGACCATTAGAAACTGAAAGGTGAGGAGCTATCTAGTTAATCTTAACACAAGCCAGGGGTGATGGTGCATGCTAATAATCCCAGCATTGGGGATGCCGAAGCAGGAGGACCTCAAGTTTGAGGGCAGCCTGGGCTACATAGAAAGATCATGGCAACATGGGGGGAGCTATAAAGGCAAACCCTCTGCCTATTGTATATATGGACAAGCTAAATATTAACTAACCTTCATCAGATCTATAACCATCACATCCCAAGGGAGGCTCTTAGTTAGGGGTTACTACTGATGTGATGAAACACCATGACCAAAAGCAGCTTGGGGAGGAAAGGGTTTATTTCACTCACAGTCCCATGAAACAGTTCATCATCGAAAGCAGTGTGGGGCAGGGACTTAAGTAAGGCAGGAACCCAGAGAGGGATGAGCTGATGCAGAGGTCATGGAATGATGCTACTTACTAGCTTGCTCCCCAGGGCTTGCTCAGCCTGCTTTCTTGTAAAAACCCATAACCACCAGCCCAGGGGCAGCTCCACCCACAGTGGGCTGGGCCCTCCCCCATCAACTAGTTAAGAAAATATCCTACAGGCCTGCCTACAGCCCGATCTTATGGAGGCGGTTTCTCAATTGAGCCTCCCTCCTCTCTGATAACTCTAGATTATGTTAAGCTGACATAAAACCGGCCAGCACAGAGGCACATCACTGTGTAAATACTAAACTTAGAATGAAGGCGGCTTAATGACTCTGTATAGTAATCCTCTTCTGTGTAGAATCCTCTTTAACAGGAGTACAAAATGCAGTGTGACTTTCTGAGGTTCCCTGTCAACAAAATAAAATCTCCAAGAGAGCGTAAAGTAAGGTCACCTGAGCTTTGGAGATCTCAGCAGACGGAAAGAAGCTCAGGGTAACACCTGAGAGGAGGTTGGGGGGAGGGGGTTCTCCCACTGATCCCAGAGTGAAGCTTAATCTTCACTGTCTTTGTTCCAGAGTTGGCAGTTTCTGGGAGAGTGTATTAGCAATGCCCTCTGTCTGGAGGCTCGTCTGAGTATAATTACCTCCACGGAGGGCCATGGCTACGTTTGAGTTAGTCAGTGAACACATACCCAGTAACTAATGCTTACCTTGATATATTGATCGTATATATGACAGAGAGAAGGCTTGAGTGTTTAAACTGAGATGGGCGGAGCCGGGGAGAGCACCAGAAGGCAAGCAGCCCCTGGTCACCCCACCCCCTGTGGGGCCTCTCTCTCCTCCGCATCCCTGCTCCTCTCCAGGACTCTACTCCTCTCTGCTCTCGCGCGCGCTGGCCTCTTCATGAAGTCATAAGTCGAGTCTGTGCAGATCTTTCTGCTCTGCCCCATGTCTGATGGCATGACCTGGGCCTTCATTTCAGCTTCTGCTCCCAGTCAATGATTGCAACCTTAGGTCCCTAGGTCTATCTCAGTTCCCAACAGAAGATCCTTAGCCCAGGTCATAAATTCACTCCAGGTCATAAATCACAGGTCACAGCCAGCCAATGGCCTGGCTAAACTTGGGCCACATGCCCTTCCTGGTCCAATCAGCACTGTCTCTCTACCACTAGTGCCCTTAAGCATGGTGCCAGCAATTTCCCTTGAAGAAGTGAATCTGGTGGAGGCACCGTAGAGTCTCTTTGGAGCAGTGTGCTTTAGTAAGCTATATCCAGGCTAATTCACTATCTAACTACAAGCTAAAGCATGAGTGAATGGCATGTTCTTTCCACCTGCCTTCCATACAGGTTCCCAAAGGAACGCTTGAAAGGCAATCCATATCAGGAGGCAGGATTAGTTGACGTTGCTTAACTGGAAGAAATCGCATCTTAGACACACGCAGAATCTACACAAATGATGCAAACATGCTGGAAATGAGGAAATTCCTCCCCTGAGATTGGTCCTAGCTGGGGGTGGGGGGTCGGGCGGAGACTCCTAGTTTATATAGTTTCTGCGTCCATTGAAATCTCTTGTTCCATTGACTAGACACCAGGTTAGCAGTCCTTTTCATTTGCTGATAAAGGACCTGGCAGCCCCTCCTGCAGCCTGGAGCTCCTCCCTGTTGCACAGGAAACATCTGGCTTCATCAATTAAACGCCATATCAGAAATAAACCAAGGAGCGACTAACTAAACATCAGGCTGTGATTTGAGGACATTGGGAAGATGGATCTGGGTAGAGGCCAACTGCCTGGGAGCAGCCACTATGCCTTCTAGATACTTAAAACTCTGGGCCAGGGGATTGGAGAGATGGCTCAGCAGCTATGAGCACTGCCTGCTCACATTGGACGGAGGTTCAGTTCCCAGCACCCACATGGTGGCTCACAGTCACCTGTAACTCCAGCTCCAGAAGATCTGACATCCTCTTCTGGTCTGTGTGGATACCAGGCACACGCGTGGTACACATGAAAAGAAATAAACACTCATACGCATAAAACAAATAAGCTAATTAATTAATCATTTAGTTAACTAAAAATCTTAATTTAAAAAAATCCTCTGGGCCAGCAAGATGGCTAAACAGGTAAAGAAAGGCATTTGTCCTGTAAGCCTGGTGACCTGGTTTTGACCCCAGGAACCCATGTAAAGGTTGAAGGAGAAAAGAGACTCCACAAAATTGTCCTCTGACCTTTATACAGCGGCTTTGGCAAGACACTCCCCCCCACTTTACATCATGTGTGCTCTCACACACACAATAATAACTTTTTTTTACATTTTTTACTCACTTGACACTCCAGAACAAGTACTGTTGTGTGCTGTGACAGGCAGCCTGCAGCTGGTGTTAGTCCAGAAAACAGGAAGCGGCTCCAAGTATATATCGTATCTGAGCCCAGTAAATTTTGTAGGAGTAGTTATGCTGGAGAGAATATTTGTTAGGTATGTGGGCTATCCGGGCAACTGTACACAGAAAAATAACCTTTTCTGTACAGTTTAATCATTCAGCAGCCTGAGGATGAAGCTGTGTAGTAGTGCGATGCTGGGGAGCCTCACCAGGGAAGACAAGGAGGCATTCTCATATGTGCAAGCCCTGCCAGACCTCAGCAGAGGGAACCACTGTCATGGCCAGCACCATACTCAACAGTGGAACTTCAAGGTCTGAGCTCAGGTGTTTTTATTGTTCAGAGCTCTTTAGGTGTTCTACGGATACCACATGCAGATCATAAGCAATTAAATATCCTCCAGAAGTCCAGCACCTGCAGACAACACAAAAACACCTAGACCTAGGCAGACCCACACTGAATATACAAAATAATTATTTTATACATAACTAAAAATATACTTCCATAACAAAGCTGTACTGTTATAATCCCATTTTATAAGTGAAAACCTGAGGTCTGATAAGGTGGATATAGGAATATTAGTCAAATTTCCATCCCTGTAACAAAAAAATCCTGAGATAAGCAACTTAAGAAGAAAGGTGCCCGGTGGTGGTAGCACACACCTTTAGTCCCAGCACTCAGGAGGCAGAAGCAGGTGGATCACTGTGAGTTTGAGGCCAGCCTGGTCTACAGAGTGAGTTCCAGGACAGCCAGAGTACAGCAGAGAAACGCTGCCTCGTTTAGGCTCTGTGTCAGAAGTTTCAGTGTGCAGCTGTATGGCTCTTCGCTGTGGTGCTGACAGCACATCACACTGAGAGCCCGTGGCGAAGGAGGTGTCCAGGAAGCGGAGTGCCAGAGGGGGACCAGGGTTACAGCATTCCTCCATGGATACACTCTAAATGTCCTAACTCCTCTCAGTGGGCCTCTCATCCTCAAGGTCTGCCTGCACTCAGCCACACCACAGGCTGAAAATCGCGTCTTTAACACATGGGCCTCTGAGGACTTACCAGATTCAGATTCTTGGAAATATTTCACCCAAGATCACAGTTTTTATGTGCTAGGACTAATATTTAAAATGAACCTGAGCGTAAGCATAGTGCATGTCTTTCTCACTGATCTTAAGGAGTTCAGTGATCCCTTGGTCAACACTGGACTCCAACCCTTGCGAGCTCCTGTTCCTGAATGGCAGGGTCAACCACCCAGACCCAGGGGGCCTTCAACCAGGCCCACAACGGCCTCTCTAAGACTAGCATGAAGATGGCCACCTTGCTCTGTCCTGTCCTGGGCCTGATTGTACATCTGTTCTCCCTGGCTCTCTCCAGCCCCACCTCCACTGGCCTGTCTTCTTTCGTATTTCTTCATTACAGTGTCTCGCCCTGAAGCTGCAGAACCAACTGTCTCATTAGGATGTGAGGGGGAAGGCAAGAGCCAGAGAGGACTGAGAATGGAGCTGTCAATCGGCTGGTGGTTATCCAAAGGCAGAGGGGCGCCTACCAAAAGCAGTGATAGTGGGCAAGCTCCCCTGAACAGCATGCGGCTTTCAATGGTGAACGTGTTTCCAGGTTCACTACTGTGCAAGGAATTGTTAGAGGGGAAAACCAAGCTATGGGAAGTAATATAATATAACTTGTTGGAGACTGGACAAGTCAGACACCAACTGCATCAGACAGCACCTCCTGCACATGCACCCCCTGATGCACCTCATGCACATGCACCTCCAGCTGCACCTCCTGCACATGCACCCCCTGATGCACCTCATGCACATGCACCTCCTGCTGCACCTCTTGTACATGCACCTCCAGCTGTACCTCAAGCACATGCATCTCCAGCTGCACCTCCAGCTGCACCTCCTGCACATGCACCCCCTGATGCACCTCAAGCACATGCACCTCCAGCTGCACCTCTTGCACATGCACCTCCTGTGTACCTCATGCTGCACCTCCTGCACATGCACCCCCTGATGCACCTCAAGCACGTGCACCTCCAGCTGCACCTCATGCACATGCAGAGTGCAGGGCCAGCCTCCTGGCAGGACCCATCTTCTCACACACATGTGCACTGAAACAGAAGTTCCAGCACAGACCAGAGGTCAGTACTCTGCACAGTACACTGTGATGGCCTTCATCACTGTGTAGACAGAGGTCTCCAGCATGGCATGGCATGCTAAACGCGACTCAGAAAAGGGGAATCCCGATCCTTTAGTATTTTTTTATATTTACAAACGGAAGTCTTGCTGAACTTTTCTGGCCTATGATATCACCTCTGGAACAGTTGAGGTCTCTGCAGCTTATCCCAAAGACCAGGAGAGACAATGCAGTGCGGTCCCCTTTACTCAGCCCTCCAGAATGGGTATTTCTGCTTCCCTGGTCTTCCTTCATACCACCAGACTCACAAGACTAAGAAACTCACAAGCTCTATAATGTGAAACTGTCCTCTCTCTGTTTGCCTCTAGCTGTGCTGGCATGGGGCTTCACAACAGTTGCTGGAGGGACTAAAGGAAAAGGAGATACACGTGGCTCTGTGGGGTCACACAGGGTTTGTCATATGCGTTCAAGATGTAGTAGAGTTCTATACTTAAAGTTAGTGAGACAGCGTGGCTGGATCTGCTTCCAGCATGTTTTCCACTGGTTCTCAAAGTAAGCTAGGGGATGAAGTTCCCCCTGGTCCAAATGTTCATCTGGCTCTTCCAGTGTGTGGATATCAGAAGAGCAAGAATAGCCCTGAGCTTTAATTGAGGGCCAGCCAATGCCCAGCCCCAGGGCATCCTTCACCCCCAGCCAATGCCCAGCCCCAGGGCGTCCTTCACCCCCAGCCAATGCCCAGCCCCAGGGCGTCCTTCACCCCCAGCCAATGCCCAGCCCCAGGGCGTCCTTCACCCCCAGTCAATGCCCAGCCCCAGGGCGTCCTTCACCCCCAGCCAATGCCCAGCCCCAGGGAGTCCTTCACCCTAACTCAGTAGATTATCCTAGTGCACTGTGTGTGTGTAGGAGTTAGGGAGCCCCAGGATCTGAAACCTTACTACTTCTACCCACGGTTTTGCTTACTAACCAATAATTAAACATTTGTTGAGTCAATAGAGAGGAGCACAAGGGGCCTTGAGAAAGGCTGAGCTCTCTGGGGAATCGGGACTCCACATAGGATAGGTGACTTATGAAAGGCCTGGCGGATGGGTAGGAGGCATGGGGGATGGGTTCTCCAGGCACATGGACCCTACACATTGCAGGACAGGACTGCACCAGAGCCTGGCACAGCCGAGGGAGTTAAGGACAGTGCAAGACCTCAGGCTTCCTGAGAAAACCCAGCTTGGTCTTCCCGAAGACAAGCGCATCAGCCTGGACCTCTGCCATCTGACAGATGTGCTGCCGTGGTGCTGCCCAAATGTCAGTCTACTGATGTCTGGGGCCACCACATCCTGTAAGATCTGAACATGACTCCCCCGATGGGAAGCCCCACTCCAGCCCCAGCTGTGCACCTCCTCACACAGCTGACATCCCTCACTGCTTCTGGGTCACTTTGTCCTCAGAGATTTGCTGGATGACATCTGTGCCCCCGTGCCCCTCCCGCTCCCCCACGAGGCTTTCCTACTCGTCAGTTCTACCTAAGCAAGGAACTGGAGGGCAGGCTGTGGGTATAGCTGGCTCTCTCCTCTCTCTCACTGCTACCCCATCCTCCCTGCTATCTCATGTGGGTATCTTCACAAATCATGGTGGCTCAGCCTGCTCTTTTCTGCCCACCCCTGCTGATTTCCCACAAGGCCCTCCTCGCTCCCTGGGATTGCGCAACTCTGCAGGCTCTGATGCACAGACAGGGCTGTGCTTACTGCAGGGAAACTCTGACTCTCCCTTTGCTCAGACCTTGGGCTCAGTGTTGACTTTTGTGGCTGTTGTTGGAGTTTGGAGGGGAAGCTCAGGTCAGGGACTAAAGGTAGGCTTGGTGGGGCTGAGCACACGTCTAAGCATTTCCTGTTGCGAATCTACTGGAGGGGCCTGCACTGGGTCGTGGGGGCCCTCTTTTCCCAGGGCCCCACGCGCATGAGAGTGGAGAAGTGAAAAGAGGGGTGCCTGAGTCTGCAAAGAAGCCAAGGAAAGGGTAGAGATGGATTTTTTTGTGTGTTATATACGTAGGCACTCAGAGTGTTTCCAAATTTAAAAAAAAAAGATGTGAATCAGGTTCTTATAACGAGGTCGCGCACCGGACGGGGTATCAAGACACCAAATCAGAGCTTTGCCCTCACTGTTCTGGATCTTACACGTCACAGAACAGCTGCAGTCCAGCAAGCAAGCCGCGGCTCCACCACGGCTGCTCAGTTATGAGAAGGCGGGTCCTCAGCGGCTCACTGCGTGGGGACACAGCCTTCAGACCTGTCTCCTAACACTGTTGTGTAGGGGATTAGACTCCCAGAGTGCCCTGCCACGGAGGAAACGACCTGCTCCCAGGGCTGTGCACAGACTGTGTGACACCCATTTCACAGATCAGCGCGATGTAACTTCGCTCCTGTCCACCTCACCGCAGTGGACACACACAACCTCGGGGGCCTTTCTTCACGTGTCACAATCTCTTGGCAGGAAGAAGATGATGACGGTCTGCCGAAGAAGAAATGGCCCACGGTAGACGCCTCTTACTATGGCGGACGAGGCGTTGGAGGCATTAAAAGGATGGAGGTAAGGGCTCAGCCATCGCACGCTTAACTGTGTGCCAACCACCTGGTGACAGAAGCCCAGAGCAAACGCCAGCGGTTCTGAGTTTGGGGGCGCGGCTTGTGAGACGGTGAGAGGTGGGGTCGTGAGTCAGCAGAGGTCACTCATCTGCCGAGCCCCCCAGCGGTTTCCTTTCCGTTGGACTGGAACCCACTTCCGTAGCCCGGCCAGACAGCTCACCCTCTAACTCTCCGTGGCGCCCTGCTTCTGCCTCGCCTTTTCCAGACACCCCACTTCTCTGGCTCACGGTCCCGAAAGAACCGAGGGCCCCATGGCACACACATCACACCCAACTGTCACCCCTGTACTCGAGGGCAAACTGAGCCAGCCCGTCACTTTGTTCATGGAATCTCCCTTGCGTTAGGTCCGCTGGGGAGAAAAGGGCTCCACAGAAGAAGGCGCCAAGCTGGAAAAGGCGAAGAATGCCAGAGTCAAGATGCCGGAGCAAGAGTACGAGTTCCCGGAGCCTCGGAATCTCAACAATAACCTGCGCCGGCCTTCGTCTCCCCGCAAGTGGTACTCACCCATCAAGGTGCGTCTCTGCCCCGGGCCCCTCCCGCATTCCCTCTCCCCAGCTGTGGGCTGACCTTCCGTCTCCACCATCTCTCTAACCCACTCGGTTCCAGGCCTTAACCCACTCTGGCTTCTTGGAAAGTTAAAAGAGAGGCGATGAACGCTCCTAACTAAGGGCCTCTTGTCACTGCGGTGCACGTGGCTTTGACTTCCTTTGAGGGGTCAACACCGCATCCTTGGCCCTCTGCTGCTGCACTATGACAGCCACCAGAACCCAGAAACCCATAGCCTCGGACTCTAGAGATAGTCCACCCCAACCCCTGCAGTCTCTGCTCCAAGGTTTGCAACCCAGGGTCGCAGCTGGACCCATCCTGAGCCTCAGGAAAAAGCGTGAGGACCCATTAGTTCTCTCCACGCACACGCACACGCACACGCACACACACACACGCACACACCTTGTCTCTCTCTCTCTCCCGGGAGTTCCAATGACAACTTCTATCCTTCTTGAGTATTTCTTAGCTTTAGAACAGCCTTTTTTTTTTTTAACACAATCAAAAGAAATGCCAGGGCCGGGGAGACGGTTTGAGTCTGTAAAGTGACTGCTGCATAAACAAAGATCTCTGGAAGTCACCGACAGGCAGTCCAGCCAAATCAGTGCGCTCTGGGTTAGGCAGAGAGCCACTAAGGAGGACACCCAAGTCAGCCTCGGCCTCCACAGGTACACGCGCATGCTCTGATAGACTGAAACTGGATTGGTAGCTGTTGTTTCTCCACTGAAGGAGCGCAGGCTCATCGGAACTTTGGTGCAGTTTCCATTAGGCTTGCCATGTTTAAAGCCCTGAGATTCTTTTTTTAGGATAAGCCTCCCTGAGGCAAAGGGTTGAACTCTGAGCTGTGGGTATAGGCACAGCTGGCGGGAGGAACGGGAGGTTGCTGCTAATTCCTCTCCAGTGAGGAGCGTGCAGTGGCGTGCAGACATGCAGACAGGAAGGAGCCGAAGGATCCTGGAGATGAGCAGAAGGGGGATTTTCCTCCGCTTTCAGGAATCCACCTCGTGACTAACACCGCATCCTTGGTGGTAGCTGAATTTTTGTTTCTGAACTTTCAAAATCGGAATGGCATGTTGTTCCTTTCTTAACCTGTGGCTTCGGACTGAGTTTTGCTAAATGAATCAGGAGGTGGACAAATACATTTAGAAACCTGAAAATGTTGCCCATGCTCTCCTGGAATCTTGTCAAGTTCCTACTGTACCGGGCACACAGAGTGTGTGTGTGTGTGTGTGTGTGTGTGTGTGTGTGTGTGTGTGTGTGTGTTGGGGGCAGGGGCTTCTCAGCTCTATCTGAGCCAGGTAGCAGTCAGGGGAGGAAGTCAGTGTGAGCATCCCAGGCCTGGAAGCCCAGTCTCAGGAAAGACCTCCAAGATGCCCTCAAGTCTTGCCCATTTTCTCTGCCAGCTCAAAATTCTACTCCACCTGCCATGCCTTAAGATCCCACACCCAAACTTCCCACCCAATACTCCTCTGTTGTCACAGGGGCTTCTGGCTGCTGGTGCTGCCCCCACCTCTTTCCCTTTTGAGAAAGAGTCTCGCTAAGTTACACAGGATGTCCTGGAACTCACGATCCCTCTGCCTTGACCCCCACAGTGCAAGGATTACAGGCATGTGCCGCCACGGTAGGATCCTGGCTCCTGAGCTTCCTCTGCATTGTAATAGACCTCACATTCTCACGGTGTGGTCCCTGAACCAGCAGCGTTGGCCTCACCCTGGAACTTACCAGAAATTCACATTGTGGGGTACCATCCAAGACTCCCTACATCAGAAACTCCAGTGGCAGGGCCCGGCATCCGGGTTGTCAGGTTGTCACAGAGGCCACAGCCAGCGTTGCCTGAGACATGGCTGGAACTCAAAGGACAGGAACTGTGCACACGGGTTATTGAAATGAGCAAAGACCTGGCCATTTCTCTGTGATGCGTCAGGAGCCTCGCCAAGGTTACGTTTCACATCAGGGCCAGGTTTACCACTGCTGTGCTGATGTCAAATGACATGGACTCCAAGTCCTGGAGACGCCTCACAGGACAGACGGAAGAAGGCTGAGTGACTGGGCCTCTCACCTGGGCACGACTCTAGCTGAGGACATGAGCAAGTGTGCAGGCTCCTCCTGCCTGGTGGATTGGCTAAGGCCAGTGCTCACACATGCCCTCTGCTAGGTAGGAGATGGGTGGACCAAAATTGAGGCCGTTATCTCGGGTTCATGAGCCTTCTGGCTGGGTATCACCCCCATTATACTCTGAAGTCCCAGTAAACAGCACAGAGCCTGGCACAGAGCAGGAACTCCACCCGCTCCTACTGAGGAGCTGAAGCATGGGGCATGGTCACGGAGCCACTCCCAAGCATGCTCAGTCCAGGAAGAGGTCACTTGATGACATGGTTCATGAAGAAAGGCAGAAGTACAGAAAGGAGTTGAGATGTCCAGAGGAAGAGCAGACTTTCCACCAGAGGTCCAGCCCTCATACGTTCGACACGTGTGCCTCATACTGAGCCCTTTCTAGTTAAGATGCCTGTGGCCGCTTACTGAACCTCATAAAACACCAAGTGCCATGTGTGTGTCTTACGTATCTGTCACAGTCCTGCAAATGGTAGGGCTGTCAGAAGGCGAGCTAGGCTCAGAGGCCCCATAGTGAGGCCGCCAGGGACTAGCACAAGAGGAATTATTGCACCCCTAGGCCTGCAGGGCCCAGTGAGAGGGAGAACACTGCCATCAGGAGCTATGGCCAAGGGACAGAAATCAGCAACCTTAATCTACCCGCTACCTGTTTCCTCCTGGCCCACAAGCAAAACAGAGCTTTGACATGTTTTTATTTAAAAAGTTGTTATGATATATTTTGATCATATTCTTTCCCTTCCCTCAACTCCTGCCAGATTCTCCCCACCTTTCCATCCAACTTCATTCTCATTCTCACTCTTCCCCTTTCCCTCACCCCACCAATCGTTCTGCAAACACACACACACACACACACACACACAGACAAAAAATAGCAAAGCAAAAGGCACATCTAAAACATGGAGTGTATTTTGTGTTGGCGTGTGGTTGATTACCCAGTGATACTCTATTGAGAAAACTGATTTTCCCTTTCCCAGAAGGTATCAATTACAAATAGGTTCTTGGTTAGGGGTGGGACTTTGTGCCCACTTCCCCGTCTCTGTGCTGGGGTTCTGTCTGGTCTGAACCTGTGCGGATCTGTGAATTCACACGTGTCTCAGCTGTGTAGTGTCTGGCACACATGGCTTTGACATTTTTAACTGGTTATGTAAGGTCTTACCCTCCTCAGTCTTGACTCTCACTGAAGCCTTCAGTCTTTGCTCGTTGACCCCTTTCTAGACGGTGTGTGTAGACCCGCACCCTAGAGGACCACAGTCGCCACAGAAGACAGGGAAGTAGGAAGGGACAGAAGAAACAGACACCCACTCACCCTCATCTCTCTCATGTCCTTCTGGTTTCCACACGAGCCAAGGGAAGCTAGCTGGTGCAGAGGCAGCCAGCCATGCAAAGAAATGCAGACAGTAGGTGAGGGCAGATGACTCCTGGAAAGTGGCCAGTCCCACCATGAGCAGGGAGAACCTAGCACAAAACTCAGCAGATCCTGGGACCATGTCTAGCTCTCCCACAGAGGGGCTGGAATCATGATGAAATGGACTGCAACGGCCCCACCTTCTTCCTTCCTTCCTGGGAGCTGGGAAGCAGGTGTGCGTGCCTGCTAAGCAGCACAGAAGGAGCTGGGGGGAAAGGGTTACAGTGGGCTCCTCCTCCTGTCCCCCATCATACCCCACACTATATTAAGACACTGACCACACCAACCACACTTCCCCCTCCTTGTTCCAGGCTCATGATGGGGGAATTTCCCTGGTATTTAGCTGCATTTTCCTTTGCTCGGTTTTTGCTTCCTCAATTTACAGCACCCCATGCTCCTCATTAAACAACTGGTCATTTCAGACGAGTTAAGTCGTGCCCGGATACATGGCCACCAGCTGCATTAAAACTAGGACTGACTGTTGACTTCAGAGAAGCTACCCATCTCTTTTTCCAGTAGCTCTCTACATGTCGGGAAGTGGGAGAAAAGGGCTGAAAGAGCCGAGCCAGAGGCTGCCGTGGAAGACAGGCCTGCTGCACCTGCAAGGGGCAGACTTGAGTGACAGGGCTGTGGGCTAAACTATCCTGTGTCCCAAGGTGTACAAGTTCAGATTTCTTTGCAGAACAGCACTATCGTTTGAGCTGTCTTCAAGTTTCCATCCCAGAGCCGCACCCACTAGCTAAGACAGCCCCAGAGAGTGACGAAACGGAGGAAGAAGCAGGGCCTCGCGCCAGGGCGCTTCGGATGGTGATCCGCCAGGTCTCACCAGACAGGCAAAGCTGCGTAGGACTCTGGAGCCTCTCATGCATTTAAGTTCTCGTCTGAGGCAGAGCGAGGCGAGGTGTGGGAGCCTAGCCCTGGTAAATTTCCCATTTTATAGTCAAGCTGTGTCGACTTCGTATGGAAGAAGCTATTTTTAAATGTCAGCTAACACACCCTGGCTGGGGCTCTGGGGTTTGTGGTGGAATCTTTGTCATGGCTTCACAGAAGCAGCTGGCGTTCTGCCTGGGGAATGAAGACCAGAGTCTAAAGTACGTATGCGTACAGGCTGTGGACACCCGAGTGTGATGGAGGCAGTGGTCTCCCCCAGGCCTTAGGGAAGGGATCCCCTGGGACACTTCTGACCTCAAAGGGAGTCATGACCCAGCCCGACATTACAGCTTCAAGTGACAGGCTTCTGCCATGTTCAGAAGCCCTGGGCTCCAAGAACCTCTATCAGGAACTTGTCTGACTTCAAAGCTTTGTTTTTTTAACTTAATTTTTTAAATGTATTATTGTATGTGAGAGAGTCCGTGGTGGTGAGCTCACATGCAAAGTCAGAAGAACTTTGTGGAGTCAGAAAGTTCTCTCCTTCCACCTTTATATGGGCCCTGGGGGTCAAATTCAGGAGACCAGCTTGCACAGAAACACCATCACCTGCCACGTCATTTCACTGGCCTGTACAGCTAATTTTTGTTCTCAGCCAATGGTGACCATTCTCTTCCCTAATGCTTCCCTGGAAGCCACCTGACATGGGTATAGATTATTCCCATTCTTGCCCATATCCCAAATGCAAATGGAAAACCTTGTCCCTTGTGGGACAGTCAGAATTCAGAACACCAAAGAGACATTGGAGTAAGATGGTCTCATCTCACCCAGAAAAGCTGGACACAGTACCTGGTGAAGCACGTGGCATACGTCAGGCTGAGATCCAAGCACAGCCCTCAGAAGTACAATACACACACACAGACCACAGACACACACATACACATACATACACACACGGACACACACTCACACACACATACATACACACACAGACACACACACAGACACACACACACACACCCCTCAATTTCAAACAGAAAAAACAGGCACAAGAGGTTAGGTGATTGGCTGGAATGCACACAGCCGGTAAGAGATTTATTTCACCAACCATAATGCATCCATTTGAACTAGTATGAAAATCTGACATCAGACCCTACAGAAGAGCATGCACAGGAGCCTGAGGTAAAAGACCAGGAAGGGGATGTTCGCAGACAAAGCGGCAGGTGACAAGGGCCCTGGCCACATCAGGGGCTGTGGAAATAGTGGGATGGGAAGGGGTGACCAGTGAGCTGGGGCATGAGACCACTCACAAAACATGGCTGATGTTGGGTGTGAAGCAGCATGGAGAGAGGGTGACCCTCTGGTGTGTAGCTTCCACTTCGATGAACCAAGACAGGGTTCATGTGAAGAGGGGTACGTGTGGGTAATGTACACATGTGTACATAGAAGGTGTGTGCAAGGATGTCCACGTATTACATACACTCTGCCTTCCACTCAATTTAATGACTTTACTTGGAATCTTTTCCCTGAGATGAGGAGAGATAGCTTCAATGTTTAATTTATAATTTAGTTTAGAGAGGAGAGAGCATTAATAATCCCCAGTTTAAGAAGAGAAAGCTTTGGGGAGTCAAGACAGCCCAGTGCAGCAGGCTGGAGAAGAGAGGGCCTGGCCACAGCTTCCTGTGTCCTCTTGGGTATTCCATGCATGTGTGAGTGCATGGGTGCATGCGTGGGTGCGTGCAGTCACCTGCTCCACCAAGGAGGAGAACACACTTTCTCCTGGGGCTGCATACCTAAGCTGCCTGCCCCTTGCTGTGCGTGCAGCTTTCTGTTTCTGCTGAGCTAAATAATTCCTTTCTCCAGTAGCCAAATTTTCTTCTTTAAGCCTTATGCCATGGTTCCTCATTGGTCCAGGGGTTGAGTGATTAGCAAATAAGGCGATGTGGGTGGGCTGATTCATGGGCCAAATACTGGAGCTCCTCCCTCCTAGAAATAAAAAGCAGGCATTCACCCCCCCGATATCCTGAGGTGTAAGGGCTTATCCCCAAGAACCTTCAAGAAAACATTCAGCTGACACTTGGCATTGCCTCATGCAGAAAACCATGCCGAACACAACACCGGTTCTGTCCAGCGGTGACACTAAACCCATTTCAGAATATTTTCAAAGACTTTTGTAGCTTCTTTGCACTAGGAGATGAGAGACTCAACGCTTGGCAAGATCACATTTACCCTAGAGGAACTTGAGCAACAGCTGGCTAGCGTTCAAGAGTTTAGCTTCTCAGGTGCACGTCGAGCCCACCAGAGAGTGAGTTCAGCGCCGGAGTTCTCCGGGATGATCGGTGCTGTCACAGCAAAGTGTTTATATTGAGGCTGAGCTCTGCAGGCGCCACACACCCCTGTGCAGTCGCATATGCACAACAGCCCTGTGCAAAGCACCCTTCACATGGAGGCCCGAGATGCGTGCACGCCACCAAAGCACAGGCTTCACGGAGTGACACCATCCTCACCACGCGCTCTTCACCCTAATGTCTTCTATCATATTTCTCAAACGTTCTAGTCCGAACACGCAAAGTCGATCCCGTGAGAACCGGAAGGTCGCAGCCCCCCTCACTGCCAGTGCTTTGGGGTAAGGCCTCAGCCGGGCCTTCCTGAGCGGGACCCGCAGCTCTGGAGTCAGGCGCACATGGGCTCCGATTGCAGCTCCAGGTGGCAGGCGTCTGTCTGCGGGAAAGTCTTCTGGTCGCTCTGACTCTCCGTGTTCTCCGTGCTGTTCTGTTAGGGAATTGAGCGAGGAGGCACAACGTGACAGTACGCGGCACCTTGGGTCGTTCAGCACCCGGGAATGCGCAGTGAGGAACAGGCACATGGCAGTGGGCACAACCAAGCGTATTGGTAAAGTTGGTGTTCCAGTGGGCAGAGACACTTAACAAACTGCTGACCACAGAATATGGTGATGGATGGGAAGGGCTGGCCTGGTTTCCCGTCACTGTTATCAGAATCCAAGAGGCTAAACAGCACAGTCTAATCTTACAGTCTTGAAGGTCAGAAGCCCACAGCATGTCTCGCCGGGCTGAAACCTAAGCCAGTGCCAGGTTGTCCTGTTTCCTGTCCAGACCCTGGAGGAGGCTGCACTTGTGGGCTTGAGCTCCTTCCCTCCCTAAGGCCAGTGAATCACCCTGAGACACATCTCTGATCCTCCCTCCCTGTCTCCCTTGGTGAAGGACCTGTGTGGCCATGTTGGGCCCACTCTGGGTGGTCCAGGCTGGTTTCTCAGCTCCATAATTTAGTTGCATCAACAAAACCCCTTTAGTCTTATAAAGTAACATAGTGGAGGGCTTTAGGGGGCCCTCTTAGAGATGCACTTTATCATAAACTGAGCACTTTGCAACTACTGAGTGCCTGCCCCCGGGCCTCCATCCCAGAGCCCTTTGTTGGTTTTTAGGAGCTGTCTATACCTGTCATCATCGTCTCCCTTTATCTGGGTGCAAAATGGGAAGGAGAAACTTTAGTGAAAGTTTGTGAGGGTTCCTGTGTGATGTGGAGACAGCCCAGGAGTGTGGTGAGAGCGAAATCCGAGAGACTGAATGAGCCACGCTGTGGCAGATTTACTAGCCCCCCTTCATTTTGTGTGTGCATGTGTGTGTGTGTGTGTGTGTGCGCGCGCGTGTGTGGGGGTGTATGCATGTGCGTGTGTGCATGTGTGTGCGTGCGTGTGCGTGTATGCGTGTGCATGTGCGTGTATGTATGTGCGTGTGTGTGTGCGTGCGTGCGTGTATGTATGCGTGTGTGGGGGCGTGTATGCATGTGCGTGTGTGCATGTGTGTGCGTGCGTGTGCGTGTATGTGTGTGCGTGCGTGTGCGTGTGTGGGGGCGTGTGCGTGTGGGGGGGTGTGTGTGTACGTGTGCGTGTGTGTACGTGTGTGTGTGTGTGTGTACGTGTGTGTGTGCGCGCGTGTGCGTGCGTGCGTGCGTGTGTAGGCACAAGTTGACGTTGAGTGTCTTCCTCAATCACTGTCTGCCTTCTCTATTGAGGCAGGGTCTCTCTGGACCCAGAACTCACCGATCGGCCTAGCCGGCCAGCTTGCTCTCCGGCTCTTGGGTGGCTTACCTGTGGGAGGCATGCGCACTTCCATCCTCAGGCTTGCCTGGCAAGCACTGCACCCTCTGCCCAGCCCTGTGCCCTGCTCTTAGAGTGCACTCCTTGCGTTAGGCGGTGGAGACCCCTGCCCTGCATTCACCACGTCACCAGAGCTGTGCGGCAAACATGGCGGGAGAGACCTGGAAAGTTCTCCACAGCGGCTGTCCACCAGGCTGATCCCATATGTAATCTTCTTGCATTTGTTTTATTTCAGGGAAAACTGGATGCCTTGTGGGTCCTGCTAAGGAAGGGATATGACCGAGTGTCCGTGATGAGGCCGCAGCCAGGAGACACGGTAGGATGCGCTAACGGACACACACACATTCTTTTTCTTCCTTTTTTTCCTGTTGTTTCCTATTGTGACAAATCAGACACTCATTTGAAAGTACTGATTGTTGCCAGACTTTGTGTTCTGACTTGCTTTTCTGAATATACACTCGGTTTAGCTTCCTAGAACTTGATACTTTCAGTCTAGAGTCCACAGAGTGAGAGGTCCAGACAGGCTAGTCGGGCAGTCAGCCTTCAGAGGGAGGTCTGTGATCCTCATCCACACAGGCCGCTGGAGAGACACAGAGCCAGCAGCACAGCGGAGGCGGGAAGACTGCAGAGAGCGCCAGCCATCTGCTCACAGGTGCTGGCTAGCTGTCCAAGGCTCTAGAGGGGCTTCTATCTGACAGGGGTTCAACCAGGATCTCTCAGGGGTGAACTTAAAGCAACCCCCTGCTAGGGAGAGTTACACAGGTAGTGCCACCCTAGAAACCAGGCAGCCAGTGTCTTCGCTTTGTGAATGGGGAAAGAGAAGGTGAGTAGTGCCCCTCCTTGGAGAAGGTTTCTCATCCACAGATCAGAGAGCCAGACTCAGAGCAAACTGCTCCCTCACCTCCCAGCAACCTGATCTTCGGTGGGAGCCTGTTTACCCAAATGCACGATAAAGGTGTCTCACTTATGACGCCTCTGAGACAGGCAGACTTGAGCTTGAAGTAACTTTCTTCCTGATTATATAACTTCAGGCAAACACTAGCCTCTGTGTCTGATCTTTGTAAACTTGACAATGGTGATTAGCCGTGTCTTGGCAGGGCCGGCAGATAACAGTAATGCCTTCTCTCTGTTGCTTTCCCTGTTATTATGATAAAACACCCCTAGAAAAGCAATTAGAGTGGGAGCTGGAGAGAGCTCAGCAGTTAGAGCCCTGGCTGCTCTTGCAGGGAATCTGGGCTCTGTTGCCAGCACCACTCAGCCAATCACAGCACCCGTAACGCCGATGCCCTCTTGCCCGCCTCTACGGGCACCAGGCACACACAGGGTACACATACGTACATGGAGGCAAAACACAGTGAAATAAACAAATGAATAGCAACTCAGGAGAGAAAGGTTGTATTCACAGTTTGAAACCAAGTCCTCAAGAAGGTTTTGGATGAGCCGGTCACACTGCACCCAGGGTCCAGAGGTGGGGAGTGATGGAAGCCCGCACTCGCTCCTTCCTGTGCAGGACCCAGAGAACTGTGCTGCCCACTGTTGGCGTGTGTCTTCCCACCTCGGTTAACGTACTCAACTAGACCCTCACGGGTGTGCTAGAAGCTAAGCAACCCCTCGCGGGTGTGCCAGAGGCTGTGATCCCTCACAGGTGTGCCTGAGGCTTGTCGCCCACGTGATTCCAGATCCTGTCAAGTTGGCAGCTAACACATCTCTGAACTTCTGACCCACTGCTGAAGGAGCACTGACACTAGTCAGTGGCAGACACTGGGATTATTTACTGTGCTCTCTCCCGTCGCCTGTGGGTGGCCGGCACGAGCACTCAGTCTGTGTACATACACTCTGCACTAGCAAGGTGCCACTGGGCCAGAGGCTCACCAACAGGCCCAACACCACCGCTTTTATATCCAGTGAGAGAGGGTAGTCTGTGGCTGGGGGTGGGGAGGTCGATCTAACATGTCATAGATTATGCAGTGCACTGCCCAGCTGCGTGCTCTTGCCCAACAGGATGGCAGGGAGGAACGGAAAGCAAGAAAGCTGCCAAACCTTCTCTTGGTCATCGGAGCACTGGAGACTATGGGCAGCGAAGGAAGGTGTTTTATTTTATGACCTTACAAAGGCAGGCGTCAGCCTAGACTAGAGGCAGCAGACTGAGCTCAGGTTTCCTGACCTAGGGCAAGTCTCATCTTCGCTGGCTGAGCGTGATGGCAGGATCCCGCAGGGGTCTGCCAGGTGCCTTTGTCTTTCTATCAGCAGAACTGTGGGCGGGTTTATCTCTGCGTTTATAACCTGTTTATTTCGAAGCTCACCAGACATAGGTGGTTAGGCAAGCTATTAAATTTTTATTTTAAACTTCTAGTGTCAGGGCTGCAGCTAGCTTAACAGGTTCCCAGTGTTTTCCGTTCATTGTTGTTGGACCTAAGATGGCTCAGAGGACTTCTATTTTGAAAATGGGCTCGCGATTGTATTTCCTACAACCAGGTCACATAAACATAAGGTTGTAAGGTTGGCCCTGCAGCAAGTAACATTTGTATTGCTTCTATGAAACCTGACAGTAATTTCTGTAGCAAACTGTAAAGTGAAAACGTTACCATTAGTGGAAATTAGCAAGTATGTTTGTTCTTGTAAGTACATATCTGCTTTCCGTGGGAACGAAGTGTTTTTAGCATTCATGGGGCTCTTCTAGCAGACTAATTTAGACTATATATTCTGTGATATTTGACATGCTACGTAAAATAATACAAACTTGGAAATGTGTAATAACTGCCTCAGTGTGTAAACAAGCTCCGTGGACTTCACACTCTAATTTGAGTTGGAAGATACAAAACTGTACATAAAGTAACTTTAGGGGGAAATTGAACTATATTACATCTTAAAGTGGATGCTATTAATTTTTCCACTTAATCTTTTTTGGGAGATAGAGATCTCTCCATCTCTCCCATTCTCAGACCCTTATGCCCGCTTCCTCCTTCTAATGCATTTTGAAAAAATATCATTTCATATTGTTAGACTATCTAAGGTTGGAAAAACTGTAAACCAGTTGATAAAACGTAAGGGATAGATTAAACTGAAGATCAGGAAAATTCCAAATATATAATAACAATAATAATAATAGCGGAAAGACATCTAAGTTTGTTCCACAGTGATATCTGTGGCACAGTTGCTTTTCTCTCTCTAATTCTTTCTTCCTTTCTTTCTCTTTTTTTCTCTTTTTTTCTTTTCTTTCTTTGCAACTGAAAAGCATCTCCATTATAAGATGCTAGCATTCCATTCTCCACCGATCCACTTGGCAGAAACCAATGCATACGGCGGATCACTCTAAGAGGGGGAGAGGGTGTTGGGAAGAGGAGGGGCAGGAGAAGCGTCAGTCTCATGCAGATCCCTGTTTGAGGGCTGAGCACAGTAACAGAGCATAACCTGAATGCGTCTCAGTTGAATGGAAGCTCTTGTTGACGTTTGAAGCTGTTCCACGGGCTTTTGAGGAACACAGTCCACCTTGAACTTTTGTTCCTAGTCACACAAAACAGCAGGTCTGCAGTGCAGGAAGTCTGAGGATTAGGGTGCATTTGAACCTCTCAGCACTTGTCAGTTGTTGTCATGGTTCGCATGGCTTTCTCTGAAATCTTGCTAAGGCTTCAGGAGACACAAGGACTGTGACCCTGACGTGGCAAGGGCAGGTGGAGCCACACAAGAACAGACACAGAGCAGGTGGGAGCAGAACTCAGTGCTTGTGCCTAACTGCTCAGGAGAGAGTTCTGGGACAGAAAGGACCTGCGTTGTTTTGCACAACCTCAACACACTGCAGACCCACGGTGATGAGTGTACAAGATTTATGGGGCTGACCACATTTTCCACAGCTCCAAGTCATTCCAACCAGCCATGTGCCTGTGAACAAGAGTCACAGGTTCTGAGTTTTCCTCTACAGCAAAACAAAAATAAAAGTCAACTAATTACAGACTCACATCACTCTGAGTTGCTTCCGAGGTATTGAACTCAGGGAAGCCCGGCAGCTCCCCCCCTTGGCTCCTGCCTGGTCCTTCTCCAGTCAACACACCTTGAAGGACAGACAGGTGTAGGCCCAGCCCACCAGTACAAGGGCTATGGGAACTTGAGCCTATCGCCTCAGAGCTCGCCAAGCTGTCACCTGACACCCTCTTTCAGCCCTGGGTAGGCTCCCAGTCCATGAGCAAATCCCACCAGCAAATCTCTAGGTCAGTGTAAAATGAAAGTGACAAAGCCATTTAAATAGCAAGCCAGGGACCCAAAGGACCTTAACATTTTCGAAGTTCACTATTCAGGTGTCCCTTGCTTGCACCAACTCCTGCTTCCAGTAAACAATCCGGGATGCCCTTTCTAAAAGAAAGCTCTTAGCGTGCCCTTCTTGACTTCCAACTTGAAGAAGTAGGAAAAAAAAACCCCAAAGTCTTTGACTGAGAAAAGCTTCCCTTTCTGCTTCAGTCACCCCCCATTCCTGATCGACTCCAGACTCCAGCCCCATGCGCCGTCTGCACCTGTACGTAGTCCTGTTTCTCTGCTTGCGATGCCTTCCCTTCCTCTCCACTCAACAAACGTCCGTTAGCTTGGCATCATGGCTCACCTCTCCATCGTACTCCTGTCAACACAGAAAGCTAGACCCATTCTTCCAACATGGCGGTGCCAAAGCAGAGCCCACGTGACACGCGAGACAGCAAAGTATCCCTTGCACACTTCGCAGAATCTCCCCAAGGCTGAAGGAATTCAGAATGTTCACCCTTAGAAAAAAAAAACCTTAGAAGGCCCCCCGAGAGCATTTCAGTGGGCATTTCCTAGCCATTGTGCTGTGCCTCCCATTTTATACACCTGTGTTTAATCCCCTCATATCCATTCCGGGGAGTGAGCTTTTCACACCATTAAGCATCCAGGCCTAAGATTTCCTTAAAGGAGGCTGTGCCATCTTTCGCTCTGCATTTTTCCTTTGGGGATCTTTATCCGTACATGGTTGTTATTATACTGAAGCTGGGAAGTCTTCCTTTGGACGAGCGTCCGGCTCTCTATCAGATCAGTCCTGTGTGGAGTGCTGAAGCTGCCACAGGCATTCCCAAGTCACGGCCCCTTTGTTCAGGTGAACTCACATTCCTGCCAGGGTCCTCAGCAGGCTCATGGCGATCAGGAAGTTCAGCTATTTGATATGAGCTCGTCTGGTGAGACAGTGGTGCAGATGTGACGTTTCTCATTCTTAAATCGTCGGTGCATGCTTTTGATCCACTTTTCAACATTGATTTCATCTTCTATTAATGTATATGTGGGGGCGGGGCGTACATCAGGTGGGGGTGTGCCCGCAGAAGAGCGTCAGCTCTCTTGGAGCTGAAGTTAAAGCTGTGACCTGCCTGACGTGGGTGTTGGGAACCGATCCCAGGTCCTCTGAAAGAGCAGCACGTATTCTTAACCATTGAGTCATCTCTTCGGCCCCATCGATCCATTTTTCTATTGAGTATTTTAGGGTTAACTTTTCCAAAGATACTCCCTTAAGTAAGGTTAAGTAAGCTTCACACAAAGTACGTCAGCGGGCCAAGATCCAGCAGAGGTGGGGGCTCCTATAGCAGAGCAGTGGCTTCAGACTTGGGCTTCAGAGTCACTTTGAAACAGTCACTATGGGTAAGACTGGGAACTGGCATCTCTAAGGTGACCCCGATGGCACTATTGCTGCAGTGCTGGGGTCCACACTTAGAGCCAGCGAGATAACTGAACGCAGTGCGATCAGAGCCCCTCAAACCCCGAGAGCTTGCATTTTAACAATATATTCCTATACATTCCTCACTGCTGAGTCATTGCTTCCTGTGTTTCCCCATGACCTCTTGGCCCAGCTGCAGAATATCTTATCTAGCTTAATAGGAAATAATAAGCCCTATCCACTGCCAGGAAGCCTGTCTGGTTGCAGACAGCCCTGTGCCCAGATCACTAATTTCAAGCACATTGGTAGGTAAGAAAGGTTGGGTGACGTGTAGAAGAGAGTTTCTGGTTCCAGTGATTTCCAAGACACTGATATGTGAGTCCCACCCCAGCGATTCTGTTGAATTATTCTGGCTGAGGTCTGGGTACCCTGAGTGGTTCTAACAGGCAGCCAGGGCTGAGAACAAGTCAACTAGTCCCACGCAGGTGTCATCTCCTTTCTCTCTGGAACAATTTAAAGGCAAGTCCCCACATTCTGAAACTCTAAGGGTGTCATGGGTATCCAGGACGAGGACAGTCACAATCTCCTTCAATCTCAAAGAACTTCTCCCAGGAAGGGATGGCCAGTCTAGAATTTGGTGCTGGTGTTGTGGTTGTCTGGGTAAGGAGAATGGCCCCACCTCTTATCTGTGGATAGAAGCTAGTGCATCTTTCCACTCGCATCTTTCTGCCCCAGCATGAACTCCAGTCCCTCACGTGCCCCTGGATGATCCACGGAGCTAGACTTCTGTTTTGTGTTTAGCTCTTGGTTGCTCTCAGATCTGGCATCGGGGGCTGGTACATTCCATTACTCTGCACACAGCATGCTCTGAGCTTGTTTTGAAGACTGGTAACTCCTTGCAGTCAAAAGAGATCTGAGAAAATACACATGTAAATGCAGTAAACAATGTCTGACACTCATCCGAAGCCCAGTCCTAGAGGTTGAGCAATCTGAGCCCCAGCCCCAGGGCTGCCTTCTGCACAGCCCTTTACAACAAGGGACCAACGTTGGTCATGTGGCACCGTGTCTGTGTTGTCATGGAGAATAGAATGAGCTGGACAGGTTGTCCCCAGGGCATTGTCTCAACCAGGGACCTCCAAAGCAGATGCGACTCCTGTAACTTGCAGAGACATTAGGGAAGGATCCCTGCTTCTGTGTCTTGTCTCTTCTCCTTCATGTGACCTGAATTCCCCCTTTTCACCTGCCAATTTTCTTCTTTAAATTATTCCCTTCACTTCAATTTCTAAATCTTTCTATGGCTTCCTCCCTTCAATAAAGATCTGCTGCCCTGCCACTAAGGACCCATATCTGGGATGGGTACTAGTGATGCCCAGTAGAGGAGCACTTCATTCTGGTGTCTGAAGTTCCGTGTCTGGTCCCTGCTGTAACTGCAAATGGTTACAGGAGCACAGGGCCATTCCTGGTGATGTGGGACACCTGTGATATCCGTTCACAGAGCAGAAGCTGGAGCTCAGGACAGGGGCTGGCCTCCCTGCAGGCACAGCTGGAAAGAAGAGCATCTGGAGAATGAATTCAGAGCTTTTAGATTTGACCATCCACTGCTCCCCTCCGCCAGCTCCTTCCCTCATTCAGCAGTTCAGCCCCTTCTGTGAGCTGAGCCCCGGGTAGCGCTGGGTATTCTGTGACAGCATTGAGTAGGGGGCAGGGGCAAACAGGCAGGTCCCCAAGCGCAGCCCAGTGCCAAAGGCTCTAGGATGTGGTATGGAGTCAAAGTGGCTACGACTTAAAATGACATCTGAGCTCAGAAGGGGTGTGAGAGAGGCACTCAAGCAAAGAGGAGATGCCAGGTGGAGTGGAGGACAGTGAGCAGAGAGGCCTGTGGGTAATGGTCACAGGACCCCACCCGGCGTCTGTGGCTTCCCTGCAAACAGAAGCAAGTTGTGTTCAGAATTGTGAAGGAAGGCCACACTGCTGTGGTGTGCACAGTGGCAGAGAGGAGGGACAGTGAGGACTGATTCTAAGTGCGAGAGATGGGGACGGGGGACAGAGAGAGACAGAGAGTCACTAGCATGGTACCCACCCTGTGTGGAGGACAGAGGACAGTGCCCAAGTAGCAGAGCTGCTGGGAAGGCAGGGGTGGGTGCTAGAGTCAGGTGGGGGCCGGGGGCCAGGTGTGAAAGAGGCCTAGCCCAGGAACTCTAGGAAGTTCAAGGCTGTGCAGGACCCCAGGCACGAGTACCCAAGACACACATGTCTTACCCTGCCCTAACCCCGAGGGAGATATCTCCTACTCCTCGGAGTTCTGAGCTGCCATGGGGACCAACAGGGTCAGACAGGAAACTAGGCAGATTGGGGGAGAAACAAGTTAACCCTGGAATCCCCAGGGCCACACATCCTGTAAGTGGGATAGAGAAAGGAAAGGGGAGAGAGAGGGAGGGAGGGAAAGAGGGAGGGAGTCTCTCTCAAATAATCAATTTTAAAACTTTTATCAGAATTATTTTCTACTTTCAAACCAGCAATAATGAAAAGAATCATGTCATCTAAGCTGGGTATAGTGGTGCACACTTTTGATCCCAGCATTTGGGAGGCAGAGGCGGCAGGTCTCTGTGAGTTCAAGGCCAGCCTAGTCTACATAGAGAGTTCCAGGACAGCCACAGCTACATAGTGAGACCCTGTCTCAAAAAACAACAACAGCAAAAAGAATCTTTTTATTTATGTGAAGGACAAGACTTTCTTGTGCAATAGACAACATGTGTACATTGGCTGTGACTCAACAGACATCCAGAGACCTTCAGTGGGTGCCTAACACCAGGCTGAGGTCCTAGATTTAATTTGTTGGCAGCTGGCTCTTGACTCTTATAAACTTCTGTGAGAAGTGGGTCATTTAAGAAAAAGGAAAGAAAACGCAAATCGTGGGAATTGTTCCTAGAGGGCGTGATTTACTTTGGCGCGGGGTGTCCTCAGGAAGCTGGACTCTCAGGAGTCGCTTGGGTTCTCACCCTTGGAAATCTTTCCTCGGCTGTCTCTCTGGAGGGGGGAGATGAGTACTTGGAATTCTTGGCTTATTTTCCCGAATCTAGAAAGAACAAGATCAAAACATTCTCTCACCACAGCAGAAAACGGACTACACACGAAACCTGCAACACTAGCTTTCTTCAGGGAAGTCAAGCCGGAAGTTGACGCTGTAACGTATTCCGTCTTTGGATTTCTCGGTGCCAACTTCCTCCCACAGTAGCCAGTGCCTCTGACCGTGAAGGCTACTGTATGCCGAGGGAGGGCTTTCTGTCGCCCTCCCTTTCTCCTTCTCTTCCAAACCCCTTATTAAAACTCCCCTTTCCACAAGCATGCACATCAATGCCCACACACCCTCCTCTTCACCCTCCCTCCCCCTTATGCCACCTCTCCCTCCCCCTCCCCCCCCTCCTCCTCCCCCTCCCCCTCCTCCTCCCCCCTCCTCCCCCTCCCCCCCTCCTCCTCCCCCCTCCTCCCCCTCCCCCCCCTCCTCCTCCTCCTCCTCCTCCTCCTCCTCCCAGCTCTTCTCAGGGCATCAGGCCCCACATTGTCTCATCTCCCAGGCAGCTGCAACAACAGAAGGTCCATCTCTAGCTTAAGGTTACAAACAGCAAACAGGGGAGAGCAAGTGCTAGAGACACACAAAGGAGACCGAGTCAGAAAACACCCTTCAGAGTCTCTGACCTCATGGTTTTTGTGTGTGGTTTGTTTTCTTCCCAAGCCAAATCATACTGGAGGGAGTGGGTCTTGACTCTAATGTTGGATGTTTGATACTTTGCCCAAACACACTTGTATCTAACAACTTAGCTGCCATGGACCCATTCTTCATCCGACGGCACTGAAAAGTCCTGTCTAGGGTCATGTTGTCCTCTGTCATGGGTCTCAGTCAAGAATCACTGGCAGAAAGCTCTGTTCTGGCCTGAAAGTGTTGGGTGGGATCACAGACAGCAAAACCTGACTTGGGAGTTGGACTTCCAGAACTCTCTGTGGAAGCAAGCCAGGCCGCTACGGACCGCCCACACAGCTCATCTTGCCCTGTGTCTCCATGACCACCGCACCTCAACCTGACCCTCGGTCTCAAGGAAGGGCTGGCTGCCAAACCTTGTTCTCATCCCTTCACTTTGGAGTGAGGAAGCTGAGAACTAGACAGCAGAGGGAGATCCCCCATCACCGGGCTCAGCCCCTCAGGGTCCTCTCGCATCTAAGAAGATGGGGCTCAATTAAGACCTCCATGACTGTCCAAAGCACAGAGGACCTTAGTCAAAGTGGCACAAGCAGAACCCAGCCGTCCTGCACTGCCCAGGCCTTCTGGTCGCTTTCTGTCAGACTTGGGGAGGGACAATCAGTGTTCATATATAAAGAAGAAAAGGCAGGAGGACCTTAGTCCTTCCTGTCCCCCTGCCTCCTGGCACCTTCTCATGCTATGCCCTAACCTGCCTGTCCTGCCCCATCGCACCTATTCTCTCTGCTGTGCTCCCAGGTTACTCACAGTCCTTTTCTCCAGTTCCCACCTCTCCAAGCCTCTCTTTTTACCACGCTGGCTAGGACAGAGCACATCCACTCATTCAGCAAACAAGCCTTGGCCTCTCTCTGGCAGGGGCCAGGCCGAGCAGGTGGGACAACCAGAGCCAGGAGACACCCCCGCCCCCGCCTTTGTGCAGTGCACAGGGTTCTCTGAGAGTATAAAATAAGAAGATTTAACCCAAGCCAGGGGCTCAGGGAAGAGTTCGAAGGAGAAAGGCCCATCTGGCTTGGACCTAAAGGATGAACTTCCAGTAAAGGGAGGGGGTGGCCTTCTGGCTGGAGAGAGCAGCGTGTGTGGCCTCAAATGGGAGAGGAGCTGGAGGAGGTGCCACTGAAGGGGAAGGAGAGTACGGCCACACTCTACCCCTGCGCACTGCCCTGGGTCCCTTCAGATCCTCCAGGAGCTCCATGGATTTCCCACCTCCAGGACCGCCCAGCTTACGGAAGGCTCTTCCACAGTGCAGCCCTCTTCCAGCAACACTGACTGTCCCTCTCTGAAAAAGCTGAAAGCCATTTGAAGGAAAAGATGGCAACCCGTTTTCCTTTTGACTTTCCGCACAGTACGTTGAGCTCACACAGTTTCCGGTTTTGAGGAAGCTCCCGCCCTTTGGTAGCAAGCCAAGGAGAAGTTCTCAGGTCCCCGGGCAGCTAGCTCTGGTTGGGAGGTTATTAAAACACTGAATGTTCATTACAACCGCTACTGACCTTTCTGTCAGTGTCAGTTATTAATACGACGTCTTTAAAAGTTTGTTGTCATTAAAACCATAAGGATGGATGTGTAGTATCTAGTGTTTTTCCTTATGGCCCATACCTCTAAGAGCAAAGTCACATTCGGAGCCTACAGGTGATGAGAGTTAGCCTTGGGGTGCTCACACACGCCTCTGGACATCAGCACCCCATCTATTTCCAAGTTTCACCCAGCATCTGGGCTGAGCTACCCTGGGTGACTCGAGTAGAGGCACCAGCCATTGTGTTTACAGTCCCGGGCTCTGGGCTTCATCCTGCACCCAGCTTCATGGCTCTTGTGTGAACTTCGTCACACACCCTCCCCCTGGGAAATTCTAAGTGTCGCTCAGTGGTGTTCCTAGTAACATGGGCCAGACTCAGGTCCACAGTTCACAGCAGGGCTAAACTGCAGGGCAGACAGTGACCCTCTTTTCTCCTCCCATCAGGGAAGCAGTTCTGGCCGACCTCAGTTGGGGTTCTCAGGTGTGAGAGAGAGGAGAAACGGAAAGGAGCAACTGCCCCCTGGGCTTAGGGGGCTAGCAGCTCAATACCCATCATGCTGTGGGTCTCACCCAGCCCAAGGCAACTTCAGATCCAAGGCCATTGTCTATGCTTTCAAAACCAGTACAAAAAAACAGAAGCCCCTAGGCCCACATCTTCACCGTGCTGTGGCCGCCTCACCTGACTGATCTGTACTGGAGCCTCTCCCAGGCCAGGGCTGTGCTGCTAATTAGTTTGCTGCTGACTCAAAACAGCCTCCGGGCTAAAACAGGGCCTCACATGTGATTGGCATTACACCAGCATCCCATATGGGCCACTAACAAGCAGCATAGAGGTTTCTGGAAGAGTGAGAGTGCCCATATGGTTTCACCAGAAACATGGCTTACACGCTCACATTTCCTAGACACCAGTGATGAAGCAAAGCTTTGGCCTCAGCATTGCCACCACCAGACTGAGAGCTCTGTCCTCAGAAAGCTCGCCCGGTCTGTATCCGAGAGAAAGCTGCTGATAGGTTTATGGGTCAAAGGGGATCAGTGTTTTCATACTTAACTCCATAACTGTTCTCTTGCTCTCTGCAGCCCATTCCTTTGACAGCATGTTTCATTCTCATCCGTTTCCAAGTTTGATTTTGTTTCAATGGCAACAGTTTGACTATTGAAATCCTTGAGCTTGTAAACCATTGGCAGGGACGTTGTTTCTCCATGGAGAAAAAGCTTCTAATAAATCCAGAAATACTGAGGCTGCAGGAAGGAAACAGTGTGTAATTGTTTGCCTGTGGGGGGCTCACCAAGGATGACACTGAGGAGTATTCATAGGTGCAAGCCCTGCCAGACCTCAGCAGAGGGCGCCACTATCAAGCCAGTGCCATACAGTGGAACTCTGAGCATCTGAGCGCAGGTGTTTTTATTGATTCAGAACTCCTCAGGTGCTCTACTGATAGCACGTGCAGATCGTGAGGAATCAAACATCTTTTACATAAAGCCGACACTTGCAGACAATACAAATGCCAAGGGCAAGGCAGCCCCTCACCCAACAGTGCACAAAATAATTATTTATACATAACTGAAAATAAACTTCCACAGCAACGATGTTTAGTTTTAAATGAATGATCTCCCTAGTCATCACTTCCGGAAGATGGATGCACAGGTAGATAAGACAGATTCATGTTTTTAAAATTGCTATGGGGCTGAAGCAATGAACTCAGCAGTTAAGAGTGCTTGCTGCTCTTGCAGAGGACCGAAGTTCAGTTCCCAGCATCCATGTTAGGCTGCTCAAAGACACCTGGAACTCCTGTTCACAGGGATACGATGCCTTCAGCAGGCACCTGCACACATGTACGTATAAAGACACACAAATAAACACACACATTTACATGTCATTGAAGTTTTTAAACATAAAAACTACTTGTGATTTCTCTTTCCGCTTCTATGAGTAGTGAGAGATGACCATGGATCCCAAACACCTCAAAAGTATAATCAAACTGAGTGTCCATCTGACAGCACCTACCACTTATGAGCACTTAAAGGTGGCTGCAGGACTGTCAGGTGTTCCATGTGCTGTGAACGCAAACGTGCTCTGGATTTTCAGATGGGGATATTGGGTGAGCGCATTAGGTTCAGTACAATACTATTTAGATGACTCTTGCCTTTTCTCTGTATGTTTACAAATGGATCTACCTCAACGCTGGAAGCCCACCCAGTGGCCCACGTTATGTCTCAATTGGATGGCATGGGTCCAGACAGCCTAGGAGACACGGCGCGACAGGCTTTGAATTACTCCTCTGCTTATCCTTTGGTGGACACAAAGAGCGGACGGTCTTCCCCACCCCCCCAGCTTTCTGCTAGCTCAGCTGTGGCTTCGCCGTTCTGGGCCAGCTCCAAGCCCACCCTTAGTCCAGCCAGAGGCCCTTCCTACACAGTCCTTACAGAGAAGAATGCGCTTGTAGCATCTAAAACCCTGCTCCTCACATTCGTACATTTACGAGAGCCTGTGCTCTGTTTTTCCTTTGGAAATCTTCCTGGGGAGCACGTATCCCCACTTTACTAAAAGGAAAGCCATGTGACTTGAGTAATCATGAGGGTAGTGTTTGTGGGGGGGGGCCATGGGCGGTTCTCCAATACCTCACTTCCTCTTTCTATGTGATGTAGGTATTCTCATCCCCATCTTACAGACGAAGGACTTCACTCTGTAGAAGGTTCCAGAACTTTTGCCTATGGCTGATCAAAGGAAGAACTAGCATTTATTCATTCACTATGCATTCGTGATAGTGCTTGACACTGGTGAGCTGTGTGGTCTTTCCATGAAGTCCAACCCCTAGGTTCACAGAACCCAACTGCTCAGTGCCGCACTAAGAATTAGCATTGTGTGACAGGCAGGAAGACGGCAAAGGGGCCTCACTAAAGGGGGAACATCGAAGACGAGCTCTGGGCGACAGAAGGGAACCGAACACATTGGGGTCGGGACAGCAGGGCAAAGCTTGCCGGGCTGGAAAGAGCTTGGCTTGCTGGGGAATACAAGGGCACTGGAGCAGGTAGGCAGGGGCAGGGAGATGAAGACAGGGGTTCTGGGCCGGGGACAGTTGTGTGGCTTTTCCTTTATGGCACATGAAAGCTTCTAGAGTGGAGAGCTAGCAGAAATGTGATTTAACACTAGTTCTGCGAGGACTTCCCTAGATGTTGACAAAAGGAATAGCCAACTATAAGGAGACTAGAGCAGAAGCCAGGGGTCAAGAAGAGAGAGGGGCACAAGCGCTGGGTAAGGGTCGTGGTGCTGGGTAGGGGTCGTGGTGGTGGGTAGGGGTCGTGGTGCTGGGTAAGGGTCGTGGTGATGGGTAGGGGTCGTGGTGATGGGTAAGGGTCGTGGTGCTGGGTAAGAGTCGTGGTGATGGGTAAGGGTCGTGGTGGTGGGTAAGGGTCGTGGTGGTGGGTAGGGGTCGTGGTGATGGGTAAGGGTCGTGGTGGTGGGTAAGGGTCGTGGTGATGGGTAAGGGTCGTGGTGATGGGTAAGGGTCATGGTGGTGGGTAAGGGTCGTGGTGGTGGGTAAGGGTCGTGGTGGTGGGTAGGGGTCGTAATGATGGGTAAGGATTGTGGTGATGGGTAAGGGTTGCATTGGTGGGTAGGGGTCGTGGTGGTGGGTAAGGGTCACAGTGGTGGGTAGGGGTCGTGGTGGTGGGTAAGGGTCACAGTGGTGGGTAGGGGTCGTGGTGGTGGGTAAGGGTTGCATTGGTGAGTAGGGGTCGTGGTGATGGGTAGGGGTTGCATTGGTGGGTAGGGGTTGAGGTGATGGGCCAGCATGCACCCAGCAGAAATGGACAGAAATAGATGGATTCTGGAAGCACTTAGAGAGACTGGGTGGTGGGCAGTCCCCTCTCGGTGCCTGAATGTCTCCTCAGTCCCCTTGTTTTCCTGCAATGTCTCTCCCAGGCATTCAGCCCTGGGCATCTGATCATCTCTCGATCATCACATCTGAGAAGAGTGAGCCTGGGCAGGCTGAGGGTCTGCTGCCTTTTGGTTTTGCTGTTACCTCATTGTCCTGGAGCCATTGGCTTCCTCATCCACCTTGAGAAAGGTGTCTTATGTCAATAACCCCAAGACTCTGGTCCCCAAAACCATCTCCACAGAGATCAAAGCAAAGGGGTTCTGCTCTTCTGTCCTCGTTTTTGCTGGCAGGAAGATAGGCTGTTTGTATGTCCAGTGGCCCAGCTTTCCAGCTCCATTTGAAAACCAAAAATGTGGTGCCACACAGGCCGGCTATCAGAGTGCACAGTGCATCCTGAGGCATGACTCTCCAGCAGAGGACGGGGGGAGAGCTGTATTTAAGAACTGGATGTTGTATCATAAAGTGGCTGCCTCACGCACTGACAGTAAGGTGAGGAGAGAGGGGCTGGAGAGGTGGTTCAGTGGTTAAGAGAACTTGATGCTCTTTAGGACCCTGGTACAGGTCGCATGGCAGCTCATGGCTATCTATAACTACAGTTCCAGAGGGTCTGATGCCCGCTCTGGCCTCCACAAGCACCAGACATGGTGCACATACCTACACGCAGGCAAACGCTCATGCATCATAAGATACACCAGCTTTTTAGAAAGATGAGGTCAGAGCTATCCCATGGGTGGAGGAAGAGCTAAGGTCAGGCCAAGGCCTTGCTGTAGGAGCTACAGAAAGGAGGCGTGGCTCAAGCTTGACCTCGGAGGCAAGTGCTTGGCTGCTCATCAGGCTTTGGCTAAACAGAAGAAGCAGGGAGGGTCAACTCAAAAGACTGCAAGGCAGCAGAGGCTGTGGGTGCGACAGAGGCATTTGCAGCCCCTCCTCGGGCCAGCTCACACAGTTCCTTGGCATGCGCACGAAGCCTCAGCAACACACCCTTCTGTGTGTAGCCAACACAGCTGGCTTCTCCCTGAGACAGGGGATGGGCCGGGGCTGCAGGTGTGAGGCACATCTGTGTCCACTCCACATCCTCCTCTCCTGGACTCCTCACATCAATGAACTCCATTCGCTTCCTGAGTCTATCATTGGCTCCCACTATCCGCCCACAGAAGGTGTTTTCTCCAACACCTGTTTCACAGCTGCTCACAGGTATCAAATAAGTTTGGAAAATGCTGCACTTAATAGAGCAATCTCCCTCTCTCTACCTCTCTCTCTTTCTCTCCTCTCTCTCTCTCTCTTTCTCTCCCCCCTTCTCTCCCCTTCTCTCTCTCCTTCTAAAATGCTTTCATAAACTGGTTGCACTGGACTCTTCAAGGAAAATTGATTACGCGGTGGCTCCTCCACAGGCACATTTCTGCCTTCACAGAGCATCACTTGGGACTGATGTCCAGTGGCTGGGCTCCATAGTTAGCCCATCAGCTTGGCTCTGGGGAGACTGTCCCCCACGCCCTGCCTCAGCCTACAGACCTTGTGGACTCCTGCTGAAACTGCCTGGAGACCCCTCTTCTCTCAAAAGCTTTGCCATTCCGTTCCAGGAGCTGAAGATGTCTGTGCCACAGAACTCAAGCAAAGTTCCTTCAGGTCACACTTGTTTAGGGTTAAACAGGGTGTCTACCCCTTCTGTGTCCGACCCCTAGAATATGGTAGGCATGCAGAAAGCTCTGGAAGTTCTCTGTTAGGGAGAGAAGCAGGAAGGCAATACAGAAGGAAGGAGCTGGGAAAGGTAGGAAGGAGGAAAAGGAGAAGAAAACACAAAAAGACAAGCAAAAAGGGGTTGCCAGGATCCTAACAGCAAACTTCTGCCGAGCGTAGCTGGAGGCAGAGCCCAGGGAAAACAGGTACCACTGCTTTGTGAGAGAAAAGGCCCATGAGGGTCTCATAGAACCAGCCAGTTCCACTGCCCAGGGTGGAGCTGGCCCTGTGCCAGCCTCTACTGATGGGCAGGAATCATTTGCAGGTCTAAGTCATTACCAGCTCTAAGGGCTGGGTACGCTAAGACCGTGACCTTCAACATAACTGGTGCTTTTAAATAAATATGTGTATATTTATACTATTGATTTTCGTGGGGTTTTGTAAGCAGTATAGCATATAGTCTACAGTGGTACTGTGAAAATTAATCACCTGAGGAATACAGAGAAACCAATCAAGAACTGCTGCAGCAAAAGGCTAAAGCCTGGGTCTGCCTTTCTCAAAGCCGAGGCCCAGAGCAATTTGGGCCAGAATGCGTCTACGTGGCTGCCTGAAGCTCTGCTCTCAGGGCTGGCTGGGCAGCCCACAGCCTCCCTTCTCAGCCAGATGGCCAGCTGCCGGGAATGGAGACACAGGAAGTGTTCCCACACCAGCTGCATGCTCCTAAGGCACATGCGATCAGCCATCCCTTTTAACAAACCTGGTTTCCTAAAGGGACCAGGCTTTTATTCCTGTGCATTTATTTTTTTAAAATACAAACAAAATGCATGATGTCAACAAGACTTAGCAGACATCCCCTGGAGGACCTCTTCTTTGTACAAGGCCAGTCAACTTCTGTTGACATGGTTACCTTCTGCACAGGCCAGTACCCCTGCCAGGGTTCCGCCCTGGAAAAGCTGGTCCTATGGAAGCACAAGCTGGGCAGGTCCTTGACTTCTTTCTCCAGCACTCCGTTAAGTGCCCACATGTATTTCTTTCATGCATATGCATAAATTCCATTTCAGGGTGTCAGAGCAACACCTAAGTCTGCCTTCCAAATGTGTTTCATGGAAAGAGCTAGGTCCTGGGTGCCAGGAAGCCTGGTTTCTGATCCATATCCCCTGTAACTTTTATAAGCAGCAACCCAGTGGCCACAGCTTGGGTGCTGGCAGTGAACAGCAGCATTGCAGAATGGGACAGGGCATGAGGAAAGGCCAACTCAATTCCAACTCTCCTTGCTCTTCCCTAGAGTGCCTGCAGTCATGTGCCCTTGGCCAGGGCCTGGGGAGACGGCCCACTGGGTAAAGTGCTCGCCATACAAGCATGAGGACCTGGGTTTGTATCCTCAGCACCCACATAGAAAGCCACGTGAGGCGGCATGTGCCTGTAACCATCACACTGGGTGGGTAGAGACAGGAGGTTTCCCAGAGCCCACTAGCCAGCCAGGATAGCCAAAATGGTGAGCTCTGCACTCAGTGAAAACCTCTATCTCAAAAAGTAAGGTAGACAGCACAGAGGATCCCTGGCCTCCACACACATGGACACACATGTGCGCTCACAGCCACACACACACACACACACACACACACACACACACACACACACATGCTACTTTGTGGAACAAAAGATATAACCTTACTTTTGTTCATGCCTTTTATACTTAATTCACTGGGGCAGATGTTTTTCTTCCAGTTATAAGCAAGATCAGCTAAAGCACTACATCACCTACTTGCAAGACCACTGTTAAAAACAGTCTGTATTTGTTTGCTAGAAAAACAAAACTTCAACCTTGACCAAGTGTTAAATCTTCACCCTTCCCCAGCTGGGCTAGACTCGCACATGAAGGAAGGCAGGTTGTCTCTCCCATCCTGCCTGTGCTCTTCTCCTTAGCGCTGCCATTGTCTGGTCTCCTCGCCTGGCTCCTCCAGCTTCAGCCTGGGGAGGTAGGTCGAAGGCCCTCATCAGCTAGCTGAACTTCAGGCCGGCCACAGTTAGTCCTAACTCATTTCCTGTGCTCTCTAGAGCTTTGAGACCCTTCTGCATATCATTCCCTGGGCACAGGCAGACTCCCCTGTGTTGCTTGTGACAACTTCTATAGCCTCTGGGTCCAGGAGTTACCATCTGCTTCTAGCTACTGAAGCTCCTGCCCTGCTTAATGGCCTCCTGGGCAGACCCATAGTGCTACCCACTGGACCCCTCCCACATGTCCTGCACAGGCGCACAGGAGTCACTCTAGGAACAAGCACGTGACCGCCTTGACCCTGCCCCCACTGGCCATCTCACCACCTCAGACAGGAGGCCTCTGTGTCTACCCCTTCAGGGGACTCATTTCCAGTGAGCTGCTGGATAGGGACAGTCCATCTAGTTGAGGTGAAGCCCAGAGAGCTCTTCTCTTTGCCCTGAAAGAAGAGAGACTGGAGATGCTCAGCCTGGAGTTGCTGTCTCTTCAGACCCTCCCCACCTGCTTTCCTAGCCTTCACCTAGCCAGGAGGCCGTGCATCACGGAGCCAGTTGCTTGGTTCAGTAGCATCAGTGCCTCTCATCCTGGAGCCCAGTTGAAACATCCATTTTAACATTTATGACACCCATCTCAGATTTTAGTTATTCACATTTATATATAGTGTGAAGTCATTCACACTATATATAAATTTACATTATATATAAATGTAACTATTATATATAGAGAGAGACTTGGCTGCGACCTGTTGGTTCCACATTCCAGCAGATAGCAGGCACTCACTGTGTAATCGCTGAGTTAGTGAGTTCACAGGAACTAGAGGAGCTCCCGTGTCCTCAGCCTACAGCATTAGACATAGGAACTGAAATGAATCCTACCCCCAGAGCTGAGAACCAAACCTAGTACCTTGCGCTTGCTAGGTAAGCACTCTACCATTGAGTTGAACCTCAAAATGGGGTTCAACATTGGCTGTATCCCTGGGACCTGATAGAGTGCTGACCACAGTAGGTGCTTTAAAAAGTGGCCATGAATAAGATAATGAGGCTAGGCAAGGGACCACAGTGTGTGTGTGTGTGTGTGTGTGTGTGTGTGTGTGTGTGTGTGTGTGTGTTCTCACGTAGCCCAGTCTACCTCCAGAGAGCTGGGACTAGGAGCATATGTCACTATATCTGTTTTAAGAAGTGCTGAAGATTGAACCTAAGGCTTTGTGGATGCTTACAAAGCACTCTACCAGCTGAGCCATATCTCCAGCTCAAGTCTAGACAGGATCCAGGACACCATAACACCTCGCCTGTCCTTCCAGCACACCCTCACTTGGCCACATTGTTTAAAAGTGCCAGTCACATGCCCTCTCTACTGGATGAGTCTTGACAGTGCAGATCTCTCCACCCAGTACAGGGCAGCCATCAGCCACAAGAAAGGGGCAAGAAGGCTGGTATTAAGGGCCTACAAGGTCTAAGCAGAGAGCCAGTGGGCAGTGAGTGGGTAATCTGAGAAGCTGGCAAGGAGGTCACGAGAAATGCAAAGCAAGGCAGATATGTCTGAAGAGCTTCCTGCTACCACTTTATCCTCCCACGCACTGTTAAGAATCAGTTGATTTTTAGAGCTAGAAGGAATCATAAATATTATTAGATTTTGTGGTTTACAAACAAATCTGAGCCAAAGAAAGAGATGTGTATTTAAATGAATACATGTATTTATCTGCTAAAAACTGTATCAGATATCCAGTAAGGAAAACAGGCAAATGATGTTGATCTGGTTCTAAGTGAGCAGTGAAAACATACACATGCACACGCGCACACAGTCACACGCATACAAACACACACATAAACATATCACCTATGCAAATACACACCTATACGTACAGTCACCTACGTATAGCCAAACACATAGAAAAACACTCAGATAAACATATCCACACATACGAACATACACACCAACAACTATAGACACGCAGTTTTCCCACAGGGTCCCTGGGTGCTCATGAAACACTGTGTCTGGACTCGGTGAGCAGAAGGCTTAGAGCGCCCAACCATCATGTGATCAAGGGATATCCGTAGATCAGGAGAAAATGAACAGTAGATGCAACTTCTCCTCCCTTGATCACAGAGCAGACTGTTCCCTCCGCTTCCCAAAGGTCATCTGTTCTATAAGCATTTGCTGAATCTAAGAAAGAGCCCTTTCATGGGGCCGTCAGACACTTCCCCATAGATTTAATTCCTGAACAACTATTTACCCAGTGCTCACGGAACAAATGCCCATTGTCGTCGACCACTCTTACATTCAACAACACTCGGGCCAGGCTGCCGCTGGACCTTCTTGGAGCCACGTCACTTGTAGCTGATTGTGCACACAGCCTCCTCATCCTTTCTCCTCTAAACGTGCTTTGCGACAGTGTGGACTGGTTTGCTGAGATGCCGATAAACTACATCTGTCAGCCAGTCTGGGAATCCGGTAAAATTTGCAAGAAAAAAAAAATGAGGTTTGGCACAGTTTGCTCTCTGCAAACCTTTGCTCGCAGAGTGACCACTGCTTCCTGTCTTTGGAACCTAGAAGCCATCTGTTTAGTAATGTGTCTCGGCTCTTGCCAAGGACTCCAGTCAGCAGTTCCCACCAAAAATTGCTTAAGGTTTCAGGACCTCCAGCCGTTGCTGCTGGGTGGTGTCCAGGTCACAGATATAGCTTCTTCATCTCTGTTAGGTTTTATTAGAGGACTAGACCACTCCCCCAAAGAGAGCTCAGTTCCATGTAATCGTTAATAGTTTCTGTATCAGCAACACACAGTCAGAGTTCAGGGTGGCTCTGTATAAGAACATACTTCACAATGAAGCAACGTTGGGTTTGCAAAAGCCGGCCTCTTCATTGTGTGCTTAATTACCTCTGATCCCGAGAGATGAGCTCATGGGAGAGCTTCGAGGATCCGCAGTTCTGTGCAGAAAGTGCTCATGTGATGGTTGGTGCATATCTTCACGGCTCTTAATAGAAGGAAGTTACCTCATCCACTCCTGTAAGCCAGAGCTGAGAGAAGGCAGAGGCATGGCTGGAGGCCCATATGTAAAGAGAACATTCATGGGTACATATAGTTGTACACCTATGCTGTGGCTCAACTCGAAGACACAAGAGCACTTTCATAGGTGCAAACCCTGCCAGACCTCAGCAGAGGGAACCACCATCCTGGCCAGCACCATACTGGACAGTGGAACCCCGAGCGTCTGAGCTCAGAGGTTTTTATTGATGCAGAACTCCTCAGGTGCAGATCATAAGCAATCACACATCCCCCACAGAAATCCAACACCTGCAGACGATACAAAACACCAAGACTTAGGCAGACCCTCACCCAACAGTGCACAAGATAATTATTTTATATGTAACTAAAAATAAACTTCCACAACAGGTACACAACGGGGTTACTTTTCTAGGTCCTGGGAAGCATGCAGAAAAGACTCTCTTCTTTAGACAGCTCGGGTTCCCATAGAAAAGAAATCTTCAGAGCTTATCTGTCTCCTTCAGCCCCAGGTCAGACACAGTCCTAGAGGGTGGCCCCTAGGAACACGCCTGCCTTTGGTATGCACACAGGGTGTCTCAGGGGCAGAGGCTTCCAGATGGTTCCTAGCCCTCCGGGAACACACCAGCGGAGTCGAGTATTCTCGTCTCAGAGAGACAGGAACAGGTGTGCCCCACAGAACGAACACTCAACCCCAGCATGGGAAAGGCAGCCCTTGTGTGAAAAACGCAGAAAGTCATCCCAGGCGATTCCGATGCAGTATGCTTCAGATGTTCTGGGCCAATTTCTAGAGCCAGTTTGTTTTTAAAAGTTCTCAAGCACAGGAACGCCTAGGACTTCTATTTTCTCAGTTAAAAAACACTCTCACAATAACAATGGAGGTTGGGAATCCTTTCATATTCTCATATTAAAGATATGTCAGCAGGGAGGTGCCCTGTCATCTGAGAGCAGCCATCCCAGTGTGCCCTGGGTTCAGACCACCACAGAACTCTGGAGAACTCGGCTCCCCGGCTGAATGCTGGCCGTGCGGGTGTGGCTGGGTTGCTTTTTCCTAAAGTACCTACTCCTGGCTGGATGATCTGGGCCTGACCCAGAAAGAGCGCCACTCCCTGCTCTCACCCTGACTGACTTCCAGCAGAGCCTGAGGTCACACTGAGAATGAAACCCCAATAGTCAGGAAGCCAGCTCCAGAGGTGGAGCCCACCCAAAGCATCTGACCGCCATAACTCACGGCGTTAATAAAGATGCACAGGAAACCACAGCCTGGTGACCATCCCGCCCCACCTACACGCAACTCCTAATTGGGGTGGGGCCTCAAGATGGGAGCAGTGTAATGAATGGTGCCAAAGGCTGGAAGGTCCCAGTCCAGCTAAATGAGCCAGGAGCCTTAACAGCCACTCTGTTCTGACACCAGAAAGCCGTTCTTAGTTCCACTCGTGGAGTGGTACAGAGATTGTATACATAAACACAAATACATTCAAATTGCGTGCACTCAAAACAGTAAAACCCAAACCGCACAACTTCTCACTGGCCACAGCAGGTACCTTCCCCCCACCAGCCATTAATGGGAATAGCATCATAGCCTCAGAGAAACCTTCAGGCTGTGCCCAAACTATCCTCTCGGTGGCTCGACTCAGGGATACAGGAGAGTCTTAAGATAAGGCTATGTGGGACCTCGGGTTTTCTAGGAAAAAAATAAGCATTTGCTACTGGAGCATCACCCTCCAGAAGGCTTTTCTCATCCACCAAATCTACCATCAGCCACCGGAGGAGTGAGAAATGAGCAGGGTGGAGGCAGACAAAACAGTTACTGAGCCTTCCCACGTGTGGCCAATGCAATGAAAATCACTGCTTTGAAATCTGTGGCAAAAGGACAGATTGTGAAAAGAACATAAAAGACCTCTGTAGTATATGCTAATTACATATTGGGGCCATTGTCCTTTTCGTAACACTATGTATTTGTGTGTGTGCGTGTGTGTGCGTGTGTGTGTGCGCGTACGCACTGGCACACGTGAAATGCTTAAACCCGTGAAGGTCAGAGGACAGCCTGCAGGAGTTAGTTCTTGCTTCCACTGCAGAGACTCCAGGGATGGAGTTCCAGTCATCAGGGTTGGTAGCCAGCACCTCCACCCGCTGAGACACCCCAAAGGTCCAGAGTCGTTCTTAAAACAAGCACGGATGCTTCATTCTTTATCTTTAAAATGATTTTTCAGAACATGCATGCCATATATTGACTTAAGTTAAATGTCCACCTTAGAATGAAGGTGAGCAGCATGTCACTCCTGGCGTGTGGCAGCGACAGCCTACTGTCCACTGTCTTCTGAACAGAGCTTGTTGGAAGCCTGTCCAGCTAACCGTGAGACTAAGGATGGAGTGGTTGACCCCTCAGATCCCTGTGTACCACAGCGCACAGGGAGACCACCATTACTGCAAATATAAAGTGTGATTTGATTTGATGTATGCTAAGCACAGTTCATAAGAACTGCCTTGATACAGGAAGGCCTGTTAAATAAAGCATCACTTAAAGAATTGAAACGGGGCTGTGACTGTGCACTCCTCGGTCAGTAAAGTGCTTGTTGGACACTCGTGAGGACCTGAACCCTAGAACATATCAGGCTTGGCCACAGTGTGAACCCCCAGTTCTGTAAAGTTGATGAGGACCTCTGGAGTTCTTGGACCACATAGTCTAGCTGAATTGGCATGGTCCAGAGTCAGTGAGAGACCCTGTCTCAAAAAATAAGGTGGGAAAGAAAAGGAAAGGACACCTCCAATTGATCTCTGGCCTCTACATATACACGCATACACATGTACTTAACACATACATGTCCACATGCATACACACACATATGTACTTAACACATGCATGTCCATATGCACACACATACACATGCACTTAACACATACATGTCCACATGCATACACACACATATGTACTTAACACATGCATGTCCGTCCACATTCATACACACACATATGTACTTAACACATGCATGTCCACATGCACATACATAAACATGCACTTAACACATACATGTCCACACATACACATGTACTTAACACATGCATCTCCACATGCATACACACACATATGTGCTTAACACATGCATGTCCATATGCATACACACACATATGTACTTAACACATACATGTCCACACATACACATGTACTTAACACATGCATCTCCACATGCATACACACACATATGTACTTAACACATGCATGTCCACATGCACACACATACATATGTACTTAACACATGCATGTCCACATGCACACACATGCACATGCACTTAATACATACATGTCCACACATACACATGTACTTAACACATACATGTCCACATGCATACACACACATATGTACTTAACACATGCATGTCCACATGCATACACACACATATGTGCTTAACACATGCATGTCCATATGCATACACACACATATGTACTTAACACATACATGTCCACACATACACATGTACTTAACACATGCATCTCCACATGCATACACACACATATGTACTTAACACATACATGTCCACATGCACTTAACACATGCATGTCCACACATACACATGTACTTAACACATACATGTCCACATGCACACACATACACATGTACTTAACACATACCTGTGTACACCCACAAAAAGAGCATAAACAAATGAATGTCACAGAAAAAGCATGGGCAATATTTATTCACCAAGAAGTGGGAACATGTGGGAAGATGTCCTTTGCAGGAGTGTGGGGCTCTGATTGGAGGACCAGAGCCGAGTGAGAACAGTCACCCCTACTGAGACACACATACCTTTCAAAAACAGCTGTTCGATTTTACCCACCTGAAATACAGTCACATGTCACATAAGGCAGCACCACACACTTGTGGGACAGATGATTACTTTTTTTCATCCGTATGAGTGTTTCGCCTACATGTATGTCTGTGTACCATGCACATGCCTGGTACCCACAGAAGCCAAAAGAGGCAATCAGATGCCCTGGAACTGAAATTACAGACAGTTGTGAGCTAGCATGCAGGTGCTGAGAATCAAACTTGGGTCCTCTGGAAGAGCAGCCTGTGGTCTTAACTGAGCCGTCTCTCCTCCAGCCCTCGCAGCTCAACTTTTAATGTAAGAGCAAAAGGAGAATCTGCCGCTAAAATAGAAGTGAGTTCTTAGTTCTGATTTTGGCTCAACTCACCAAAGAGAGATATCCTCAGGGAGTCAATGAAATTTCTCCAGGTGTGTGTGGGGTCCTGATTCCCCCTCCATCACCTGGAAATGAGGGGCCCAGAGAAATATGGGGTTAGATATGGGGTTTCCAAGTATTATCTGTGGCTGAGCAGTGGAACAGGCCTTTCTTTTCTCTTCCTTCCATAAATGTGTTGAAGTCTTTAATTGCTTTTCTTTGATGTAAGAAGTGGTAATTTAAAGAGAGAAAAGGAAGAAGATATGGGCTTGCAGATGTGGCTTTAGATCCGGATAGCTGATGTCTGAGTTAGACCCTGGTGGATGCAAGAATTCTGCAGACCAAGGGAGGGGATGCGGAGGAGCACTTGGAATTTCTATGGTGAGAGAAGCTTTCTGGTTTAACTGGCTAGTCACTAGAGGTTCCTGTTCCCACCCCAGCTGTGGTAGAGTTGTTTACGAGTTGGAATTGGAATGCTTGATGCAGGTGGCTATAATTTGGTTGGGTGCAGGCATTCTGGCACCTGTAGCTTGTCTTTGGGATTGTGTGCCGCATGGGTTTATGGGAACTTTTGGCTTAGGGCATAAAAGGTCTGAAGCCCTGGGAGTCGGTGTGGCGGGTATTGGTTGGTGGTTCGTTGGTTGGGTTGCTGTCTGTCGTTAGTGAGATAATTCCTAAGAGAACAAATGGTGGAGAGATTTGAGCTTAGGAAAACCTAAAAAGCTGTGAAGATTTCTACCTTTCTTTCTGTATTAAGGCTGCTTGTAAAAATGGTGAAGATTTCTATTTTTCCTTTCTCCTTCTCTAAATTGAGGGTAAAAGATTGTAGCGTACCGCTACAAGGGGGTGTGGGGCACTGGTCACATAGGGTGCACAGTGTTCTCTGTAGTGACCACACCCGCTCCCACCCTTCCTTCTGCAGCTGGGTCTCAAAGAGACAACTGCATCTCCCCACCCCCGATTTAGCCCTTCTCTGGCCTCTGGCCAGAGTGACTTCCCAAGGGGGTGGGACTCAGAGGTTTGGTATGAAGCTCAGTCTTCATTTGGTTTATGGTTGTTCTCTTTACCCAGTGACTGAGCATCATGAGGTAATGCTTTTGGCAGAGAGGGCCAAGATTCGACCCTTTCAAAATGAAAAACATTGCAACTTAAAAAACCCTGCGTTCACTGTTCCTTCAGTGGTCTTGAACAGACAGTGGTGTCTCCCCAGATGCTAACTCCTGTGTGACAAGCCAGCACTGTCCCCACATGTCCATGCTGCAAGTTTATGGCTTTTTGCTCTCTGAGATAATGCAACTCTCTAGTTGCAAAGGGACAACCCTAGGGCACATTCTTACCTCAGAGAAGAAGACTCTACACTAGGATCAAGCAGAATGCCCAGCAGCCAGAGTGGGGGAATGAATGACCTTTGAGTTGATTGTAGTAAGGAAAGGGATAAAGAGAGACAGGCCCCAAGGTCAGGCCCCAACATCTAGGCTTCAGAACAGAGCGAGTGCCCTGCACAAGCACAGGATCCTTGTTCAGAAGGACAGACTGCTATGGAATAGTGGGACTTTCACTACTTTTGCAAGGTCCAGAACCTTCCACAGGTTGCATTTTGTTTAGCTTACAATTTCATAGTCACTTTTTACAACTGGTTCTGTGCTCACACCTTTCCAAGGAAGCCTTTGTGGCCTTCAGAAGGAGCTCTGTTAGCGTGTTCCACGGCCTGGAGACCCCAAGGAGAATCAAGGGAAAGGCTGTCTAGGGCTTGGACATACTCAGTTGGCAAGTGCCTGCCTAGTATTCATGAGGCCCTGATTCCATCGTCAGCACCACATAAACGGAAGCTTGTAGCACACACCTGTGATCTCAGCACTCAGAGGTGGAGGCCGGAAGAGCTGAAGTTCAAGGTCATCCTTGGCTACATAGTGAGTTCAAGGCCAGCTACAGAACAGCATGTCTGGAAGGGAGCGGGCCAGGGGAAAGGAAAGGAAAGCTGTCTTCTACCTAAGGCAGCTCTGAACTGACATCAGATCCCTACAGAGATTGAGCAGGCTGGGGCACGACCCAAGACTTGGGTCACTTCAAGGGTGCGAGGATGTCAGGGAAAGGTGTTCAGTCTTATGTGACCGGCAGCATGGACATTAGCCAGAGGAAACATCATGTCTTCCTCAGAACCAGCTCCACTTGTTTAGTGGCATTAGGCTCCTCTGAAGCCTGTGCTGCTTCCCTGACTGTGCCCCACCACACACCCCTCCATCTTGCCTCTCTTGCTCGGGAAGTTTCCTTCCTGCTGGTTTACCAACCTGGAGAGACAGAGTTCTGATGTTTACCACTTCAGTCCTGTCGACAGAGGCACCAGCAAAGCCATGCAGGAAGACGCCCATCGCTGCCCAAGATGGTCTCCCGTAAGGCTGATCCAGAGAGGAGGTCACTGTCATGCCCGTGGAGACAAGGGCCAGGGCCACTGCCTCGTGGAGCAACACGATGAGCGAGAGCATGACAAAGAAAAACAGCCTTCAATTTTAAGATTTCTTTTTTCCTAAAGTGAAAAATGTTCAACATTTTCATTACCAAACTGAAATGTTGAGTAAAAGCCATCTGAAAGCCAGCAACTTTGTCAAAGAGGAAGGAACTGAAGTTTGGCCCGGGAGCAGGCAGGTATGCTTAGTTTTGTAGCTGTTAGTACTGAGTGAACAAAACCCGGGCTCTGCGCCCCTTTAAACCCTGGCACGTGAACAGGGAGCGACCACGGGGTCTCACCCACAGTCCTTCTCACTGCTGTCCCTGCAGCAGTGTGGCCGGGCTCTCTGTCTCCGCAGTGGCAATTAAGGGGATAAAGTCAGCCTGCTGCGTCAGTACAGACTCCAGGTTATCTCTGGCATTAGCAAGCCAAAAGTAAATAAAATAAGTTGTTCTAAAATAGACTAGGATCTCTTCAGAAGGTACTCCAAGCCTGCAGACTTTGGAGATTGCCCCTTTACTCTTATAAAATAAATGTCTTGGGCTAGGGAGACGGCTCAGTCAGTAAAGTACTTGCCGTGCAAAGTCAAAGCGAGTCTGATCTCCAGAACATGGGTGTTTGCTGTTGTCTGGTTGGCTACCGAGGACAGCGGTGCACGCCTATAGCAGGCAGATCCCTGAGGCTCCCTAGCCAGCCAGCCTGGCTGAATCAGCAAACCTCAGGTTCAGTGAGAAGCCAGGTCTCGAAAATCAAGGTGAACCACCAAGGAAGCAACTTGAGGCTGACCGCAGACCTCGCCATCGCTCGATCGGACAGTCCTCAAGGCCCACGGCACGGCCTCATACGTATCATCACTTGGGTAACCCCTCGCTGGCTGGTGCCCGTATCCGGGGACTCTCCCTTGCTAATGCTCTTGCGTGTAAGAGGCGTCTCCATGAGATGCCCAGGAGGACGCCTGGATTTGGGATATCAAACTTGAAGTCTGAACTCAGCATATGTGTAGGGCCCAGAAGAGGGGGGTCTCAAGACGAGACGTGAACCTCTACCACACTCACAACCCGCGTCTCTTTCATCGCCATGACGAGACACCTGAGACACATACCTTGAAAGAGGAAGGCTTTGTACCGGCTCGCTGATTCAGAAGTTCAGGGCCAACGTGCTCTCCCCACGCTGCCCTGCAGCTGCGGCAGCTGTGCTCCCTGCCTCCTTCCTTAGTTAACTGGGAGGGGGTGGCTCAGGAGGGACAGTGGGGTCTCCAGGGCTGGTCTCTGAGAAGACCCTGTGAGGCCCAGCTTATTTCCGGCTCTTGTGAATCAGAGCCCGGTGAAAGGCCAGCCGTTTGAAGAAGGCTGTGGAGTTGGCCATAAAGGCAAGGGGGACACACGCAGGTCACATTTGTCCCAAAGCTCCCCTTGGTTCATTGGAAGAGGACAGTGTGGAAGCCAAAACAGTGACCAGAAAATGTGGAAAACTGGAGAGGAAGGGAGGGAGCGGAAGGTGTGGCCGCAGCCTGGACAGGCACCTGGATCGACTTCTGGGAAGGCCTCGGGCAACCAGGAGGGGCCAGGCAACGCCACCGCTTAGGCACGTTCATTTAAATTACCCAAACCCAGAACTGTTTTCAAGGCCCCTCTAGGCTCCGATATCCTTCCTCATTCTGAAACGATGTGAAGCCCGGCCTGCAGTGCTCTCGGGTCCTAGTAGGCCAACCCTCATCTCTGTGGTGCAGGAGACCCAGCAGAGCGCCTTCCTGAGTCCGTCCTAAAGAACACGTAAGAGTAGGGTGAGCACCCGGCTCATCAAGAGAGCCCTTGGCTAGCATGCTGTTGGGTCCTAGGTCCCACCCACTCATCCACCACCACCCAAACTGTTTCTAATTAGTAATTATCAAGATTGTTCATTTTTAGGTTTGAAATAACTGTAATGTCTTTTATGCCCGGTCCTTTTCAAGAGGGTTTAAGGGAGGCTTTTCTGTAAAAGATCCTCCCTGTAAGCTAAGGAGAAGTGTAATGATCCCTCCCAGGCCAGCCTTGCCCGGGCATCACAGACGCTGAGCGCGTGAAGCGTCTCCTGCACCACAGAAATGAGGCTTGCCAGTACCAGGCTCACTGCAGGCCAGGTTCTACACGGTTTCATAACAAGGAAGGATACTTTAGCCCAGCGGAGGCCTGAAAACAATTCTGAGGTTGGATAATTTAAATGAATGCTCCTAAATGAATCCAGATCCTCGCTGCTATAAATTTTCCATTTCTCTGGCCATGCAGATGTCATCCTGAGTGTACCTCCGGAACTCGTCTGTCATTGGTTCCAGCATAGGAGGCAGGCATCAAGGCTCACCTGAGAATAGCTGGGAGGGCCGCAGCTGGACAGCCAGCTACCTAGTCAAAATTAGGAAACACCCTCAAAACTCTGCCCCCAGAGACGTCATGTGAGGCCTGCCACACCCCAGATGCCTGGCGCTATGGCCTCTCCTTTGCAATAGAACTTTTTCTTTAGGAGTATCTTTCTTGGATTATATATTTTGGATAGAGAGTCAGCTGATCCAGCAAAAGCTCAAAATGTCCAAACAAGATGGTCAATATGGTGTCCCCATATGGTCAGGGGCCCCCCAACCTCTAGCGGTAGCCCTTATCCCAAGAATGGAGGGAGGGGCTGTGCCTCTTATTTAAGACAGAATCTAGAGTTGTATTTATCACTTCTGCTTCTGTCCACATTGCTGCAAAGGAGGCCACACCTACTCACCACCAATGAGGTCAGTCCTCTTGGTATGGTTCACTTCCTCTTGAATGACAAGGGCAATCTGGGAAACATGGCCACATGCCCAGTGCAGCTCAGTCTCTGCTGTTGAAAGGAGGGAAGGAACAGAAGACAACTGCCCAGCTCTGTCCCTGTAATCTTTTGTGTCCATGGAAAGACTAACCCTAAACCACCAGCATCAGTGTCATGGAGCAGTTTAGAGATGCATGATGAGGCACAGAGGATTGTGGGGGAGAGGCCTGGGGACAGGCAGGTTGTGATTGAAGGTACCCAGGGCTCTGCTCCAGGACAGTTATTTGGAGGGCACTAAATTTCTTAACAAAGTACAGTGGCATGAGAAGCTAAGAGAGGAGGGAAGAAGGCTAGAGAGATCCTGGGACCAAAAGAAAATCTTGGGTAGATACTCGGGGTGGCTGGCTGTCCCTTCATTCCAATCTGAAAGGAAGACGGTAGAGTTCAGACAGACCTGGCTTTCCCTCGGTGTGTCACTCCCTTACACAGAGACGCCGCACATTATGTAGGCATCCAGAGCCCTTTCTGCACCTCAAGTCAGGATACTAATATTTACCAACAGAGAGACACCATGAGAGATGGATGCCAAGCAGTGAGTACCAGGCCTGGCCCAGTGTCAGGACTTAGTGAATGGAGGGTTCAGTGAGACCCTAACCTTGTACCTGTGTGGGACTGGACAACGGTACACGTGTGAAGTGCTGGACCCTAGCCAGTGCATGCCACTGACCTGCTCAGTCCACCACAGCAAATGTTGTGAACTGGATGGCTGAAACAACACATTTATTTCCTGGCAATTGAAAATCTGGATGTGGACATGCTCAGATTCTGGTGAGGGCTTCCCTCAGGCTGTGAGCTCACATGGTCTTCCTTGGTGCTCACACATGGAGACAGAACAGGCTTCCTGGTGCCTCTGCTTATCAGGGCACTGATCCTGGTCTGTGTGCCTCACCTCTGTGACTCTGGTGGGGGGGGGGCATCTCCAAATGCCATCCTATTAGGGATTTTGTCCTTCGTTGTGCAAATTTGAGGGGAACAAACAAAGACTCTATACAGAAGCCGTTTGCCGGCAACAGAATAGGAATCACAAATGCAAACGTGTTAGGTCAGTACCATCTCTACTTTGGGGAAAAGCATTTTAAATACCTACAGGCATGGGGAAAGAAGTATCCTAAAGATAACATTCCTCACCCTGTGAGAAGGAGGGGGAGAGGGAGAGAGAGGGAAAGGGAAAGGAAGGCAGAGGGAGAGAAGGAGGAAGAGAGGGAGGAGGGGGAGGAGGAGGACGGGGAGGAGGGGGAGGAGGGATAATCACCGTCTTTCAGATGTGAGACTGAACATAAAAGTGGGAGCAGATCTGAGCTATGAACCCAATGGATCACAATTTTGTAATCTTACATTTTCATATCCAAGCTAAATAATGCTCTCGGCTAAGCAATTGTAGTTTATCTCTGGCACTAACATTTTTAGACAAATACCTCAACATAAATAATAAATAGAAATCCTACACTAGTCTAGGTGGTTAGGGGCTCTCATCTGGACCATGGAAGAAGCAGGAGAAATATCCGGACAGAAAATGGAAGAAGGAAGACCGAGCAAGGTCCGTTCGCCCTGGCTCTGACTTCCACCCAGGACACCGTGCCGCAGTGCTTTCTTAAATCGTAGAAAAGTGCTGTAAAGCAGTGGCATTGCTGAGACCGTTCCAAGCTGACAATTAAAACCAGACTCTTTGGCAAAGTCATCCCTACACAACTTGGCAGAACCCATGGAGAGCACAGTGAACTTCACGTCTCCTGTGAAGGGATGCTGGTCAGTGCCAGCCGCTAGGTTTTACAAGAGTGAAATTAAGCAGTGTTGGGGTGCATCGTGCTGGGTCACTGTCCATTACAAGTTCCTTCCTCCAACAAATGTTGCCAACCTAGCCCTTCTCCAAAACACCGCGCACACAGCTGCCCGAGTCCCTGTCTTCGGGTCCCGAAAGGTCCGAATCCTTAGACCCAATCCCTGTTTAGTGGATCTCACTTTGGTCGATCTCCTCTACCTGATCACACTCAGACACACACTCACGCATGCACACACACACTTTTCCGGAACTAAGAATTATAAACAGGGATGGAGAGGTACCTCCGGCATGTGCTTGTCTTGCAAGGATGAGGACTTAAATTCGGTTCCCAGAATACACATTTTTTAAAAAAATCAGAGGGGCTGGAGAGACGGCTTGTTGGTTAAGTCTCACCTATTAAGAGCATCGGCTGCTTTTCCAGATGTCCTGGGTTCAATTTCTTGAACCCTGGGTTCACGACTGTCTGTAACTCCAGTTACAAGAGATCTGATGCCCTCTCCTGACCTCTGCAGCCAGTCCCACAAGCCGCGCACAGGAGTACATGTAGGGAAAGCATGTATACACATAAAATCTTTTTTTTTTTTAAATCAGACATGCTGGTGCATGCTTGAAGTCCCAGGGCTGGAGGTGTGGAAGCAAGTAGGCCCTTGAGGCTCACTAGCCAGACAGCCCAGCCTACAAGCGGAGTTCTGAGCCAGCGCTCAAAATAAATACATAAAAAGGTGGATGGCCCCTGAGGGTGACACTCAAGGTTGTCCTTTGACTCCAGAACACACAGAGAGAGGGAGAGAGAGGGAGAAAATGTCACGGTGTCTGTACTGGTGAGATTTAGAGAGGGTTTGAGCGTCCACAGGAGCGATGACCAATGTGTGTCGCCCAGTACCTTTTATCCTTGTCATTTACAACGGTTTTCTGACTGTCCATCAGAGTACCTCTCAGCTCAGCTGTGTGAATACATTTCTTAATATGAGAAGTGATTAATTGTAACTTATGCGTAGATGAGACCCTATGCGTAGATTTAGCAGCCCTCCATAGACCCGTGGGACAGCTCACTCCCCCTCTTCGGGGTGCAGGTAACTCTGTCTTACCGCACTTCATGTCTCACGGGGTGTCTATTCACTGTATTTAAAGCCCACCTCAGTCAGATCAGCACTTTGAGCACAGGAGCTTCCTGTGACTGCAGTGTAGGGGAGCCTGCTCCTGAGCTGCCTGCTGTGGTGGGGGAGTAGGTGGCGGAGTGTTCCAGGCGCAGCTTGGAGGCGTGAACTTCCACAGCAAATGTCAGTACTGTGGCTTTTTTCCCAGCGTTCTCTGGGGTCAGTCTTCTCTGCCATAACAGCCTCCGTTTCAAAATGATCACCATGAGGCAGCATCAAGGGAACAGAACAAAAATTAAAATGGTCACTGTCAGGGTTGTATCTTCCAGTCACGGTCAGGGTTGCCTGTTCTGTTAATCATTGGGTTCGCATCTTCTGGATACTGTCAATGTTGGTCTTCTGGTTCCCATCAGGACTGCATCTTCAGTTCAGTATTGCACCTTCTGGTCACGGTCAGGGCCGAATCTCCTGGTCACGGTCAGGGCCGAATCTCCTGGTCACTGTCAGGGCCGAATCTCCTGGTCACGGTCAGGGCCGACCGAATCTCCTGGTCACTGTCAGGGCCGAATCTCCTGGTCACCATCAGGGTCGAATCTCCTGGTCACTGTCAGGGTTGTACCTTCTGATTACCATAAGAGTAACCAGAATTCTGTCATTTGACAACCTTACCTTCCTCCCAGGGTTCAGGAGTGTAAAGTCCTACCCAGTCAGGCAGAGGTACTTTGAGAAGTGCTGAGTTCAGACTTCAGAGGAAGAGAGAAACCAGCAATTGCTCTGACACGCAGCTTCCCCGAGCTGTGACTATACCTGCTAGGCAGAGATGAGTGGCTGTCCCTTCAGTATTGTTCCCCGGTAAACTGTTCTATAAGGTACGGACTTAACTATGGCATACGTTTTCTCTCTCTCTCCAAGTTCTCTGGTTTGAGCAGGTCCCCATTAGATAGCTGTCATCTGAGCACCAGAGCTCTCTCCTGAAGCTGTGGCCAGATGGCGGCTGGGGCTGAAGTTTCCAGAGCCACCTGGACTAGGAAATCCCACAGGGCTTCTTCACTCCCCTGTCTGTGCCTCTGTGACCTTCATATGGGTCCCCGGAGTGGGATAGCCCAGAGCTAAAGCCAGGGCACTGAAACCAGGAACCAGAAACTTCCAAGCCTTTAGAGTCAGACTCATAGCTGGCACACCACTTCCATCATATGCCGTTATTCAGGGCCACCAGGCACCACCAGGCGCCACCAGGCGCCACCAGGAGCCACCAGGGCTTGAGGAACAGAGGTGCAGGCATCATTCTGGCCTTGAGGGAGTTACAGGAAGGAAAAACTGACTGTGGTATCTTCTCAGACAAACTGTCACCACAGACAGAGAGAGAGGAATTCTCTGCCCAGTTGGCTCCGAGAGGGGTCCCTCCCTGCTGCTCTCGGGTGGCCCAGCAATTGAAACAGCAAAGTCAAGTTTGAGCAAGCATAATTGTGTAAAATATTAGGGGAGAAAGTTACTGTGCCCACAGCACCCCTGGGCTTCAAACAACAAGCTGATGAAGGTGGAGAGACTTTTACAACAGAGAATCCATGTTATCTTTTTAATTTATTAAAACTGACTATAGCAAAAGCCACACCAAAAGAAATACCTGAAAAAAACATAATTTTTATAAACCATGTTTTCTCACCATAACACACACACACACACACATACACACACACACATACACACACACACATACACACACACCACACACATACACACACACATACACACACACACATACACACACACATGCACACACATGCACACACACATGCACACACACACATGCACACACACATACACACACACTCATACACACACACATACACACACACACACATACACACACACACATACACACACACATGCACACACATGCACACACACATGCACACACACACATGCACACACACATACACACACACACACACCACACACATACACACACACACACATACACACACACACATACACACACACATGCACACACATGCACACACACATGCACACACACACACACACACATACACACACACACACACCACACACATACACACACACACATACACACATGCACACACATGCACACACACATGCACACACACATACACACACACTCATACACACACACACACACACACACACCCCACACACAAGCTGAAAGTTAGTAATGATGGCATAAACCCTCCTTTGTAGAGAGTACTTACAAGTTTTAAAACAGTCAAAAAATTTCCATTGCTCCTACAAGAAAATCCGAGCTGCAGTTAGCGAGCGTCTGGGGTAGGGACGAGGAGCACACGGTGAAAACCCACGTGTTACACATGTCAGAGCCGCTAAGTCCTCCACTGTTGCCTGAGAGAAATGTGAACACAGGTGAGTTAAAACTCAAGAAAGAATACGAGATGAATGCACAGAAAGCAGAAGCAGAGAGCCAGTTCCTATGAGAGCAGATTGTTGCAGACAAAGCAAAATCAGTAGAAATGTGAATACCGTTGATTAATCTTTTCATCAGAAACAGTCAGCGTGCGTGCAGCTCCATTGTATTAAGAGGAACAAAACGGGGCTCACCACAGACACAGAGGCTTTACTGTAGAGATTTCCTGTGTATAGAACAACCCTTGGTGAAATGGATGATTTACTAAGGGATGATGGAGTATGGAAATTGATTAAGAAAAAGCACAAAAGGGGCTGGAGGTTCAGCTTAGTGGTTAAGAGCCTGCACTAACTACCCTTGCAGAGAGGTAGTTAAGAGCCCGCACTCACTACCCTTGAAGAGAGGTAGTTAAGAGCCTGCACTCACTACCCTTGCAGAGGACTCAAGTTTAACTCCCAGCACCCACATCAAGCAGCCAACCGCCACCTGTAACTCCAGTTACCAGAGATCAGACGCCTCAGACCTCTGCAGGTACCTCCATTCACAAGCAAATACATATAATTAAAAATAAAATGGTTTTTAAAGGCACAAAACTTTAACAAACTAATTTTTAGCCCTCTCCATTTAAAAAAAAAAAAAAAGTATCTCAGAAATACAGATTATATTAAAAGGTAAAAATCTTTCAAATTTGTTTTATGGAGATAATTTAATGACAACGTAGCACACCACAAAAGGAAAATATACACTATTACCTGCTAAGAGCTAAAATGCTAAGTCGAGGATATGGAGATGGTCAGTCAGTAAAGTGCTTGCCAGGCAAGCGTGAGGACCTGCGTTCAATCCCCACCACCCACAGAGAAAACTGCATGGGTGCATGGGTGTGACCCATCAAGGCGGTAGACAGTTGGGTCCTTGGCGCTCACTGGCTGGGCAGCCTATTCAGCAAGTTCCAGGAGGCCTGTGAGAGACTCTGCCTCAGAAAGAGAATGGGGAAGGGATGGCACCTGAGGAGCAACACCTGAGCTTGACCACTGGAGCACACACACACACACACACACACAATCCAAGATTAATGATATAATTCTAGCACTTCTAGTTTACTTCAAAATATGCAGATAAGAAAAATTATAAAATTTATCATATTAGTAGATCAAAGTAAAGATAAATATGATCTTAAGTCATCTCAAAAATATTTGATTAGATTTTTAAATTACTTTTTTATTTGTTTCTCAGTTTTTTGGTTTTGTTTTGGTTTGGTTTTTTCAAGATAGGGTCTCACTATATAGCTCTGGCCGTCCTAGAACTCACTCTATGGAGCAGGCTGGCCTCGAACTCACAGAGATCCGCCTGCCTCTGCCTCCCGAGTGCTGGGATTAAAGGTGTGCGCCACCACTGCCCAGCTTAAATATTACTTTTTAAAACCGTCAATTGAATAGAAAATCACTTAATGTGATTTAAAAGATCTATAAATATGATTATCTTGTTTTATATCAAAAAATCTATATTTTTAAATTTTTAGATTCAGCAAACTTAGCTCAGAAGACACTTTTCATAACCTCACAGCAGCTGTGGCTGTCTGCATGAGGTCAGGCACAGGTGGAGAGGGCACACAGCCCACACCCCAGCTCGGCACTGTGGTGGTGATGGGACCTGTGGAGGAGAGTCACCCTCTCCCACCCTGCGGTCTTGACCAGACTCCGTTAGATGAGCCTACACCAGGCACACGTGGGCAGCACTAACTGGACTCGGTGGCTTATTAAACAAATGTAAGGGAACCTCCCAGTGAAGAAGCGGGCAGAGCTCGTGAAGTGACCAGACGCTAAGGGTGTGGACGTAAACCTAATCTCACATGTAACTAAATGGCCAGCATGGAAACGGCTCCATCCCTTCTGACCATTACACTGAAAACCTTCCCCTCGTAAAGCTGTAACTGAAGGCATCATAAAATAGCATTGAGACTACAAGTTCTTGGATTTTTTTCTAGAAGAAAAGTCGATAGTATTATCAAAAACTGTTCAAACATTCATTAACTAACTCAGCGACTGTGCCTTGAATGACTCACGGGTAAATGAACATACTCCTGACATTTGACCACAGCATCGTTTACGGTAGAGCTAGTAGAGGCAGATTCCTTCTGCCGCACAGTAAAGAACTTAATAACTGCATCTGGTGCCTCTGGAGGCAGAAGTTGAAGACACAGGACGCACAGAGATCACTTAGAATGCCAGCGTGGGGGGCACAGGGCTCTGGGGCCCCACGGCCGAGGAGCTATTGGTTTAGGCAGGGAGACTCGCTGCTTTTCAGAGGTGACCATTGTCGGATCCCGTGCACCAGTGCCACAGCCACGTGTGCAGGGCAGCACTAATTGGACTTATTGGATGAGGGGGGGACACCTGAAGCAAGAAAGGGGAGACCTTGGGAAGAGAGTCAGGGAGGAGGCAGATATGGTTAAGGTAAATGGGAGACATCTACAGAAGTCTCAAAGGATAGAACATGAAAATAGCAGGGATGCAGAGGGCAGAGCGTGTAGTTCAGCAGTAGAGCTCTCCGCAGCGCGCACGAGGCCTTGGGTGAAAGACAGAGCAAAGGAGAGATACTCACGGTGTGTCATTCGATTTGTTACACAGCCTGCTCGACTGTTGTAAAGACATGCGCTCCGTGGGTATCTGTGCTTTCTAAAGAGGCAGAGCGCAGGGGTAACTTTGAGTCTTCTTACCCTAGGTTTCTTCTCCCTTCCTCTCTTTCCTTTGTGTATTTTCCAACTTTTCAACAAATATAGAACTTTGTAATCAGATGAAAGGGAATTCTACATTAAATAAATCGTATATGTGTAGTAATTATTGACGGGCTGTGTGTCCTGCTGAAGATACGCCATTTCATGTCTACCCTTCCCTTCACTTTTCTAGCTTCCCCATGTTACCAAATATTTCCTCTGCTTTCATCTTATCCTTAGCTTTGGCATCAAAAGACATGATTACAGAGAGCACGCCAGCTTGTGTGTCAGCAGAATGAATCAAATAACCAAGAGAGTTGACCTTGGATCCTTTTCCCGGACAGCACATAAAAAGCAGGCTAAGAGAGGAAATGTATCACAGACAAGCCAAGCTCGAGGTGGAGGGAGCAAGCTGGGTGCCTGCTTCGCCCTGACAGCATGCTTCCTCTTGCCCTGGGCTCACGCAGTACCTGTTTATCTCTGTCACAGAACTGGACCTGTGATGTAAACGTTGTCACAAGAGAAGCCAGAGTGTGGTGTCTCCTTTTGAAATGATGGATCAACATTAAAGTGTAAGGTTCAAAGACAGAAAAGAAAGTGTGGTAGCTAGAAAGTTTAAAGGGGCCAGCCAACAGCTTGGGCTAAGAGCTTGGATATTCTATAGGTGGGAGGCACTGGAGGGTTTAAACAGGAAGAAAACTGAGTGTGTGTGTACACTTATTACATGCACATTTCATGTGTGTCCTTTATATACATATGTGTATGCATACACATGTATGGATATGTATGGATGGATATTTATATGGAAACCAGTATATCAAGGAAAGGCAGGACAGGAGACCTGTCTACTCTCTGACCCCAGTTTTACATGTACAGTAGTGAGAATAGGGGAGAGTCGGAGGGTTTTAGATGTCTTCTCTGCTTCTCTCTGACAAGTAGAAGATGGTGCTCCCAGCCCCAACTTCTCACTTCCATCCCCTCCACTCTCAGCACTGGTTCTGCCAGCTGCCTATCACTACTTGGACGTCCTGATTCCCAGGAGAGAGAATCTTACTGATACAGCCCAGGTTAGATGCTGACCTCTGATCCAGTCAATGATGGCAATGTCACAGATCACAGATTTGGCGTCTAGGGTCCATCCGTGTGAGTGGTTGACTCTGTCTCCACCTCCAGACTATACCCTCCCGAGGGCAAGACCTTGATGCTCACTCAGTACTGTCTGAAGCTGCTTGTGATGGATAGATGATACAACTACTTGGGAAGGCTAGTGATTCAGGATGAAGAGGTGCATACATGGGAAGAAGTTGTCCATCCCTCTGTTAATCGTGTGTCTAATTCATCACCAGAGCACCGACTTCACCAGTTCTGTTCAGTGAAGATTGATTTTCCCCAACCTCAACCCTAAACAGTCAATTCCAAACAAACTTTGGAAGGCTAATCCTTCTGTAACTTGAGAAATACCTGCAGCCCTCCCATCAAGACAATGCATGTG
>JAMJFZ010000457.1:0-27500 GCA_026225945.1 Cricetomys ansorgei | reverse complement strand
ATAAAACAACTCCAGTGTGCGGGCTGCAATGTATGCTAAAGACAATAACTAGAGAAATACCCAAGAAAGAAATAAAGAGAAGAGGCCAGAGTTAACAGGGAAGATGGTGGGGACACAGGACTCGGCATGACTTGAAGGAAGGGGCCGACAGAAGAGGGAAGGCTCTCTTGTCCTCCTCATCCCACCTCCCACAAGCTTGCGGCTTGCTGATTCATCACAGGCCAAATCTCAGGACTTGTGCTTGCTCTGTCTCTCTCTCTCTCTCTGTCTCTCTCTCTGTCTCTCTCTCTCTCTCCCTCTCTCTCTCTCTCTCTCTCTCTCACACACACACACACACACACACTTTGTTCCTTAAATTCTATAGCCTGGCCATCTGCATTCTCCTTCTGGCCCTTCCCTGGGGTCTGGTGAGGGGGACTGGGGACTCTCTGGAATGTCCCTACCACCATATTTACAGACTGCATCAGTGTGGGGAGACATCCAGACAGTGCTCTATCCCAGGAGTAGATAAATGAACAGAAGGAAATACCCACCCGTAGGTGACCCCACCTGGCCCTCACTGGGGGAAGATGATTCTGATGATACATGGTAGAGACAGCCACAGATGTTCCATGGGCCTGGGAAGCCAAGGGAGGCCAGGAGCACACAAGGAGGCCATACCCTGGCCTCGCTGGGGTTGTGGGAGGAGCACAGCAGGTGACGTGCATTAGAGCCTCTGCCACAGGGCAAGTATTAGGCCTGGCGCCTGGGGAGAGAAATCACAGAGGTCACAGATAGAGGCAGGGCTACTTCGGGCTGGCCTCAGGCTCTGTACGCTCTAGTCTTTAGGGAGAGGGCACAGTGGTCACTCAGCATTGTCCTGTTGGGAAGCCACACACAAAAAAGCCAAATTCTGGATACATACCTGCTTAGAAGTGAAATGTCTCAGGTTGAATTTCTTATGCGACCATCTGGACAGGTGTAAAGGAACTCCCGTGGCCACACCAAGTGGCCTCAGATGCAGGACCTGGGGAAAGGAGCCTGTTTCTCAACCTCAACTGCTTTCCAGGGAAGGAAATGCTGGTCACTCCCTACTGGCAAGGTTAAAAGTAAATGTGACATCCTCCATAGTGTTATGGACCAGCTAGCATCAGACCTCTTCTCCCCCCCACCCCCCAAAAAAAGATGAGGGACTGCAAGGGAATGGATCGTGATGATTCTGAGACCCAGCCAGCCCAAGAAAGGAAATGGGTTCAAAGAGACGAGTGGCTAATGCGATATCAGGTCACTAGGTCATGTCAGTATGTCTCTTGTCCCTCGCTGAATCTTTCAAGGGCCACCGTGCTCAGCACCTGCTCTGCCTTAAGGCATCAGTTCATGGTCCTCCTCTGATTCTCTTCCAGGGGCGCTGCATCAACTTCACCAGAGTGAAGAACAGTCAGCCAGCCAAGTACCCCCTCAACAACACCTGCCACCCCAGCTCCCCACCTCCTGCCCCTATCTACACACCCCCACCTCCTGCTCCCCACTGCCCTCCTCCAGCCCCCAGTGCCCCCACTCCTCCCATCCCCTCCCCACCATCCTCTCTCCCCCCTCCCCCTCAGGCTCCACCCCCCAACAGGGTACCACCTCCCTCCCGACCTCCTCCAAGGCCTTCTGTCTAGAACCCAAAGTCTGTGCTCTGGTCTGCCTGAGAAACTCCAGGAGGAGGCTCCTCTGCTGTCAGAAAGATCTTCCTAGCCCAAGGTGGTGAGTGGTGGCTGATGTTTGCACAAATTAAAAGCAAGTCATGATGGGCGGAACAAAGTAGAAATTTTGAACTGCCTGAAGACAAACAATGAGACAATTGCAGTCACATTTCTAGCCTGGGGCCCCTTGCCTCTAGAAGAAGGTTCCAGAGATGGTCAATCTGCCAAGATGCTCCCTATCAGATTCTGTCCCATGGAGACCTGGAAGAAAGTAATTTCTGAGAATGGAATGTGGCATTGGATAAGAAATAACCTGGCTGAGACTCTGAATGCCACCTTCCTCCCTGACTTCACTCTTGACCCTTGGACTGGGAACGAGGCCACTCTCGCCCCTCAGCACCTCCCAGCAACTCCGAAAATGTGTGGTGTACCCAGTGTGCACCACGCAGGTATCCTACTGGGATCTGCCGGTTGTCTTAAATGAGAACATATGCTCTGTTCTTCCAGAAGTTCCTGGTTTCCCGGTGAGGAGGGAAGCAGGTGTTTGCCGATGGGAAAGGTGTATTGCCCTGTTGATAAGTTAGTGGGGTAGGTCCTTAGCCCTGATGGGAAGCACTGATGGGAGCATCTAGAGCTGGCTGGCTCCAGCCAGGCACAGCCCCTAAACCGGCAAGCCTTGTCATTGTCGAAGGCAACCTGCTAGTGATTCACCTTAAACACTGAGGTTTGGCTCTCACTGATCAGAGCCAATCACATGGCGCTCCCCATATGAGATCACAAGGCCATTCATCTTCAGGACACCAGGGACTTCTAAGTCCAGCTAAGAGACAGTAGTCCTGACTTGATAAGAAAACTATTCCCAGTGACTCACTCTGAAACAGGCCATTGCGTATATTTCTCCTTGGCCCTCCAACCTGCTCTTAAGTATTACCAGTTGTTAAACAAGGGGAAATATACCCAGTGTGTAACATAGAAACATAGAAAACTCTGCCTGAAACCCCACCCCACTCCTCCGCGTCCCGTGTAAATCCTGGACACTGTCACCCAGCCATGAAAACAGAGGTCATTGTCAAAGGCAGTGTACAGCACATCCAAAACGATGCTTCCACCCTCAACTTTCCACCGGCCCTAAAATCTCTGTCTCGGGCCCCTAAACTCTAAACCCTTCCCTTCAACAAAAGATATAAAATAAACGCGAGCTTTTCTGTCTGGGGCCGCGATCTACAAAGATCCCTCAAGAACTCAAGCCGGCCTCATTCTTTGAGCCTGTTCAGAACAGAGGCATTCTGGTGTGGCGTCCCGCAGACACCAATTCTCCTTCCCAAGGCAGACACTGTTAGTGAGTCTCAGCGCTGCTTCTCAATTTAACCCAGTGATATTTTTCCACAATATTTCAAATCACAGCTCGAATGACCTGTCAGCCTTCAGTTAGAATCGAGAGAGACAAACAAACACTATTTGCAATCTCCACCTTAGAAAGAAAAGCAGAGGAGAATGGGGGGGGGGGGGAGCCGCCAGCGTAAAGAAAAGGTATGGTCTGGGCAAAATCAATCTGTGTGAATGCCTTAGTCTGAGACCGTGGTGGCTCCATCTGTGGTGCCAACCCAAAGCGACACTTTTCCAAGTGTACCCCAGACCCGGCCTTTCTCCCTGCGGTCCATACTCACTGCTTGTCAGGACTTACGAAAGCAACCCCCTTCTCCCTCACTGTGCCCCACACTCCTTGTAGAACAAGCGTATAGGCCCTTAGTCTTTAGTGTCGGCACCCTCCTTAAGCAGGGGCCGGAATGTCTCAGTCACCTGCGGTGACGTTGCTGGGCCCCAGAAAACCATTCCTAAGAGAATGGGCTCCCCAGGCTCATAGCATGCAGACAAAAAGCCCATGGCAACAGTTTTGACTGCTGGCAGTACAAAACAGGCCACCCCACACCCCGCTGCACAACCCACGAAGCTGTAAGAAAGTCTGAACCAAGATGCTGGCGTTGCTGTTCAACAAGGGTGGACTCCGGGGGAGGCAGCAGGCTCCCAAGAGGAGGCCGCCCCACGCCCTGTCACCCCGTGCCCTGTGCAGTTTTCCAGGAGGCCGTGGTGAAGTGTCTGAGGAATATGGAATGCTGATACATGGTGATTCTGAGAAGAATTTGCAAGGTTTGACCTTAGAACTGACCCAGTATGTCTTCCCTGGTCTTTTGGAATTATGGTTAGGAGTTTCTAGAAACTGAACAAGGTTGTTACCTTTCATAGTAGGCTACTTACAGGCAGGAAGAGTCTTTACCTGGTTTACGAAGTCCGTCTGTCCTGTGTCATTCCCTGTAAGCGACAGAGGGATGGTGGTTGTAATTAGGGAAACTGCACGGTGTCATTTGTACCCTTGTTATCGTCCTTATGAAGTTTTTTTTATACAGAAACCAAATTTTGTTGTATATATTCATATTCCATGTGACAGATGGAAGCACGTGCTATCGGTGTGAATAAAAAGAACAGTTGTAGTAAATTATTAAAGCCAGTGATATTTCATGGCAGGTTACTCTACCAAGCTGTGCTTGTTGTTTTCCCATGACCATACTGCTTTTATAATGTACAAATAGTTACTGAACTGACGATGCCCTGTTTACACACCATCAATGACAGCCTTGCTGAAAACTGCAGTCCCCTCTGCTGACGGCCAGCTCCCGGACAGGGTCCCGTCTGGAGCTTGGCGCACACTTCGGTGAGACATCAGATCTGTCCCCCCAACATCAGGGACAAGCTACCCATAAACTTACGGAGAGTCTTGGCTCTTTGGCCGAGGGCACGGGTCTCACTGGAACCTCAGGAGGAGCAGAAAACGATCTTCGCTTGCCACCTGCGCACAGTGTGGTGGTAGAAAATCCAACCGTTTGGGAGCAAAAGGAATTAGTGCTGTGTAAAATGGGTAGAATTTCTTATAAGCTGTATAAAGCCTGTTCGTACTCACCGGGAGGAAGGGAAGTTATCTGAGCTCGGCTACGTTATCATGCTTGGAGAAACCAATTTAAAAGAATTAGAATATGATTTCTGAATACACATAGCATTAAACTCTTCTCTTTCTATGATAATTTAGTTATGGATGTTCAGCGTCTCGGAGTCATTGTTATAAAAGATCTGTCATCTTCGTACCGCGCCGTAGGGGGTGGGGCTGAACCTGTACAATGGTATACCCTGGAAGTTGCTTTTTTTTTTTTTTTTTTTAAAATATCAACAATAAATTCGTAAAGTCAGCTCTTTTACTTGTAATTTGTGTGCTCATAATAAAAATAGAGTACGTATTTTTCAAGTGTTTACCGAGGGGTCATAAAAAATTAGCTAGCAGTCTGGTGAGATGGCTCAGCTGGTAAAAGTGCCTGCTGCCAAGCCTGACGACCTGAGTTCGATACCCGGGACCCACGTGACGGAAGGCAGAGCTCATTCCTGGAAGTTGTCCCCTGACCTCCGCATGCGCACTGAAGCACACAGGCATCCACATACGCGTGCGCACAGACACAAAATAAATGTAAAAACGCTAAACACAGTAGCTCTCGTTCTGTACACCGAAATACATTTTTTCTAGTTATTTTCTATCCACTAAAATCTGTACTGTTTTCTTCAGCTCTAAGATGGTCTTCGTTTCTATTCATAATTTTCAAATTTAAAATGAATTCTTGGTAAATGAAAAATAAAAAGCAAAGAAGAGAAATGCAGACAAAAAATGAAAGCAGAGACAGGAGGATTGCTGTTAGTTAATGGCTAGCCTGGGCTATATGGTAACCATCTGTCTTCAATAAACAAAAAAAAAAAATACTGTGTTGGTGTTATGATTTAAGTCTGAAATACCCTCTACAGACTTCTGTATTTGAACATCTGGTACTCCAAATTTTTTTTGAGGGGGAGGAGTTTGGGGGGCGGCAAGGCCTGGATGGAAGAGATGAGTTAGCAGACAGGATTGAGGGTCAAAGCTGTGGGCTCTTCGTGTGAAAAGCAGTGGCCACCATGTTCCTGCCACCAAGGATTCACTCGGCCACACCCTCCACCATGACAGACTGTTCCCTCTTGACTGAGGAGTAAGTCCACTCTCCCTGAAGTTGCTCCTGCCAGGTACTTGACTTCACGGGGAAGGTAATTAATAAGTGAAGGCTGATTTGTATGCTGAGGCAAAAAGGACACAGGCTCTTCTCCAGGAAATGCTGTGGTGACCCCATGCCCATCACAGACACGTGGCATCTCTGCTCGGGTTGCCAGTTGTGCTGGTTGCTCTAGCCCGCCTAGTGTGGCTGCTCGCATTCAGGAAGACAGCCTCTTACTAGCTTTAATTCTTATAAGACTTCATTAGGTCTGAATCCATCTCAATCAGAATAAGAACCTCTCTAAGCACAATCAGACCACCATTTTTCCATGTTGTCATTAATAGTCACTTTAAAGCTTTGGGGGTGTACACATTTTTAAGTTGCATCCTTAACACACCATCTGAGATAGTTAACTAGCAATTTGAAAGGAAAAGAAGAAAAGATGGAATACCGTCTTATTCCTCACAGCAACACTGACTCCAGTTGTTTGATCCTGGGGAGGTGGGAGGGGGAGGTGGTCAGCGGTTAGAAGCACCTGCTGCTCTTCCAGAGGATCATCTGAGTTAGGGTCACAGGGCATGGAGCTGAATCAGCAAAAGGGCTGCGAGATTACGGCCCAGCTGCCGCTGAGCACGAGAGCATGAGCCCGCGGGTGCTCGCCACCACATCCTACCTTCTGTCTTCAGTCAACCTTGTCTTAGTTGAGATTTCATTCGCGCTGGTAAAACACCGTGACCAAAAGCAGCTTGTGGAGGAAAGGGTTTATTTCATTTCACACTTCCACACCAGAGTCTGTCACCAAGGGAAGTTGGGGCAGGAACCTGGGAGCAGCAGGCATAGAGGAGCGCTGCTCACTGATCTGCTGGACCTGGTTTGATCAGAGTGCTTTTTTATACCATCCAGGACCGATCTCCCAGGTGCAGCACTGCACCCTGCATGCTGTGCCCTCCCACCCAATCAGTAACCAAAAAAGTGCCCTACAGACTTGTCTACAGACAGATCTAGGTTCTCAGTTGAGATTCCCTCTAGCTTGTGTCAGGTTGATTAAAGAAAACCATCTCACTGTCTTTTGAAGTATTCATACTCAGGTATAAAACAATAAGAATAATACTATAATATATACGTCATAATAGAAATAATGTAAGATATGCCTATGCTTTCTGTTGCTGCGGTAAGGGTACACAGACAAAAGCGATGTAGAAGAGAAAGGGTCGATTTCAGTTTATAGTTCTGGAAGCCATGCCGTCTGTCACAGCGGGCAGGCACTGCAGGAGGAGCAGGAGGCTAGCCTGGAAGTGAGGAAGCAGAGAGATCACACATCATACACACACAGGAAGCAAACAGAGGGAACAGGAAGTGGGGGCCGTCAAAGCTAATCCCCACTGATATACTTCCTCCAGCAAGCTTCCACTTCCTAAAGCTACCATAACTCACCAAACAGCACCGCCAGCTAGGGAGGGACCAGGTGCTCAAACACAGGAGCCCATGAGGGACACTTCTCACTTGAACCACCACAGGTGCTATCTGGGCGAGGTTGGCACACTCCCGACACTTGGGTTTCATTTGGAAGAGTGCACTCTGATAACTGGAACCGCCACAGCTCATCCCAAGCCAACCAAATCTAAGAAGCTTTGTGTTCCGGCCTCATGAGCTCTGACTCCTCTCTGTTCCCTCAACATTCACATGGCCACATCGAGAGGTGCTATATTCTCTGCTTCTCTGTTATTTTACTATTTGGAGGTCAGAATTGCAACGTTTTCCTGTAGTACTACACTACTGCTGGGGCAGCTTAGCAAGGAAGACAAGGAAGTATTCCCGTAAGTGGAAGTCCTGCCAGACCTCAGCAGAGGGAACCGCCATCCTGGCCAGCGCCATACTCAATCGACAGTGGAACCCCAAGCATCTGAGCTCAGCTGTTTTTATTCGTTCAGAACTCCTCAGGTGTTCTACTGATAGCACATGCTGATCCTGAGCAACTAAACAACCCCCACAGAAATCCAACACCTGCAAACAATACAGAATGTCCTAGACAGCCCCTCACCCAACAGTGCATAAAAAACATTTTAAACATAACTAAAAATAAACTTCCCCAACATTTCCCCTTTTCTATATTTAAAAAAAATTGCCCTTACAACACAATTTAACACTATACCAGCAAAATTATTTAAACGAGGGACAATCACAAGGGTTGCTAGTGCACAGGACCAAATAAAACCAACCATCTATCAAGCTTTTCACAATGTTCTTGGGCAGCAGAAAAACAATGTCAATGTCCAATTATCTGGAATTCACTCGTGATCTTCTGGGCTCTCCAAAGGGCTTGGGTCACTTCTCCAGCTCTGCCTCTGCAGCACACACAAGCTTGTCCTCCAGGCTCTGGCTGGCTCTACTCTATTGCTGCTGCTGCTCTTGGTAGTCGTCCCATAGTACTGGCACCTCAAAAACTGCTGGAGTCCCTTGCTGCCACTGAGCTGTGCTTTCACCAATAGCCTCTCCTGGGCTCTCTTTATGGTATCAAGCCTCAACTTCTTTACATGACTCCTTCAGTCTGAGTCTTCATCTACTACAGAGGCTGCACCCTCATCAATGGCCTCCCCTGGCTTCTCATAGTGCCAACCCTCAGCAGCTCTCCATGACCCCTTCATGCCTTCAAACCCAGCATCACCTGGGTAATGCTTACAGTACCAAGTTCAGCTGCCAGCATGAGATACAACCTCAGCCAGTTCTGGAAGACAATTTCTGTGTGCTGGACCCTGAGGAAACACTTTCCAGGTTTTAAGATGGAGTCTCATTTGATGGAAAAATAACTGGTCACTTTGTCTGTGGTAAGAGTTCCCTCATGGGATGCAGTTCTCATCACCACAGCAAATGTGTCTTGATTGCTTGTGATCAGGTTTGCAGGGAAAAAAAAAAAACTGTTCAGTTTAACTAAGTGGCTTTTTGTCTCCAAGCCCTGGCTCCCACAACAGCAGGGGGTCCTGGGCTGCTGGGAAGACTCTCCTGTTGAAACATTCTGACCATTTGGCATTCCTTATCACTACTAAGAGGAAACATATATCCTTCTTCACATCCCTCAAACACAAGATCTTGAGCTTCACACACATACAACTCAGCTATCAGAAAACTCAGTTTGTGAGTTACGCTACCACCAGCGGAGGGAGGGATCCTCAGCTCCATGATCAGGAAAAGCAGTAAGAACTCTGCCTTTTTCTGCTCCTAACTGCATTCTTTATCCCTAAGGGTCCGTTCTATGGCTCTCACCTCGGAGCTTTCTTTCTCATTTTTTATTAATTCCACAGCCTTTTCTCTTCATAGAGGCTAATTCCTTTCTCTCTCTCCTCTTCCTTCAGGAGCCTTCTATTAATACTTTAATCTCTATCCTCTGGTAGCTTCTCTGAGTGTTCTTTACCGGACTCTGTGAGGTCTGGAGTTTCTCCCTCTTCTTCCTTATCTCCACGTCGGATTAGCTGCTGTGATGTCCTCCCCGACATTGGGTGCCATTTGTAGAGGTACACTACTGCTGAGGTGGCTCAGCAAGGAAGACAAGGAGGCATTTTCATAGGTGGAAGCCCTGCCAGACCTCAGCAGAGGGAACCACCATCCTGGCAAGCGCCATGTGGAAGCCCTAGCATCTGAGCTCTGGTGTATTTATTCTTTCAGAACTCCTCAGGTGTTCTACTGATAGCACATGCAGATCATTAGCAGTTAAACAACCCCACAGAAATCCAACACCTGCAAACAATACAGAATGTCCTAGACAACCCCTCACCCAACAGTGCATAAAAACATTTTAGACATAACTAAAAATAAACTTCCCCAACATTTTTCATCATTTTTCTATGGGGCTGTCCAAGGACTACAGTGTGTTGAAGCTGACTTGAACCCCAGGTCACCCCTAGAGGGGAAGACAGCAGGTGTTCGTTGCTCCACACCTTAGTCCTGGCTTAGACTCAGATAAATTATTAGATATTAATCCTGCCTGCTTCACTGAAGCAAAGATGCTCTGTCTGTCCCTGCCTCAACCGATCAGTCCCACTCTTGTGGCCAAACCACACCCCCGACCGTGCCACATAAAAGGCAGCCCCAAGACCCCAGTAAAGAGAGACGCCCACCCACTGAAGCGTGTCCTGAGTGGTCATTTGTCCACTCACCGACTCACAGAGGCCTGACAAGGTCATGGCAGGATGCAGTAAAACCTATTCCCTCAGGACTACATTTTTCAATGCCACTTCATGGCACTCTGGTAAAGCAGTGGTTGTAGTCCACAGAACTTTAGTGGTCGGTAGAGAACGCCAAACACAGCTCTTTTCAAAGACATCCAAGTAGTCAGGACTTCTAACACATTCTTAGTGGGAATTTATTGTGAATTTATTGTGATTAAAATCAGAGGAATTTGTAAAAGGCATTTTCCCTCAGGTAACCATTTGCATTCTTGAAAAATATTTTAAAAGCATGGGAATTGTTAGCTGTGTGTACCAAAAGTGCAGAAGACATGCTTTCTTCTAATAGAGAAAGTCATAAGACAAGGAACCTGTCAGCTACTCTTGCTTCATCCAGAACTGTTCACCCTGAGAGAACCACAGCCTATATGTGTCCTTCTTCACAGTCTTTCAGGTGCAAGTATATTAACACTCCGTCTCTGCAGGATTCACAGTTTATGGCTTTTTGCCCAGCTTTATTCTTTATATTACTTACAGGATACCAATAAATGCTCTAAAAGATTGGGGACTAGAATAATGGCTTTCTGCTCTTCAAGAGGACCAGAGTTTGGTTCCTAGCACCCATGTCAGGCAGCTTACAACTGCCTGTAACTCTGCTTCTGGAGATCTAATGCCCCCCTCTGGACTCCTTGGGCACATGCATGCATACGCACATACCACATACATACACACCTGCATGCACATGTCAAACACATAAATATGCATTAGAAAGAAAATATTTTTTAAAAGATAAACTGGAATTAATGATCACCTCATGTTTCCAGCCAAGCTCTCATGTACATAAGACTGATGTCTGCCTGGGCTCTGATCCCCAGGTTCTCAATGACTGCAAAGACTGTGGGCCTCAAGCATCCGGTGGACAAATCACCTGGCTGAGAAGTGGTGCAGTTATCTCTCCAGCAAGAGAGGTTTTCTTTCTCACTTCAAACTTGCATGTATCTGCTACAATCTTTCCTAATGCTGAACCCTGAATTGTCTTCTTTCCTCTCAACAAGAGTGGGCAAAAGGAGGAGTTCTCAGCCATGGTCAAGGTCTGTTCCTGTAGCCAATAGCTACTGTGTCAGTCCACAAAGAAAACAAGGAGACGTTTTCATAATTGCAAACCCTGCCAGACCTTAGCAGAGGGAACTGCATATCTTAGCAAGCACCATTCCAGACAGGGAACCCCGGTCATCTAATCTCAGGTGTTTTTACTGATACAAAACCCCACCCCCTCATCCAAAGGCCTGAAGGAAACTTGTAGCTTAGTCTCATCTTACAATCCTTTAGCAACCAAGCTCTGTCACATTTACAGTGGGGAAGCTCAAGGTCTAAGGGGAGTGTTCGCTCCTTGTTGCCTGAGACTGTGGGAGAGAGACTACAAGAATTTCTCCACAGCACCTTTGCTCTTTCACACAGAGATCTCACTTAACCACAATGGCTCTGCCAGAGAGCAGTGAACAAGTGCAGGTCATGAAGGAACAAACATTTGAATCACAGATTTACTTCAAGCCAACACCTGCAGATAAAGCAGACTTCCAAGGCTTAGGCAGTCCTTCCCCCAACAATTGTTCCAAAGTCACATGAGCATAACTAGAAATAAACTCCCCTCAACATGTTCATTCTGGCTCAGTGCTGTTATTACATGGGGATTAGAAAGAAAGTGGAAACCCTATCTCTGCTGTGTAGAAAAGTTCCAGATATATTCAAGATGCTACAAAAGACATTTCCTCTAATGAGCAATAACTGTGTTCATTAGTGAACCATCCCGTGGACACGGGGTCTCATCATCTTGCCAATCAGTCAAGCCTCGCCTCCCAGGAAGGAGCAAGAAAGAGGTAGAGAGGAGTTGCCTTGTCTGTGGCTGGCGTGGCGGTTCAGAGGCTGCCGCTGTGTGTCCCGCGGCTGCAGGACATCAGTGAAGCCCAGGCACCAGCAAGTCCACACACATAGTGACAATCACGGAGATACTGCTCGATCGATGTCAGTTAAGCAAATAAACATAAACGAGGAGTCTCATTTCCGAGCATGCAAGCAAACTAACAATAGATGTGAAAGCTACTTCTGGAATAGGATTTCCTTTTAGGAACCAAGGGTCACCAGGTGTGGTGGCAAAAGCCTTTTTTCTCAGTAGAGGCAGGGGGATCTCTGCAAGTTCCAGAACAGCCTGGTCTACATGATACCATGATAGCCAAGGCAACGTGGTAAAACTCTGTCTCAGGGGAAGAAAAAAAACCAGCCAGAAAGTGCCTGGATTTAGACTCCCAGTACCCACATAAAATGCAGACCCAGTGTGCTCCCGTAAGCCAGGCTCTGGGGACGTGGAGAAGGCGGCTTACTGGCCAGCCTGTGAGTTGGTGAATGTCAGTTCGATTGCTCAGTGGGTGAAAGTACTTGCCACCAAACCAGATGGTCTGAGTTTGATTACTGGGACCCACAGGGTAGAGGAAAAGAAATTACTCCCCAAAGTTGTCTTCCAGCTTCACCCACAGGCTCTGGCATGCACACACACCTACCTGAAAAGTAATAGTGTAATTTTGAAACTAGAGAGTGATCAAGGAAGGCACCTAAGTTGACCTCTGGCCTCTACACAAGTGAGCATGCACAGAGAGAGGGTGGGGGACACGGGAGCAATAAGATGTCAGTTCCCACTTCCCCATTCCCTTCAAGCAAATAACCAAATATTCCAAAGTGTGGGCTTTCCTTGGGTGGGCACTGAACAGGCCCCTCTGGCAGCTCATTCACCCTGTCCTCTCTGGGTCCCTCTCAATGTGTCCATATGTTCTGTGTCGATCAAGGTCAAGTCCCTTCTGCTTTTGGCTTGGATAGGAACATAAAAACAGATGCCAGGGGCTCAGGGTGGGCAGCAGCAGAGAGCGCCAGCCCTGGCCTTCATTAGAAGAATCAACTCCATTTTGCTGCCTTTGTTTACCAAGCATCCTGTCACAGGACCAGATCCCTGCCATCCCATAAGCATGTGGAGCAAACTGCACGTCTCTGCCAGCCAGGAGTCTGTCAGGAGTCGAGCTGCTGTACTGACAAGCATTTTTGTGTGTTCACGTTCTTATTGTCTACCCCTGACAGAAAGGACTCCTCTCTTCTGTTGCCATTAAGTTCAGTCACGTGACTGCTTACAGACATTAATGGTCACTTGCTCTCAGTTTCTCTTAGTCAGTCTAACTTATTTTTTTAATATTTTCCGACATGCAGAAAATTGAGATGAGGTACAGAGTCTCTGACATGTCTCAAGTGTCCCTGCTGTGAGCAGCCTCCACGAGCCTGCTTTATTTATTATCCTTGATGTGGCGTTGATGCCGGGTTATACACTAATGTCCACAGTTAGAGTTCACCATGAGTGCTCTGGGGCACACACACACACACACACACACACACACACACACACCAGGAGCCACACGGTGGCAGGTAGAATAGTTGCTCTGTCCTTCTGTGCCCCCATGCTTCACCCGGTTAGTCGTCTTCCCATCCCCCAGCCCACAACCTGTGTACTAGAATTCTCCAGAGGGACAGAATCCATACGCCTGCATATCTTCATCTGTATAGAAAAAGGACGGGGGCTTCATTCACGGGACTATCTGTGATGACTGAGAAGTCTGTCAGCCTAAAGACATTGTAGCATGACACAGTGGAGGCCCTGGAACCAGGGAAGCCAACAGTAGAGCTCTCAGTTCAAGGACAGAGCCTGAGAACCTGGACCGGCTGTGTAAGCAAACACTGGAGTGCCTTGGGGTGTTGCTGCCAAGCACCATGAGAAAGTGCAGCACTTTTAACATCCCCCGCCCCCATCCCTGGGAGTCTCATGGGATCCATCCCAGCAGAGCTCCAGATTTGTAGCAAGTGGACAAGAAAGGCCACCCTGGCTTGAGGAACAGAGCTCAAACCCTTATTCCCAAGCTGCTGGGAATATTAGGACCAATGGTTCCTAGCTGAATCCCTTCTGAGAGAAGTTTCTCTCTGCCACGGAGAATTCCTAGGTTATATTCCCTTCCAGTAAGACAGACAGAAACCGCAGGCTGGCTGGAAGAATGCCACAAAGACCTACCCCTCGTTTCAATTTGGGAATGGTCTGAAAGACTCCCGGCTCTGGAATTCCCCTGCATCAGCCAAGGCCTCTGGTACCTATTAGGTCTGCAAAATGCCTCACGTAGACACTGAGAGATACTTATGGCCTTACAAAACAGCTTATTTTCTGCAGTTTACATACTGGCGTCAAGGCTGTTCAATTAAAAAAAAAGACTGGGGTTTTTAAGTGAAACAGCAGTCACTAGAGGGATCTCTCTGATTGGTCAGGACCTGAGCATGGGTACTTACTGGATTGGCTGGTTACATCTGGCAGGGAAGTGAGGGGTTCTCGGGAGAGCAGAGCGGGTGAGAGGACATGTGGAAAGCTCTAATTGGCCAGCAGCTGGCTTCAGGGCTTTCTGAGAAGTACCAGGGACTCCCGAAGAGCTGAGGTCAGGGCCCGCCCATCGCGAGGGGGTGCCCTGGTGGTCCTCTCAGTACCTATACTACACATCTCTTTCATTTGCTTGTTTAGAGCAACGACCTAACTTGAATTACATACCAGGCACATTTAAAAACCTGAAAATATAATAAAATTGTTTATTCGAGTCAATATGTCCAAAGCTTCATCATTCCAGTATACAATCAATATTTTAAAATAAATTTAAAGGTGACGGTTTAATTATTTTCTAGTAAATCTTGTGCCCGACAGCTACCACGCCACACAGCACAGCGGTGGGGAATACTCCAATAAATAGAATTTCTGAGTCATAAGACACACACTTCCAACATCAGTCAGTATTGACTATTTTTCCCCTCAGATTTTGTCCCAGTTACACTTTGACTGAAGCCTCTGAGAATGCCATTATTCCATAACCTAGACAAAACATGGATCTACTCAGAACCTTTGAGCTCTGGGATGGTGTGGGAGGGAAGCAAAGGAAGAAAGAAAAGCATCGAGAAAATATTGCAGAAGCTAAACGACTGAAAAATGGTTGAAAGAATAAAAACCATCACCACAGTCTGTATTTCAACAGAAACAGGCTGTTCGGGTTGCAGTATCTACTCTGCTCAGAACAAGAGCAGACCGCTTAATGTGAACTCATTTGATCTAAGACAGGAAATTCTGGCAGCAGATACCGGTATAATGCCTTCAGACCTGGGCTAGCCAATACAACCTCACTAGCCACGGGTGTCTATTCTAATTTTAGTATGTAAAATTTAAAATCGGTCCTTCAGCCACACTTAGCCACGTGCACAGCCAGTGACCATAGAGGACTATGCTCGTGGTATAAACAGGCATGCCACAATTCTGCAGAAAACATTGGACATCGTGTTTGAAAGGTCATTTAAATATCTTAACAATTGGTAGGTGTAAACAATGTCCTCAGAAGGTCCTTGAAGGCTCAGGGTCATCCAGATAAATCCCAAGGAACTCAACCAGCTCCTAGCGACAAAGACACCCATGCAAAAGCCAGTTCCCAGATGTCTGAGTCAGCGTGAAGCCCTGCTGGAGTTTACTAAGAAGGTATTCCAACAGCAATTCAATCAAGGTGCAAACAGAGAGAATAACAACCACCCGAGCTGGGTACAGGCTTCTCTCGGGAGACTCACAAGTTACTGTTATTTTTTGAGTGTTTAGCAGAACTGGCCAGTTGAATCATCAGATCTTCAGCCTTCCTTGGTGTTTATTATCGTCATTATAACTGATTTAATCTCTCCTTTCACAATCATTGGCCTGTTAAGATTTTCTCCTCACATTCCATTTTGTTAACTTGCAAGTCAGAAAACTGCCCTTGTCTTTGAAGTTAGCCAGTTTGTTGGTGTATCTATAAAGCCCTCGTGATAATGTTTCTGCGGTATCTGCTACAATGTGGCTTTTTTGCTCCTGAGACTTCTTTGCATAGTTGGTCTAACTACAGGTTTGTTGACCTTGGAAGAAAAAACAGTTTAGCGGGCTGTGGTGGCACATGCCTTCAATCTCAGAAGCAGGAGGATCTCTGTGAGTTTGAGGCCAGCCCAGTGTACGTAGTGAATTCTAGGGCAGCCAGGGCTACATAGTGAGGAAAAGAAAAAGAAATTAAACAACCTAACGGAAGATGAAGAGGTGGGGGGGGGGGGGCGCAGAGAGAGGCTGGAAATCAATTACTGTGCCAGAAGCCAACGAGCTCTTTGCTGATGAAGATGGCTGCAGGTTTTTATTTCAGAGTCATTGACTCATGGAAAATATCAAACAAAACATGAGAAACAGCCTTCCACAAAACCCAAACATTCCACTTCCTGTTGGGTTCAGTACTGGGAAAGTTCTTTGTGCCAAATGGGAGAAGTTTTGTTAAGAAGGAAGAGTAGAAAGAACCTTGGGAGTGTTGCCAGCTATGGAGAGATCATTGGTCTTCTGCAGTCCTGGGGATCTTATGGTAAAGCTGTGTTCCACCCCCTCCACCTACCCCACCTCTGTACTGCAGAAAATATTGCTCAGAGTTTATCCATTACACAGAATGGTTTGGCAGGAATAATTCTTGACCAAGACAACTTCCAATAATAAAGTCTGTAATATTATCCACAGAAGTGAGGAAATTGACCTAAACATCCACATTCAGAACTAAGAAGTTGGAGCATTGACTCACGCAGAGAGATCCGTGAGACACCGGGCTTCCAGAGCCCATGACCACCAGAGCTGACAAAGGCTGATGGCTTAGCTCGAGCTGAAGATAGCACCACCTAATCCCTGGGTTGGAGACCAGGAATAAATAGTTTGGTGCTGTACTTGAAAACATGAAAAATAAGACATGTGCTGTTTTTTGTATGTGGTGATACATTTAATAAAAATATGAACACTTGGGGCTGGGAAGATGGCTCAGTTAATAAGGTCCTTGCCAACTAGGAATAAGGCCCTGCATTCAGATTCCCAGCATGGATGTGAAAAGCAGGAAGTGCCAGCCCAGGTCTGTAACCCCAGCACCACAGGGGTAGATATAAGCAGGCCTGGAGTCACTGGCCAGCCAGCCTGCCCAAGTCAGTAAGCTCAAGTTTAGTGAGAGAGCCTCTAGAGTAATCAAGGTAAGACACTTGACATTGACCTCTGCCCTCTACATGTATGCACACATGTACACACAAAGAAATGTTGGTACATGCATGGAAAAAATAAATGCCAGCTATACATAGTGGCAACTCCTCAAGAGAAGGAGACATGAGGAACTCAGAGCCTGTACTGTCTAGTTTTATACCAACTTGACACAAGCTAAAGTCATCTGAGAGAAGGAAATATTAAGAAAATGATTCCTTAAGATCATGCTGTCGGCAAGTCTGTAAGACATTTCCTTAATCAGTGATTGATGGGGGAGGGCCCAACCTATTGTGGGTGGTGCCTTTCCCGGGCTGGTGATTCTGGGTTCTATAAGAAAGCAGGCTGAGCAAGCCACAGGGAGCAAGCTAGTAAGCAGCACCCCTTCACGGCCTCTGACTCCAGGTTCCTACTCCATTTGAGTTCCTACTCTGGCTTCCTTAAATGACACACTACAATGTGGAAGTGGAAGTCAAAGAAATCCTTTTCATGGTATTTTATTGCAGCAACAGAAACCCAAAGACAATTTTTAATATTTCATTCTCTCTTAAGAAAATCTGATGCAGAAATGGTTTTACATTGGAGACTTGTGGTGGGTAAAGAGGTATCAGTTACCACAGTAGTTAAATGTTTGTTTAAAATATTTCATAACAGGGGTTGGAGAAAGGGCCCAGGGTTAAGAACACTGTGTACTGCTCTTGCAGAAGACCAGAGTACGCATCCAAGTACCCGTGTCAGGTAGCTCACAACCACTGTTACTCTAGCTCCAGAGGATTGAACGCCCTCTTCTGGCCTCTTTCGATACTGCACTCACGTGCACAAACCCACACACAGAAACATACATAATCTGCTTTTTTTTTAATGTTTAAAATATTTAAAAGCAAAAGAAATTTGTGGGTTTTTTTTGGTTTTGTTGTTATTGTTGGGGGTGGTGTTTTATTTTGCTTCATTTGTTTTGTAGTCCATAGTGTCCTTAACCCTGTGCAGACACAAACGACGCTAGACTTCTTCCTCTGCTCCCACCTCCCAAGTGCTAGGAATACAAAGCTGTATCACCACACCCAGTTAATGCTGCACCGGCTGTGTGCGCTAGGCTAACACCCTAGCTGCTGAGCTATGTCCCCACTGCTACAAAAATAAAGTTTAATAAAATAATGCCTACTTCCCCCACTAGTCTCTGATCTGAGCTTCCTCTTCCATCTTCAGGAAAGGTGTGACACACAGGGAAGATGCCTGGAGCGCATCCAGATACCCTCCCAGACTCATCCTGCTCAGGCGAGCCTCCAGTGTGACTGTGGCACCAGTGTGTGGAGGCCCAGACAGGTGGACACATGGTACAGGGTTTGCGCTTTGCCCTAAAGGATTGCTGCAGGCACCCATTTCACTTGGATCAGAGCAGAGGGAGCAGTGGAGCTGAAGGAGCTCCACTGTAAACAGGAAGGCCCTCTGCTTACCTTGTCCTGTCTATCTAGGCTTGCTACCTCACCTCTGCCCACAGGTCAGAAAAGCAAGATTCACTGCTGTGAATGTGAGCAGTGGTCCTTGTATGCTGGCGCTTCGGGAACTCAGATTCCGCCCTGGCGATCCGTGCAGAGCAGTGGTGCCTGGGAACAGCTAAGAGCACAGGGGCCAGTCTGAGAGGCCTCCTGCCTTCCTCACCAACTTCTACTCAGCCAAGAGGCCTCTCTGCTCTGCAGAACTTGTCTGGAATGCTACCTACCTTCCTTGGATATCTGATAAAGATGATTTCAAGCCAAAACAAGTCGGAAGAGATAAAGAAGGCACTACATATCAAAAAAGAAAACAATCCATCGAGAAATATAACAATTGTAAGCATATTTGCACTGAATTTCCCCTTTTCATAAAACAAACACTAGCGAAGAAAAGCTGCGATAATCCCTAATACTAATACCATAACCGTGGCGCCCTCAGCACCTCCCATCAGTTCATCCAAGCTGAAAATCAACAGAGAAGCTTCGGGTGTATGGCCAGAATCAAGAGCATGTGCTGCTCTTGTGGAGGACTCGAGTTCAGTGTCCAGGCCAGGAGGCTCCACTAGCCTATAACTCAGTGTTCTACCTCTGCTGGCTTTTGAGAGCACAACAGCTTCTGAGACCCATCATTTAAAATAATGAAAATGAGAACACTCCATAGTTAAACTGTACCATACGTCACACAGACTGAATAGACAGCTACAGAAGATGCCAATAAATAGTTGCAGAACTTTCTATGAATGGACCGTATTTTGGACATAAAGCAACTCTTAACAAATACAAAAGAATCAAATGTATTCTTGCGTCAGATCATAGAGGCATAAAACTAGAAAGTAAACAGCCGGAGAAACCACAGAAACTACACGAGTACTAGAGATTAGACATCACCCATTTGAGTGACCAGTGAGTCACTGATGAAATCGTGATAGAACGCACAATTTCTCATAACTTCTGGGATACAGCAGACGCGGTTCAAAGAAAAAAATGATAGCTGTGAAGTGTCTACATTAAAAGATCAGAAATCTCAAATAAATAACTTAATGATGCATACCAAAGTCTTAGGAAAACCATAACAACACATGCTCTAAAGCAGGCAGTGGAAAGAGGTAATTAAAATCGGGGCAGCAAGTAATTAAAAGGGCACTAAAAGAATGGTGAGAGTCAATGAACGAAGAGAGCAACAAACCTTCAGCCAAACTAAAGACAGGGAAACAAAGAGGGAGGGAAGGAGGGGAGACCCCAGTTAATAAAAAAGTAGACATGAAAAAAGAGGACACTACAGCAGATACCAGTGACATCCAGGGGGCTGCTAGCGAACAGCTCTACAGCCTAATTACAGAAAAATCCCACAATGTCCAGAGGAAAGTGGATTGATTTCTAGATACCTATAGCTTAGCAAAATCAAATCAAGAGGACGTAAGCAACGAGACTGAAGCAATAATAGTCTACCAAAACAAAAAAGTCACCGCTGAATTCCACCAAGTCTTGAAAAAAAAAAAAAGCTAATAACACCCATGGTCACACAAAATCTCTTGAGTTCAAGGCCAGCCTGGTCTACATAGTGAATTCCAGGCCAGCCAGGGCTACATAGTAAGGAAGACATTTGGCATTGAACTTTGAACTCCACATGCCTCCACATGGACAAGCACACAGACACACACAGACACAGACTCTCACACACACACACACACACACACACACACACACACACACGGTTAGTATGTTTTTATCATAAGCAATGAAAATATATTAAGATCTTACAAGACAAGGTACCTGATAAGGAGAGGCAGGCCTCAGCTTTGGGTGACACCAAATAGAGGAATCGCAAAGGGAAGCTGGTAGGATGGTTCAGCAGTAGAGTGCTCACTAGGCAGCCTGAGGACCTGAATTCTGATCCCAAGATCTCATGTAAAAGCAGGCACAGAAGACACATCAGTAACCCCAGAGTGCCCCTGTAGCAAGACGGCAGGGCAAAACACTGAGGCTGTCCCTGGCTTCCACGTGCCTGCTGCGGCACACACTCGCGCCACACACAAATGTGTGCACACACATACACAAAGGGAAATAGAGTATCTGAGATGGGTGTAATAAATGAGAGATGGGGAAAGAAAAGTAAGGCGGTGTAGCTCATTTTGCCTTTAGTTTATTTCACTTCGCTCACTAAGGACCATCTTATTTGAAAATTTAAAAAATTATATGCAAAGAAATATGTAGCTGATCGTTGGGGGCCGGGAGGCATTTTCTTCCTTGGTATAGCCACTGGCAAGTTGCCCACACTCTAATAAATCACCCACTGGTGCTCATGGAAGCAACACTAACTAAACTCAATGGGTCACAAAATAATTAATTTAATTTAAAACAAAAACAGGGCTGATGAGCTAACACAGTGGGTAAGGGCTTGCCATGCAAGCCTGGTGAGCTGAGTTCCATCCCTGGGACCCACTATGGAAGGAAAGAACTGGTTCCTAAAAGTTGTGCTCTGACTGCCTCTTGTGCCCACACACCCACATCGTGCGCGCACAGGGAAACAGTGAGAAATAAGATTTAAAAATAAAACAATACAGGCTGGAGCAATGGCTCAACACTAGAGCGCTCTGCTCCTGCAGAGAACGCAGGTCAGCTCCCGGCACCACACAGTTCGTCACATTCTATAACCCCAGGTCCAGGGGATCTGATGTCTCTCCTGACCTCTGTAGGTTCCTGCACACATATGGTACATATATGTACACTCGGGAATACACACATACACATAAAATTAAATAAAAATGTGTTTAAAAAGAAGAAAAAGAAAAAACATTTCTAGTTTGTTCTTATTTTTTTAATTGCCATATTTGTATGCATGTGTATATTTATGTATAAGTAGTGCCAGGCGGTACATACTTATAATCCCAGCATTTGTGAAGCTCAGGCAAAAGGATCACCATGAGTTCAAGGACAACCTGGGCTACATAGCAAGACCCTGTCTCAAAACACCAGAAAGCAAACCAAGTAACCCGTTACTATTTTTAGTTATCTTCTTCAAGTTGTCTGTTCCATTCAAATATATTTTATTTTCATGTAAGTGGCTAAACATTGAAAACACTTAAAAAATTACTGATACAGAAGTTGGGTTCCATCCATAGTCACGGGAGGAGGCAGCATGGGGGGAGCTGCCACAAAGTTCTCAACTGGCCAGAAACAAGGAGAGCAGTGAAGCAGCGCTGAGTCCTGCTCAGGGAGTAAGAGGTTCTGTATCAAGCGCAACACAGACAGGACGCCAGACCAGAATATTCAACCAAGAAAGAATGGACTTGAAGCATGTCACTCACACTGCATGTCCAGAGGCTAGACCTAAGCCCCAGCACCACATAAACCGGTCATAGCAATGACATCTGTAAACTCTCCACTCAGGAGGTAGATGAAGGAAGGTCATTCTCATCTATAAAGAGAAGTTGAGGCTAGCCTGCGCTACATGGGACCCTGCCCCTAAAATACATACATACATACATAAACACATTGTTCTTATTTTTCCATAAAATCTTACACTCACATATTTCCTTCTAAACATTCATAACTTTAGCCTTTGCTTCTGTCATTATATATATATATATATATATATATTTTAAAACTATGGTTACTGGTGATTTTGTATACTGGTCATGTTTCCAGCAACATTGATGAATTAGTGTCATTTCTGTGATTGGCCTATAGATGTCACAGGATCCCTTGTTCTCATCATCTCACACAATGGTAACCTTTTATTCTTTTTATTCTTTTAATTCTTTTAATAGTCCATTTGGTGGGATTTAATTTTCGCTTTGTTTTTTGAGACAAGGTCTCACTGTGTAGCCTTAGCTGGACTGAAAGTCACTACATAAACCATGCTTTCCCCCGTCTCACAGAGACTCACCTGCCTGTCTCTGCCTGCTGAGTACTGGAATTAAAGGCATGGGCCACCATTCTTGGCAACAACATGGGATTTAGAGTCACCATGGGAATAAACTCTAGACATGTAAACTTGCAGGCAATGGACGACCCTATTTTCAGAAAAAAGAAGGAAGACATCTGAGGACCAATGCCTGAAACTGACCTCTAAGCTCCATGTGCATGCCATACATGTGTGCACCCATACCTCCTCAACACAGACACACAGATTTTTCCATCTGTCTTCCACTTTGATTCTGATTGCCTCCAACCATATGATCTCATGGAATTGCTTTCCCAGAAACCCCACTGCTGTAATATCCCCATGCCTGCATTTATCATATCATTATAACAGAAAGATCACTTGCTCTCCTACATCATGATAAGCCTGGAGTCAGCTGGTAGACGTTACAAGGGTGCACAGACCATAATGAGCTTCAGTGGACAAGGTATGCAGATGCAAGCACAAGCTGAAGACTTCCTGTTTGTTTTCAGGGGTGGGTGGTATAGCCATTTATTTAATCCAGCATTGTATGAATAAAAATACATGAGACATGCTTATCTTTAGCCTGAAAGACCTCAGCAGAGAGCACAGCAGCCATCTTCCAGCTCCGAGAACTCCTCCTTTGTCCTGGCAGTGCTGTCTCACAGCAGTCTATTTGCATGCTTGACACAAAAGGGGCCAGGCCACACCTGCGCAAGCCATATCCATGTTACAGTAGGGGAGCCACAGGAAAACAGTAGAGGCCAAGCCACACCTAACACCGCCTCTGGCCCGGTGGACTACCCAAGCGACCTCTCTATCAGCAACTCTGTTTACATTGCGCTACGGGAGAGCAGCTTTTATTTACATTAGAAAGCAGGCTTTTCAGCTATAGAAATCACACATCCTGCCAGGCTTCAGGCTGCCAGGACAAAGAATGTCTTATAAAATACTAGGGTGCACACAGAAATCCATGGATATAATTATTTAGAAATAAGTTCAATTATACCCCAACAGGGTGGCATCTGCTGTCCTTGCTTTTAACCTAGTTGTTTCTCCAATTGAGCTTAAATACATGTATGTTTTATTGTTGGTGTTTCTTTTTCTTTCTTTCTTTTTTTTTTTTTTTTCTGGTTATGGGCTCTTTGTGTTGTTACTTCTCTTGAATAATTCCAGCACTCTGTGTGTTGCAGTCTGGGGCTATTCTTTCAGACTGATTTTCTGATTTCATGTTTGGAGCCACTGTTCCTTCTGCTTAGTGTCTACAAAATTTCCCACTAGCTTTTTGTAAAAATTTTCCTGAAAGCTCATCTTCAACTGAGCCTTTATTTTCCAGGAGACAGCTCTCATGACCAGTGATTTTTCTGTCAGTGTCTACAAGCATATCATGCATACTGCTCTTTCATGTGTGCTGTAGAAGTTTATTTTTAGTTATATATAAAATAATTGTTTTATGCACCGTTAAGTGAGGGACTCCCTAGGTCTTGGCATTATGTATTGTTTGCAGGTGTTGGATTTATGTGAGGAATGTTTGGTTGCTAAGGATCTGCATGTACTATCAGAACGACTGAGGAGTTCTGGATCAATAAAAACACCTGAGCTCACAGCTCAGGGTTCCACTGTACAGGAAGGTGCTTGCCACGATGGTGGTTCCCTCTGCTGGAGTCTGGCAGGGTTTGCACCTATGAATGTGCATCCCGTGTCTTCCTTGGTGAGCCTACACAGTAGGTGTACATGTGGGGCATAATATTTAAAGGGTGTCATCCATGATACACACAGGCTTCAAAATCTCTCAGAGAGGAACTGAAGTGAAGGCTTAGCTGTTTCAGCCCCATGGATCCAATGCCTCTGATCTCCACAGGCATACACATGATTTAAAATAAAAATAAAAATGTAAAATAATCTCTTAGGGTGCTAGAGAGGTGGCTCAGTAGTTAAGATCATTGGCTGCTCTTCCAGAGGACTAGGGGTCCATTCCCAGCACCCACATGACAGCTCACAACTGTCTGTAACTCCAGTTCATGTGCATCTGACTCCCTCACACAGACATACATGCAGGCGAAACATAAAAATAATAAAAAAATAAATTATTTTTAAAAAGATAATAATCTCTTAATGTGTAAATTAGGATACTACTTTCTTACAGAAGACTTATTTTGGGGTATGGAGAAATGGCTCAGCCATTAAGAGCACTTGTTGCTCTTGTGGAGGACCTGGGTTCTAGTCCCAGCTCCCACATGGTGGCTCACAGCCATTGCAACTCCAGCGTCCCGGGATCCGATGCCCTCTTCCGGTCTCCGCAGGCACCAGGCATGCATGCCGTGCACTTCCATTACATGTAGTCAAAACACTCTTACACATAAAAATAAATCAGTATTTCTTGAAAAAAAAGACTTTTTTTCCACTAGGAAACAAACAAACAAACAATAACAACAACAAGAAATATGTACAGGAAAAGCTGCCTTGCCATCTTTCCAATTTCATTCAATGGGTGATTTGTGTTTTGTTTTGTTTTGTTTTAGCCCCGGGCCCCTTTCACTGAGCATTCAGCCCCATAACTGCCCGGCTGTTTGCTTTCTTGTTCTGGTTCCCGTGTAGAACTGGCCCAAGGCCTTAACTGTCATCTGCTGGGTCCCCACACCCACCCACCTAATAACAGCAGGGCAGGCACACCCTCACCCCAGCTGCTAGATGCTTGCTCTCTTCCAAACTCTGCTTTTCCATTCTCTGGATTCCAGTAACCGGTCTGATTTGGTTTCCTTTGTCCCACATTTCTGTTTTCACATTAGTCTGCTTCCCCTGGGTCCCCCTTTCCTCCATAGATGCCCTCAAAGCTAACCAGATCATATAGTCTCTGATCGAAGCCAGGATCTATGGGTATTGTCAAACACTGCCAGCAGCAACTCCTCCAGAAGTCGGCCAGAATCTTCTGGGGGAAGGAAGCACTGGCTCTGTCTGATTGCTGACTGGGTAATTTCTGCTTAACAATCACCTTTCTGTGCTGTGCTGAACTAGATCGGAATGCTTCTTGCCTGCCAAGTTCAAAGGATGAGCTCATCCTCACGGGGCACTGGGGGAGATGCTCCGGCAGGAATCTTTTACAAAAGAAGTGCATGTGGCCTGTAAGACTCAAACTCAGCAGTAGATCCTTGAGAAAGTATCCCTGTAGGGTGGTGGTGGTGGTGGTGGTGGTGGTGGTGGTGGTGGTGGTGGTGCTACTGATGATGATGATGATGATGATGATGATGATGATGATGATCTCAGCTGTGGCTGCTATTTGGGAAACATCTCAGATTGTTTGTTTGTTTGTTTTGTTGTGTTACTTATTTGCTTTGTTTAAAAACAAACAAACAAAAAACAGTAAGTAGCATATGCATCTCTTCCAGGTGGAGCAGGCTTGAGGGGCATAGCTAAACTGGCAGTGTTTGAAAGTATCTCTTCCAGTGTGTGATGCCAAGAGGAAAGTCAGTATTTCAGGGATGAGGTGTCACTGAGTCCCGATTCTAAAGTCCCTCCCAAATAGCCTGGGTGTCAGTGTTCTTCTGAATAGACATTACGAGTGGGAAGGGCAAAGGCTCCGTGGCTGTACTTGAAGAGTAATCAGCTCAAAGCTAAGCCTGTATTCCCATCCCAAGTAGACGTTCTGCTGCTTTTGTTTTGTTCTGTTTTCTTCTGGGAAATGGGAGCTCGTGTACCCCAGGCCGGCCTTGCATTCGCTGTCATAGTCAGCTTCAGATGTCAACTTGACATAAACTAGGTCACCTGAGAAGAGAGAACCTGGAAGAATAGCCCAGATTAGCTCATGGCTGTGTCTATGAGGCATAAAAAACAAACAAAAAACTCCTATCAATTAGCATAGGAAGGCCCAGACCACTATGGGTGGTGCCATCCCCAGGCAGATGGGTCTGGAGCCAAAGATGACCTTGAACTTCTGATCCTCCTGCTTTTATCTCCCAAGTGCTGCATGATCCCCCCCGTGAGTCCCCACATCTCACCACTCTGGAACACCCACCCTGCAGGTCCTGGACCACTAGGTTTGGGTAACAAGACCCTGAAGAATGTGAAGGTGTGTCCCATGCACTTGCTGGTGACAGGAGTGGACAAGAAGATGCTGTGTTTTGTGTGACTTACATTTAGGACACTCAGACTTTTCCCGTGGGGACTTGGGTGGTACTGACTGCGGGGAGCAACTCCTGCAACCCCCACCCCACCCCGAGCCCAGAGCACCCTGTTTAGACATGCACACTGCAATGTCCAGGCCCTGCCATGCTGTTCCCAACATCCACCCCCTCTCCTTCCTTCAAAGCAGAGAGGCAGCCATCCTGCCAAATGGCAGGAGAGTAAGATGAAGCCAACTGGGATTTCTTGTCTTTTCCCCAGGCTGCTGCCCAGGTTTTCCACACACAGGGAGTTCTGCCAAGATGCCTGGAAAGTGCTGGCATCACAGTATCCCCATGTGTAAGGTGGCAGAAGAATGGTGTACACCATGGCTGCCTGTAGGACAGGGCTGTGCTCTGCCCCCAGCCTGTGTAGCACGACCTGCCCCTCAGGTATCAAATCTCCAGTTATTTGGTGATAGTCAGACATAATACAAGTGGCTTGGGAGGGCGAGAGGGAAGCTTGCGACCCCGGGCCCACATGGCTTCTGCCCTCCAGTGACTATGTGCTCCCCAGGGCTGTGGTGAGCAGATCAGAAGAAGTAAGACAGCAGTTCCTGGGCCAGGAACATGGGTCATTTGGCAGAATGCTTACCTAGCATGCACAAATCCCAGCACCACATAAACTGAACATGGAAGTGCACACCTGTAATCCCAGCACCCAGGATCAAAAGTTCAGCACCAGCCTGGTCTACACAGTGAGTTCAAGGCAACTCTGGGCTATGTAGACTCTGTCTCAGAGAGAAGCAATTCTTTCCCTGAGTAGCTAGAACCTGCTGGAGGCTCAAACTTGGATCAAAGTATTCACACAGATTCTACTTGGTTCAAAACCTCAGAAGCAGAGCTGTGTGGTCAGGTCAGGAAAACTCAGAAAGCCGGAGGCTGGAAGGATGGGCAGGAAGTCAGGAGGTGTTGGTGGGGCAGTGGGTGGTAGAGAGCTAGTAAGGTCATGG
>JAMJFZ010000456.1:0-80588 GCA_026225945.1 Cricetomys ansorgei | reverse complement strand
TTTTGTTTTTCCATATGAAGTTGAGTATTGTCCTTTCAAGGTCCGTAAAGAATTGTGTTGAGATTTTGATAGTAATTGCATCAAATCTGTAGATTGCTTTTGGTAAGATGGCCAAAATGGCCATTTTTACTATGCTGTTGCTACCAATCTAGTAGCATGGGAGATCTTTCCATCTTTGATATCTTCAATTTCTCTCTTCAAAGACTTGAAATTTTTGTCATACAAGTCTTTGGCTTGGTTGGTTAGAGTCGCCCCAAGATATTTTGTGTTATTTGTGGTTGGCTACAAGGAGGAGCCAGGGAGTTGTTTCCCTAATTTCTTTCTCAGTCCATTTGTTGTTTGTGTATAGGAGGACTACTAATTATTTTGAGTTGATCTTGTAGCCTGCCACTTCACTGAAGTTGTTTATCAGCTGTAGAATATTTGGGGTCACTTATATATACTATCTAATCATCTGCAAATAAGGATACTTTGGCTTCTTTCTAATATGTATCTCCTTGCTTTCTTTTAGTTGTTATTGCTCCAGTTAGGACTTCCACGTCCTATATTGAGTAAGTATGGAGAGAGGGGACAGCTTTGCCTTGTTCTTGATTTTAGCTGACTTACTTTGAGCTTCTCTCCATTCAATTTGATGTTGGATGTGGGCATGCTGTAAATTGCCTTTATTATGTTTAGGTATGTATCCCTAATCTCACCAGGACTTTTAACATGAAAGGGTGATTGATTTTTGTCAAAGGCCTTTTCAGAATCTGGTGAGATGATCATGTGGCTTTTTTTCTTTCAGTTTGTTTATGTGATCTTGATTTAAGGTTGGTAGGTGGTATCTATAGAGAAAATTGTCCATTTCTTTTAGATTTTTCTAATTTTGTGGAGTATAGGTTTTAAAGTATGACCTACAATCCTTTGAATTTCTTGGTGTCTGTAGTGATATCCCTTTCATTTCTGATTTTGTTAATTTCAATATTCTTCTCTGTCTTTTGATTAGTTTGGATAGAGTTTGTCTATCTTATTGATTTTTCTCAAAGAACCAACACTTGGTTTCATTGATTCTTTGAATTGTTCTCCTTGTTTCTGTTTTATTGATTTCAGCCCTCAGCTTGATCATTTCTCTCCATCTACTCCTTTTGGATGTGCTTGCTTCTTTTTTTGTTCTAGAGCTTTCGGATGTGCTGTTAATTTGCTAATATGTGATTTCTCCACTTTTTTTTTTGGTATGTACTTTGTGTTATGGATTTTCCTCTTTGCACTGCTTTCATTGTGTTCCATAAGTTTGGATATGTTGTGGATTCCTTTTCATTAAATTCCAGAAAGTCTTTAATCTTTATTTCTATCTTGTCCCAGTCGTCATTCAGCAAAGTTGTTCAGTTTCCATGAGTTTGTAGGCCTTTTGTTGCTTCTGTTTTTGTTGAAATCCACCTTTATTCCATGGTGGTATGATAGGATATAGGGCAATATTTCAATTTTCTTGTACCTATTGAAATTTGCTTTTTGGCCTAGGATGTGGTGGATTTTAGAGAAGGTTCCATGAGGTGATAAGAAAAAGATATATTCATTTGTATGTGGGAGAAAGTTCTGTATATATCTGCTAGGTCCATTTGGTTTATAATATCTGTTAGCTTCAGTGTTTCTCTGTTTAGATTTTTCCTTTGAATATGAAGTGTCCTTTTGCATCTCTTTTGATGAATTTTGGTTTGAAGTCTATTTTTTAGGTATTAGAATGGCTACTCTGACTTGCTTTTGGGTCCATTTGCTTGGAAAAACTTTTCCCAACCCTTTTCTCTGAATAATGTTTATCTTTGATGGGTGGATGGATGGGATCCTGTTTTAGTATCCATTCTGTTAGTCTGTGTCTTTTTATTGGGGATTGAGGCCATTGTTGTTGAGAGATATCAAAGACCAATGATTTTTCGGTGTAGGGGAACACTTGGAAGAAGATTTTGTTATTTGGTTTCTTTAAAAACACAAAATGGCACATGGATTAGGTTCATGTGCCCACCCCAGCTGTGGTGTAGTTGTTTACGAGTTGGGTTTGGAATGCTTCATGCAGGTGGTATAGTTTGAAGTGCAGTCGTCCTGGCACCTGTAGCTTGTTTTGGAGATTGTGTGCTGCATGGGTATATAGGAATTTTTGGCTTAGGGTGTAGATTCTGAAGCGTTGGGTGGTGGTTCATTGGTTGGGTTGCTGTTGTTAGTATGAAAATTCCTAAAAGAACAAAGGTTGGAGAGCTTGAGTTTACAGACCATGAGCTTAGAATCTAGTCTGACTCACTGTGAGCTAGTCCTCTTCAAGCTTAGGACAGCCTAAAAAGAGGCTATGAAGATTTTTACAGAAATCAAGATTTCTATAGACATCAAGGCCGCTTGCAAAAGTGGTGAAGATTTCTTTCTATCCTTCTTTCCCTAAAATTGGAGTAAAAGATTGTAGTGTACTGTTACAGTTTTGTTATTTGGTAGTTGTTGGTTGTATTTGTGTGTGTGTGTGTGTGTTGGGGGAGGGAGGGGGAGAGGGAGCAGGAAGGAGGAAGAGAGAGAGAGGGAGGGAGGGAGAGAGAGAGAGAGAGAGAGAGGGAGAGGGAGAGAGAGAGAGAGAGAAAGAAGGATTGAGAGAGATTGAGAGAGATTGAGATTGAGTCTCCTGGGGTGAAGTTATGTCTTTCCTGTGTTTTAGTGGATATAGTCACCCTCCTTGTGTTGGAGTTTTCCTTCTAGTATCTTCTGTAAGGTAGATTTGTAGATAGATATTGTTTGAATTTGTATTATTCATTAGATACTTTGTTTTCTCCATCTATGGTGATTGAAAACTTTGCTGGATATAGTAGTCTAGCCTCGTATTTGTGATTTCTTAGTCTGTAGCATATCTGTCCAGGCCCTTGTGGCTTTCAGGTCCCCATTAAGGAGTCAGCTGTGATTATAATAGGTTTACCTTTATATGTTACTTGGTTTTATTCTCTTGAAGCTTTTAGAATTCTTTCTTTGTTCTTTGTATGTTTAGTGTTTTGATTATGTGTCGAGGGGACTTTCTTTTCTGGTCTAGTCTACTTGGTGTTCTGTATCCTTCTTGTTCTTAAGAGGGATCTCCTTCTTTGGGTTTGGAAACTTTCCTTCTATGATTTTGTTTAAAATGTTTGTCTAAATGTTTGTTTAAAGTGTTTAAAATTCAAATGTTAAAACGTTTAAACATTTGTTTAAAATGTTTAAAATGGGCCTGTGAGGTGTGTTTCCTCTTCTTCCTCTATTCCTATTCTTATGTCAGCCTTTTCATAGTGTCCCAGATTTCTTGGATTTTCATGTTAGGGATTTTTGGGATTCAACATTTTTTTTTTTTTTTAATGATATCCTCAATTCTTCTATAGTATCTTCAACTCCCAAGATTCTCTCCCATCTCTTGTATCTGTTGCCGTAGCTTGTCTCAGTAGTTCCTGATTGCTTTCCTAGATTTTCCATTTCCCAAATTCCCTCTGTTTGTATTTTCTTTCAGGCTTCTACTTCCATTTTCAGGTCTTGGATACTTTTGTTTATTTCCTTTAGTTGTTTCCTTGTTTTTTCTTGCTTTTCTTTAAGGGGTTTATTAATTTCTACTAATTTTCTGTTTGTATTTTCCTGTTGTTTTTTTTTATGAATTTACTCAATTCCTCCCATTGTCTGTTTGTCTTTTCATTTATTTTATTTTATTTTTGAGGGATTTATTCACTTCCTCTTTAAGGATCTCTATTATATAATCTTCACAAAGTTGGTTTTGAGATCTTTTTCTTGTGTTTCGTCAGTTTTGGGACGTTCAAGACTTGTAATAGGATAGTTGAGCTTTGTGGTGACACATTGCCCTGGTTGTTGTTGATTGTGCTCTTACATTGGTGTTAGTCTATGGCTCTTGGGGGAGCATTATCACTCCAGTGGCATAACTTTATTTAAATTATTTATATATTTATACATATACACATATATATTAGATACGTATTTATAAGTAAACATAAAATGTTTCCTTATGCCCTTTTCAGTCATCTTTGGTGTTCTTTATCCCCCCTCTGTCCCTCAATGTTTCCCTTTTCATCCCCTTTCCCAGATCAAGTCCCCCTCTCTGTTTTTCCATTTTCCCTTTTATAGCACCTGTTTCCTACTTATGCCCCTCTATGTACCCCCAACCTTCACCCTCAGCCCCTTGTACCTGGTCCCTTTTTACTTTTGTTGTTTCAGGAGTATAGTTTCTCCGGAGTATATACTCACATCTAAGATTTGGAGCTAGGATTCACAAATAAGAGAGAACATGTGGCATTTGTCTTTCTGGATCTGAGTCACCTCATTCAGTATATGTTCTAGCTCCATCATTGAGCTAACTGCAAATATCATGTTTTAATTTTACTTTGCAGCTGAATAGTACTCTATAGTATATTGGTACCCCATTTTTATTATCCTTTGTTGGTGTAGGACATTTAGGCTGTTTCCATTTTTTTGCTATTGTGAATAGAGCAGCAAAGAACACGGCTGAGCAAGTATCTGTAGAGTATGGTGTCAAGCCTTTTAGGAGTCTACCACAGAATGTTATAGCTGGGTCATATGGTAGATATACTTGTAGCGTTTTGAGAATGCTCCACACTGATTTTCATAGTGGTTACACAAGTTTGCAATCCCACCGACAGTGAATGACTATTCCCTCTCACCAGCATCTTTACTCAGATATTAAGTCATGCTTGACAGTGCGTTAGCCTGGGATAATTGGCTATTTATTAGTTAATGTATGCATTTGAGTCTTCTAATTACTTTATAATCTTAATTTGACAGTCACTCTGTAATTAGTATATTAGCTAGTTCACTTTAAACTGGGTGAAGATAACACTTATATTATAGTAAATAATTTGCTGATTGATGTAGGATTTATAGTTTTTGATCATTAAAAATAAAAGCTTTCCCAGGAGCTAATACATTTTTCTTTCTTTGAAAACACAGGTTTTGAGAGTATTTTAGAAGGGCTTTATGGACCACGGCTACGAAGAGACCTCAGTTTATTTGAAGGTAACTTTTTTTTTTTTTTTTAAATTTTAAAGCTACAACCTCTTATCCTGTTTAATAAATGAAAAATAATTGTTCAAGAAAAATATATTATTATCAAGGAAAATATAAAATATATATTAAACGTAAGTTTATGATCACCTTTAATTTAATGTTTTAAGTAAATAAAGTATTTCAAATATTCTTTATATGTTTTGTTACATGATACATATTATAATATTTTGAAAGACATTGTGACTTCAAACAGAAAATGAAGTTTGTCTTCAGCTCAGTAATGTGATTTCATTATTATGTGTCTATTATTTTATAAATTACATATCCTGACCTATTCTTAAATAGGGTTAAATTTAAAAATTACACAAATGTCAAATCAATTAAGCTAATCAAATTATTAAGTTAGTTAGTTAAATTGAATTAAGTAAATGTTTTGTGAAATAACTATCTGCTAAAAAGCTGCTACTCCAATTTTTATTTTAATTTTAAAAAGTTTTTGTACAAGTTTATATTGTATATTCAGCCTATTCCCTACCTCCAAACCACCTGTCCTCCAGTTTCATTCTCCTCCTCACTCCTGTTAGCCCCCTTTGTTCCCTAGACAGACAGTTTTACTTCATATGTTATTTTATATATATATATATAAATTCTCAGAACCACAGATGAGAGAAAACATACAATTTTGTCTTTCTAAAACTAACTGAATTTACTCAAGATGATTAATTCTGATATTCATTTTTTTCTGCAAATGACGTAATTTTTGTTCCTTATGGATGAAAACAATCCCAATGTGTATACATATCACATTTTATTTTGTTATTGAACATTTAGGTTGCTTCTATGACTCAACTATTATGGGCAGCACTGCAGTAACATTTAATCCACAAGTATCACCATGATATGTTAACTTTTTCTTTTTTGGTAAATATTTTTCTGGTAAATATTCAAGAGAGATATAACTGTGTCACAAGGTAGAATGAATTTTATTTTTTGAGAAACAGCCATTCTGACTTCCGTAACGTTTGGATTAGTTCACATTCCCACCAGCAGTGTATAAGTTTTGTCCATTTTCTCTTTTTAAATTTATTTTTATTATTTTTAATTATGTGTAGGTATATGTCTACCTGAGTGCAGGTGCCCTCGAAGGCCAGAGCCATCGAGGAGCTGGAGTGACAGATGGTTATGAGCCTCCTGACATGAGTGATAGAAACCAAACTCAGGTCCTCTGGAAGAGCAGCAAGTACTCTTAACTGCTGAGCAAGCTTTCTAGCCTGTTATTTGTTTTCTTAATGACTTCCATTTGCAAGAGTACATGGAATCTCAGTGTAGCTTTGACTTACATTTCTCTGATGGCTAGTAAGGTTGAACATTTTCAGAAACTTATTACTGGGTATTTGTATTTCATCTTTGAGAATTTTATTTAATTATCCCTTTTATTAATTGGGTAGTTTGATTTATTGTTTAGTCCTTTGAGTTATTTGTGTGTTCTAATATTAATCCTCTGTCAAATGGATCTCCTGCAAAGGACTTCTCCTATTCTGCAGGCGCTCTTTAAACCCAATTATTTGTTTTAATTTGGTGATATCTCATTTATTGTTGTTGTCTTTATTCCTGAGTAACAGGAGCTCTGTCTCACTACTTTGGTCAGGTTTATTCCAAGACACTGAATGGGTTTTCTTTCTTGATTTCTTAGCATGTTTGTTACCGGCAACTATTGGTTTTTATTTAATTTTATATCCTGCCACTTTGTTTAAAAGTGTTTATCAGGTGTAAGAGTTTTCTGTTGGAGTATTTAGGGTTTTTTATAGAGATCATGTAATCAGAAAATTTGAAAATCTGAAAAAAAAAAGGATATTTTTACTTCTTCATTTTCTATTTGTATCTCTTTCATTTCCTTTCTTATTGCTCGAAAACTTCAGGCAACATTTTGAACAACTCAACAACCTTGTCCTGATTTTAGTGGAAATTCTTGGAGTATTTCCCCATTTTTTATAATCTTGACTGTAGGCTTGTCATATACAGCTTTTATTCTGTTAAGTTACCTCTAGTCCTAGCCTCTGGGAATTTTATAATGAAAAGATGTTAGGTTTTATGGAAAGCCTTCTGCTACAACTACTGAGATGATTGTGTGATTTCTGTCTTTGAGTCCATTTATGTAATGTATCAGAGTTATTTGTTTTTCATTTGGGTGGAGCTTAGGTATGTTTATTTCTGGATAAATTATTATAGAAGTGATTCCTGGACTGTCACTGCTCATTAACTCAGTGTGCACTGGTTCCAGCAGGCCACTCCACCCCACTCTATGGCCTCTTCCCCTTCCTATCAGGCTAAAGAAGAGCAGGAAGCAAGCATATGTCACATTGCTCCAGTGAGGGACGGTACCCAGGTGATTTAACTCCTGTCTTCCTTCTCATCCTAGGCCAGTTTTGGGATAAGACCTCTCTTCCCCAAGCCCTCATCATTTCCAAATAAAGGCTGCATAGAACTCCAGTATGGCTGTGATTCCCTTTACTTAGCCCCAAAGACTTCTAGATATGGGATCACATTGTGCTAGATGGTATGATGGCAGGCTTGGTATTTCAAAAAACCAAGCTCATAGTAGGTGGGCTGAGGGTCTAGTAAAATACCTTAATGTTTATTTCATTTCTTTCAGAGTTCCCTAACCTTAGGATCATTTGCATGAAAATACCCTAAAATTTTCTGTAGCTATAGATTCACACCACATGTAGACATTCATTGAAGTATAAAAAGGGCTTTTATTCTTTTGCTAATACAATCATTGGTTCTAGTCCACAAGCCCTGGAGCTTTTCAGCTTCCATACAATCTAAAACATTTAAACCTCTGAGACTCACTGCCCACTGAGCCACTCTGACTAGGTTTTTCTGAATTCAGAACTGTACTGAACTCAACTCTTCTCCAAGCTGACTGGTTCAAACTGATATTTTGAGCCAGTTTACTGTTTCTGACCTAACTCTTCTTTCTATGACAGACTCTGGCTGATTCTCTACTACCTTAAACTGAATTGCTCTGCTTAGCTTCACACTTCACACTCTTCCCTCATACTGATTTCCTCTGCCGAGCTACCTCTGTGTCCCTGTGTCTCTCCCTGAGTTCTCATTGCTCCATACTTCCTCAGTCAGCCTCTTTGCTCCTCTGCCTATCCTCAGTCATACCACTTCATTGTCTCTGTGTCTTATTTCACATCTGCCTGATTCATATTGCTTGCCTCATACTACCTGCTGTAACTGAGTCTGCTCCAAACCGAGAACCTGCTTTTATATTGTGAGAGTTGGGCATATCCTCACTCTGACTCACTCTAACTCTTTCTGATTAGTCGCTTTGCCTGCCATTCACTCTTGATTCATCTCAAAAGTCACCTCTTGTGTGACACTGACTTTGAGCTCTGCTTCCTGTCTCCGAAGTGCTGGGATTAAAAGCATGCGCTACCATTACTTTTTGAATACTAGGATTAAAGTTGTGTGCTACCACTGCTTTCTGAATATTAGGATTAAAGGTGTGTACCAGTATTCTTAACATTCTTTCTATATTCCATCTTGACCACACAGGCCTCTGAATGTAATTTCTTCATATAGGCTTCTGGAATATAGACCCTTCCTATATATCACATATGCCTATTCCTCTACAAAGTTCTACAGTGAGATAGGGAAGGAAAGCAACCCCAGCCCTCCATCCAGGAGTTGAGTCCTTCTGGCAAGGGCTGATAGCTAGGGGATCCAGGCTTAGGAATAGAGGGAAGTCAGGGTCTCTGAGTGCATATGGGTACCTGGTATGGCCAGAGGAGGGGCTGGTCCAGAAGAAAGTCATGGCTGGATACTTGTCTTCTACCTTTTGGGCCTCCCCACCACTTTTATAACCTCACAAATTCTCTGGCTTGTCCTTCTGACAATACCTGCTCTATACAGTGTTTCTGATGCTGGCAATTGAGGGACAATACCAAGTCTCTTGCACCTTGAGACAGGACCCTATTGCCCCAACTAAGGCAAAAGTAATTTGTGGCCTGTTCCTTGAATACTAAACCAGTGCTTCTTCAGAAATGATGTTTTTAGCCTCAGATTTACTCAGAAACATCCCCATTCCCAGATTCACTGTGCTTAAAGATTTTGACTAGACAAGGAGACCCTGTGACACCCATTCAACCAAAATCACTGATTAGCCAAAAGATGCCATGATTGGTTGGCTGTTATCAAGGCCCTATTTGGCCAGAAAACACTCCAGCAAGCCTGGATTGGTCAGAAAATGTTTCTGGCTGAATGTCTGTGTCCAGAGATACTTCCTATTATCCCTCCAAGATTTCATGGACAGGATGGATTGATCCAGAGGAGTGGGAGAAGGTTATGCTATCAAGGTGGATCCAGGACGAGAAGACTCACCTCCTGGTGATGATGTGGTGCTGGTTGCCCTTACAGCTTGTGTGTGTGTGTGTGTGTTTGTATATTATGTAAGTATATATAGTAGAGGCACTCATCCTTTCCCTTGTGTTCATAATAGTGATGCAGCATGTGCTGCAGTAGAGATTACTAACTTCAGTGGTCAGCAGTGACCATGCTATAGTTACACAAGTCCACTGCAGTCAAAATGATAAATGAGCCTGCGCTCAACCACGAATGGTACGTTTTCCTGTCCTTGTCCATTTCAACCTGGAAGAGGTCTTCAAACTGCTTCATGCAGGCAGCAACAATAACATAGGCCTCCCATATTGGAGAACCTGAGGCCTGCACACTGGATGAAGTGTACAAGGCTGCTGTGGAGCTTCTGCATTTGCTAGGGGTAGGGTGGGGGGAAAGAAATTTACATAGTTTCAGCATTCTTTTTGACAAATTCCTAGGTCCTCCTCAGCCCAGAGAATACATTGGAATGGATCACTGCATGGAATGTGTTTTTGTTTACTACGTCCGTCGAGTGGCCAGTAGTGAGTTCATCAGTGATAGGGATGATGCACTCCATCTGCTCAATCTCAGGACATAATTTAGTGTTCAGCAGGTGGCTGGAACTTGCAATGCTAGTACACTGACCGTGCACTGAACCGAAAGGGTGGCATCATCCTGTTGAGGGTGTTGGGCGGTAGCCATTGAGATGTTACACTTCCTGAGGTTGACGGGCTGATGCACATAGCCTAGCAAGGAGTTGTGATAGCGGACTCGACTGACACAGTCGAAGATGGTGATGAGGGAAAAGAGGATTAAACACTGCCTCTTTATTGCTACTCATCTGTCTCTGGTGTCTGCTAAGGGCCAGAATCCTGCAAGTTGCACAGCAGTCACTTTCTAGCAGCCTCAAGACTCACAGTGGCCAAAGAGGTGGAGTTTCAGTGTCATCATGAGAGACCTTCATCTGTCCCACACCATCCTCTAGACCTGTCAGGGTGCATCTGTGTACTTGGAGGAAGTCATACACATTTGTAGACAAGCACGCATCTCTCGGATAAAGCCAGCTTGGCCCTTGTTAGTGATAATGCATTCTGAATTTGACTTACAAATACTATATGAGAAACTTTGCATCTGTTCATCAGCAAGACTGATATGTAATTCTCTTTTTTGTTCTCTGATTTTGAAATCGGTAATACTGATTTCATAAAAAGTTTGGTAGTGTTCTTTCCTTTTCTGTCATATGAAATAGTTTAAGAACCATTTGGTGGTAATTCTTTAAAGTTACTGTAGAATTTCACAATCTATGTGGGCTTAGACTTTTTTTTTAAGGGAAATTTGTTTGTAATTACTATTACTGTGTCTTAGGATTTTATTGCCATGAAGAGACACCATGACCACGACAACTCATATAAAGGAAAGCATTTAATTGAGGGTGGCTTAATGTTCAGAGGTTTAGTCCATTGTCAGCATGTCAGGAAGCGTAGTGGCACACAGGCAGACATGGTACTGGAGAAGGGAGTGAGAATTCTACATCTATATCAACAGGCAGCAGGAAGAAAGAGTGAGTCACTGGGTCTGGCTTGAGCTTCTGATACCTCAAAGCCCAGCCCTCCCCACTGACACCCTTCCTCCAACAAGGCCACATCTCCTAATAGTACCACTCCCTATGAGCCAACGGGGGCCATTTATATTCATACCATCCCATTCTATTCCTTGGCCCCCATAGGCTTGTAGCCATATCATAATGGAGACATGCATTCAGTCCAACTTCAGAAGTCTCCATCATCTATCATAATCTCAACACCAAAGTTTAAAGTCTGTTTAGAGACTTGTGACAATCCCTTAACTGTAACTCCCTGTTATGAACCCCCTGATCAAAACACATACCACATACTTTCAACATACAATGGCACAGGATACACATTACTATTCCAAAAGGGGGAAACAGGAGCATAATAAGGAAATACTGGACCGAAAACCAGCTGGGCAAACTCCAAACTATGCCTCTCCACATCTGATGTCAAAGCACTCTTCAGATCTCACTCCTTTGAGCTCTGTTGACTGCAACACACTTCTCTCTCTTGGGCTGGTTCCACTCTCTGTTAGCAGCTTTCCTAGGCAGGTATCCCACAGCCCTGGCATCTCCAACATTTTGGGGTCTCCAAGGCAATCCAGGCTTCACCTTCACTGCTTCACACAATGGCCTTTCTAGGCTCCATGCTTTGCCTTAGTGGCTTTCCTTAGTTGTGGAAGGAGATTCTATAATCCTTTCTTGTATGCTTGACTCTAAAGCCTGATCTACATGGCCATAGTTGCCAAGTTCTGCTGCTTTCTGGGGCTAGAATATGCCCCTCTTATTCAAATACATTTTCACCAGCTTTATGTTTTCGATGATTTCTTTCACTGCCCAAGCTTGACTGCCTTAATCTGTAGACTAGGTTGGCCCCGAACTCAGAGATCCTCCAGCCTATGCCTTTTGAGTGCTGGGACAAAAGGTGTGTACCATCATGCCTGGTCCTGTGCTTTTCTTTTATTCCATTTCACAAGTTGGAAGCTTAGCTGGATGGGGTCTGGCAATGAGGTCACCACTTTCTTTATTTCATTTAGCATCAGGTTTTTCTTTAATCTGTTTACACTTTCTGCTCCTTTTCTCCTCAAACTGTACATCTTATATTTTTTCTTTGACTAGCTTGCTCTTTTTCATTATAGATCTGCATAAGACTCACCACTAATAGCCATGCAGCACAGTCAATGCTAGGTTGTTTGGAAATGCCCTCTGCCCAAACTGCTGATCTATAATTCTTCAATTTTGTTTCAGGCAGGTATTTTGGGTGAGGACAGAAAACAGCCACATTCTTTGCCAAAATATCACAAGAATAGTCTCTAGGCCACATACTAATATTCTTTTCCTCTGAAATCTCTTGAGCCAGGTCCCCAAAGTTCAAATCACCTTCAGTACCGCTGTCTTCCTTGCTTCTACTGGTATTACCCATTACAGCCCACTTAAAATGAGATGCTTTCCTAATCCAAAGTCCTAAAGTCCATACTCCTCCAAACAAAAGCATGCTTATCCTATCACAACGATACGCCAGTTCCTGGTTCTAGTTTCTGTCTTTGGGTGTTGTTGCTGTCAAGAGATACCATGACCATGGCAACTCTTATAAAGGAAAGCATCTCATTGGAGCTGCTTACAATTCAGAGGTTTAGTTCATTGTCAGCATGTCAGGAACCATGGCAGCACACAGGCAGACATGATGCTGGAAAAGGGGCTAAGAATTCTACATCTGGATCGTCAGGCCGCAGCAAGAGAGAGTGAGCTACTGAGCCTTGCTTGAGTTTCTGAAACCTCAACACCCTCCCCCAGTGATGTGCTTCCTCCAACAAGGCCACTCCTCCTAATAATGCCACTCCCTCTTAGATTTTGGGGGCCATTTTCATTCAAACCACCACATACTGCTTGGATACCTTTGTTTTCTATAGTTCTGTTTAAATTACTTATTTTGATATAAGTTTGATAGGTTATGTGCATCCAGAAATTATTTTTATATTTTCCAGTTTAGTGGAATATATTTTAAAAGTACGTCCTTGTGATTTTCTGAATTCCATTGTTATCTGTTCAAATTACTTTCCTTTCATCACAAATTGTACTAATTTAAGTCTTTCTCAAATACTTTGGCTAAGGGTTAGTCAGTCTTATATATTGGGCTGGAGAGATGGCAGAATAGATCTGTCCTGCTAAATTGACATTGGTTCTTGAAATGAGAGAATATGAAGATCAGAGGGCTGTGGGTAGGAGTATATATTATAAATGCAGTTTGGCCCATTTGCCCAGTGTTGAGTCCCTCAGGATTCCTTCCTGGATCCCTAGATGTCTACCATATTCCTGGGCCTTCTTTGTCTCAGATGCTGGTTATGCCTACCAAGGACCAAGTCAGGTATTGTTCTCACCTCCAAACTGTGCTTTGAGAATGCAGTTTACAGATGTTGTCTAGCAGGTGGGCCTCTCTTCACAGATGCTGGTCACACGTATAGGCCTTCAGGAATATGATTAGGAAAGCTGACTTTGCCCTTGAGCAGACTTTTGCAAGGTTGGGTCTAGGTCTTTGAAACCTTTATGTGTTCACTTGAAGACCCTGATTTCTGCCTCTATGGCTGATGACTGCTGTGTGGTTCTGACTCAGCTTTGCTGTAGTCAAAAATATTCTGCCGGCCAGGTCTGGTGTAGTCCTCTGCCACTTGTGCTGAGCTTGCTGGGAGTGTGGGTCATAGAAATCTTAAACATGGTCCTACATGGCTGCTCCAAGTGGGTGCCAAGTGCCAAGAATGGAGGTTTTACTGCCATTTCTACTCTTTGCCAGTGCCAGTATATCTGTAGTCTGGCTCCTCCTTCTTTTCTGCTTCCTTATAGTCTCATTAGTCTAAGTATAGTACAGATTTTCTACGTCTCTCTGTCTTAAGCTTTAGATCTGGCCATCTGCTAATGGCATTACTTTCACTGCCAGCCAGGAGCTTCCCAAACTCAGACAATAACTGCCAGGCTTGATTTTTGGCTTTCTCTGCTACTTTGGAAGGTTTCCAATTTTACTCTGCCATTGAAGCTAGAGACATTTGAGTATCACTTACTTTTCTGTTAACCATTGTCCAACTTTCCTCACTGTTTCCAGAGAGTCTATCAGACCATGTTTACATGTTAAAGGATCTTTGTGTGTGTGTGTGTCTGTCTGTGTGTGTGTGTAGTCTTTGCTTGGGGGAAAGACTTGTAAATATTGGGAATGGAGCACATTTGACTCGGTGAATTTATGCAGTTGATGTGCTGTATCTTTGTCAGGGCATCTTTTCCAGTGCAGATTAAGAGCTTTCTGAGACAATGTTTAGATAAAAATTCCAAAGAAACACATTGGCTAGAAGTCAGGAAACAAGTTGTGTTTTTTTGCTTTTGTTTTTTCTTGTTTCTTTTGAGTTTGGGGAAGTCATTTGTGTCTGTGATGATACATTTAAAAACTACAAATTTAGCCATTTGCTAGCATAGGTTCTGACTGTAGAACTTTTATTTCAGTTCATCAAGGGAGGAAAGTCTTTCTTGGTAGTATCGGCAGTAATGATTTTGGTAATGACTAGAAATAGAAAAAAGTTTTCAGTTTAACAGGAATATATTTCTTTTTTTTTTCCCCTTTTATTTAAAAGAGTTTTTTCTCATATAATATATCCTTACTAAAGTTTCCTATCCCTTTACTCTTCCAAGTTCCACCTACTTCCCCTCCTATCCAGGTACACTCCCTTTCTGTCTCTCATTAGAAAATAACAGGCTTCTTCTATGGGATGATAATAATAAAATATAATAACATAAAACAAAAAGTAACACACCAAATTAGGTAAAACAAAAACAGAAGAAAAAGAGCCCAAGAGAAGACACAAGAATCAGAGACCCACTGGTTCCCACACTCAAGAGTCCCATAAAAACACTAAACTGGAAGCCATAATATATATACACAGAGGAACTGTGTAGGCTTTGTGCTTGCTGGTGCAGTCCTTGTGAGTTCTTATGAGCTTTGACCATGTTGACTTAAGGGCCTTGTATTCTTGGTATCCTCCATCCTCCCTGACTCACCTGCCTTCTCTCCTGTGGGGTTTCTGAACCCTGATGGCAACATTTGATGGAAACATCCATTAATATGATGAGTGTTTCAAGGTCTCCAACTCTGTGCCTAATATCTGGGTCTCTGTACCTGCTGCAGGAGGAAGCTTGTCTGATGATGGCTGAGGTATGAGTGTAGCAGAATGTCAATGGGAGTCATTATATTGCCCCTCCCTTCCTTTCCTTCCTTCCTTCCTTCCTTCCTTCCTTTTCTTTCTTTCTTTCTTTCTTTCTTTCTTTCTTTCTTTCTTTCTTTCTTTCTTTCTTTCTTTCTTTCTTTCTTTCTTTCTTTCTTTCTTTTTTCTTTTCTTTCTTTCTTTCTTTCTTTCTTTCTTTCTTTCTTTCTTTCCTTCTTTCCTTCTTTCCTTCTTTCCTTCTTTCCTTTCTCCCTTCCTTCCTTCTTTCCTTCCTTCCTTCCTTCCTTCCTTCCTTCCTTCCTTCCTTCCTTCCTTCCTTCCTTCTTTTCTCTCCCTCCCTCTCTCCCTTCCTTCCTTTCTTTCTTTTTTTCTTTGTTTTCTTTCTTTCTTCTGAAAAATGGTATTTGGTTTTCCCCACAGGTCTCTGAGCTATCTAGTGTCAGATACTGGTCATCCAAGCAGTGCTAGGTAGGGTTCCATTTCGTGGGTGGGCCTTAAGTCTAATCAGATACTGGTTGGTTGGTTATTCCCACAACCTTTGTGCTACCAATGCACTAGCATATCTCTTTCCCTTGCAGCTTTTAATATTCTTTCTTTGTTCTGTATATTTAGTGTTTTGATTATTATGTGCTGAGGGCACTTTCTTTTCTGGTCTAGTCTACTTGGTGTTCTGAACGCATCTTGTACCTTGGTAAACATCTTTAGGTTAGGGAAGTTTTCTTCTGTGGTTTTGTTGGAAACATTTTTTGTGACTTTTGACCTGGGTTTCCTCTCTTTTCCCTAATCCTATTATTCTTAGATTTCATAATGCCCCAGATTTCCTGGATGTTTCATACCAGGGATTTTTAGATTTAACATTTTCTTTAACTGAGGTACCCATTTCTTCTATTGTGTCTTCAGTGCCTGAAAGTGTCTCTTCTATCTCTTATATTCTGTTGGTGAGTCTTCCCTCTGAGTTTCCTGTTCAGGTTCTTAAATTTTCCTCCGTTTTGGTTTTTATTGATTCTATTTCCACTTTCAATTCTTGAGCTGTTTTATTCATTTTATTCATTTCCTTCTACTGTTTGTGTTTTCATAGATTTCTGTAAGGACTTTCTCATTTCCTCTTTAACTACCTCTATTATATTCATAAATGATATTTTAAGGTCTTTTTCTTGTGCTACAGCTATTTTGCAATACCCAGGGTCTGCTGTGTTAGGGTTGCTGGGCTCTAGCGGAGACATCGTCCTGGCTGCTTAATTGTGTTTTTACATTGGCAGCCAGGCATCTTGGATTTGGGAAGATTATAATTATCTGGTCTCATCTTTATTGAGTGGCTGTTTTGTTCCTTGGTTTCTGTTGTCCTCTCTGGTTCTTTGGAGAGTGTGGTTGCTCTGTTGTTGCCTACTAGGAAATTCTTCTGGGATCCTGGTAGGTGTGACCAATGTAGGTTCCAGGTAAAAAGTGTTTCTATAAAGAAACACAAGATGGCAGCAGGGAGGCAGACAGAGCCGGACTTGGCTTCTGCTGCCTCCACCTCTGCCTCTGCCTCTGCCTCTGCCTCCACCTCAGTCACCTCTAGTTCCTCATGCACTCACAGACCTGGAGAAGATATTCTGGAGTCAAGTCCAGTGGGGAGAACTTTGAGAATTAAAGGTAGTTGGAGAGACTCAGAGGTGGAGCTGGCAGATCTAGTAGATCCACTGGCTGAGTAGAAAGGAAAGATGGAGAGATGGGAGCTGGAGATGAGGTGGTAGACCAATGAATGTGTAGTTGACATGTAGGGCCAATCCTTGGGCTACCAGGAGGTTTGGGCCTTGGCTGGCCCACTGCAGGGAGGAAAAAGCCTGGAGAGGAGACCTAAGATTGCAGGAATGTAGAACCTCCAGACAGCCTGACCATGCTGCTGCAGCCATTGCTGCTGAATCATCTTTGTCCCAGTGTTGCATATGCAGTGAAGATAGAAAATAATAACGTACCCCATTTCTTCAAAGAGCAAGGCACAGGAACTCCACAGTTGAGGCATTTTGTCTCTATTTCCTCTCGATATACAAAAGTTCAAAGTTTATTTGAAGAGAGATAGCCATTTCACCTTAGAATTAGAGTTTATGTAGTAGAACCTGAGTAAGCCCCTTGAGCCACAGATGGCTGGTCCCCTCTGGGAGACTATTAAATAGGGTGAGAACACACCAATCACTGATCAGCTATGGAGCCAGAAACCTACCAATCCCTGAGCTCAAAAACTCACCAATCCCTGAGCTTGAAATCTCACCAATCCCAGCCACCCTGGACAGCTCTGTGCTTGCCTTCCTCCTGTCCCCCATCACACACACACACTATGCACTATGTTAAGAGCCATATTCTGCTCAGGTCTCTACATAGCTGTGGCTGCTGCCTTCTTCCCAAGCAGAAGCAGCTACAAACCTGTGTTTTTCCCTCCAAATCTCTTATGTGAGATTTGCAGCATGCATGCTTACACTAATCCACAGTAGGTAGGTCTTCCTACATCATTAATAATCAAGAAAGTCTTCCACACAGGCCAGCCTAACCTCGGTAGTCCCTCATTGGATTTCCTTCCCTGATTTTCCTAGATTGTGTCAAGTGAAGATAGCTATACTGATGTAGTTTTGTTAGAAAGGGTAAAAGTTCTATATTTTTAATCAATTATAATCTTATATAATTTTGATTTTTATTTATTCTTTGACAGTGTCATACAATTAAACAATGTATCTTAATCAAAGAGCACTCAACTCACCACCATCCCCCAGGTACCAACATACCTCCTTCTCCAACCCTTCGTGTCTTCTGTTTTTAGTATGTGTCACCCACTGAGTCCGGTTAGTTCTACCTGTTGGGATGTCGGTCGATCTTTCTGGCTTCATTCTGTTCAGGAAACTAACTGCAGTGAGTTCATGAGTACGATAGTCATACCATGTACAAGACAGTATTCTACTTTGCCATTCTCTTGCCTTTGTTCTTTCTACCCCATCTTCCCTGATGTCCCTTTAGCCTAGGGGAAGGGAGTTGATACGAGTATCTCATTTAGGCCTGAGCACCCCATAGTCACATATTCTCAGCACGCTGATTAGATACCAGTCTGCATTAACTGCTGACCGCTGCGGTAAAGCTGTAGAGTAGAGCTTCCCTGGCCAAGGTTGAGGGTTGCACTAATGTATTTATATAAAAAGCCAGTGTTTAGAAGGCAGTTTGACAAGATGTCCTTTTAGCAAGACAACAGTAATAGGTTCCTCTTAGGACCTATAGTACCAGGCACAAATTCCCTCTTACGGGGTTCTCAAATTCAATAAAAAGATCACTGGTTACCCATACAGCCTGTGTGCCACTTTTGCACCAGTAGGCACAACTTGCCTAGTCGGTCAGTTTTGTAGCAGGTGAGGCTTGCCTCTTAATTGCCTCTATTGATGGCTTTTCTCTCCAGTGGCCTGCATAGCGCCCCCAGCACTGTGGAAACTAGATAGCAGGGAGGGAATTTTCAGTCAGTTCCAACTTGATTTTTCTGTGTCTTATAACCAAAGTGTGATGAATTTTCAACAGTAGAGTATTAAAAGTATGTCTTGTTTTTATTGAAAATGTGCTAGAAAGAAGAGATATCAATATAGTTATGGTAATTATTTTTGAAGTATGGACTATGAATTTTATATTTTTATTAAGACATATAATTTAAAAATAAATTGTTTTTAAGTGATCATTTTGTAGTGCTCTTGCAAAGACACTTAAAACTAACCGGAGGCATGTCCATGGCTAGTAAACTGAGAGCATTGTGACTTTTCATTGACAATGATCTTATTGTATCATAATCTAGTGTTGCTATTAAATGAACCTTACATCTAATTCTATAAAATTTTAGAAAAATAAAAGAAATTTAATCTTATTGGAGGTTTCAAATTTAGTCTTATTGTATCTCGCATATATCTTTGTATTTTCTTAAACAATGCTGGGATGAGGATGGTCTTGACAGGCATACAGAGTAATACTCCAGTGTCCCTGTGTAACCTGTTGCTGATACTGGGTATATTATCATCTGCATTATAAGTTCCTTGTGGTCTTTAAACCTTGAAATAACACCATGGTACATTCCTGGACCTTCCTTTCTTACCTGCTTTCCTTTCACAGTCTAACTCGGACTCCCAATATGACTGAAAGGAGTCAGAATTAAACTTCATTGCGCTCTGGTAACCCAAGTCACATCTTGGGACTTGCAGTTTCATCTGTTTTGTATACATATTTGCGTACATACTTACATTCCTTTGGAAATTAGTTTGTTACATGTATTAGCTTCATGCACGCTATCATGGGTCTGTCATTAACTGCCGTTATGACCTTAATCTCCTCTATTCCACCTGCTCATCCCCTTCCTTCTCTCCCAACCTGTGGGAGTCATTCTATATTATTACTGTCTCTGAAGTTTGGCTCTTTTCCACAATGTCACATGGTTAGAATGGGTGTGTATGTAGTTACTCCACATTGGTTTGTTTCTCTTATCATTGTGCATTTGTGAGTCTGTCTTTTTGTGACTCAGTAGTCCTTTTCTTTGTGCCACTTAATATTCTTGACCAATGTGATGTGCCACAGTTCACTTATTTCTTACTGAGATACATTTTAGTCATTTTCTGAATTTGGCAGTTATAAGTAAGGCTTTTCTGTAAATATCTACAGGTTTGGGTGTAGACAGAAGTTTTCAACTTTTTTCCATTAGTATGAATATCTAACAGTACCATCACTAGATCATATAGGAAGACTATGTTTGTGTTTTTTAGAAACTGCCAGATTGTTTTCAAAAGTGGCTGTACTACTTCAAATTCCCACCAACATTGAAAGATTTTTGTTGTTCCCTTACTGTTCTAGTCCCTACTAGCCTTTGATAGCTGTGTTTGGGTTTTTACCATTCTGAGAGGTCTGTACTGGTATCTCGTTTTCCAAGTGTGTGGATCCCTAGTGGCATTTGATATTGACCATCTTGTCACATACATATTTGGGGTGAGTGTGTTCAGACTAGTCTTGGTGTTTGGATAGTAATAGAACTATCCAGTTAGGAAGAATTTCTTTTGTTTCTGTGTTCTGGAACAGATAGAGAGCTGTGTAGGCTAGTGTTTCCTGTTTTAGAAGGTGTCTGTTAAATTCTTGATTTATCTTTAATGGCTACAGCCTTTCTAAGATTACCTGTCATCCTTGCTTGAAATTGGCTGCTTCTGCTATTAGAGGAATTTGTTATTTCACCTAAGTTATCAAATTCCTGGACAGAATGTTATTTGTAAGATTTCTTTATTTTTTCAGTGTCTAACTTCAGAAATGACTAGCCCATCTGTTCTGATATTGGAACTGTTTTCTCTCTTTTTTTTTTCTAATTAGCCTAGTTAGAGATTTATGGGTTGTACTATCTTTTCTAAGTACCAATGTATTTTAATTTTTAGAAAGGCCTATAACAACAAACTGGGAGGATATATAGCAAATGTTGGAATCATTATCACTCGATGGTAGGATTTGTAGATGCTTTTTTTCTTTGTAGTTGTCTTTAGTTCTTTCTTCCATCTTTTTTTAATACAATGTATTTTGGTCATATTCTTTCCTCCCTTCCAACTTCTCCCAGATCCCCTCTCAACCTTATAATCTTTCTCTGAAAAAAAAAACCAAAAACAAAACCAGAAAAAAGTACAAAAAAATGAAACAAATAAAAACAAAAAGAGTAGTCTGTTTTCTATGTACTTATTAAAATGTTTCATGATAAAAAGTGGTATAAACATATAAAATTGTATGTGTGTACATGGGTGCATGTGTGTTATAGGATTCAGACCCAGCCTTTGTGCTTGCTAGACAAGCTCTCTACCACCGACCTGCAGCTGTAGGCATAATGTTACTTTGTAGCTGCGTTGTCATTGTTCAGCATCTTATCCTGGAAGTCAGTAAACTGAAAATCATTGTCCAATAAGCAACATGAAGTAAAATCTAGATTTTTTTACTCTTCTCTGAAGCTTGTCTTTGTGAATTATAAATTTACATTTTGTGAATGAAGTATACGAAAAAGAATAAAGTATTCAAATAAATGAAAGTTGCATCTTTTGAACTTATACACATTACCAGTTTTTATTTAATTTTTCCTAAAGCTCTAAGATGCAAATATTACTCTCTTCATGTTCCAAAGAAGAGACTTCAGCCTGCAAAAGCATACTTTTGAGCCCACAACTAGTATATATGTCCTGGTGCCGTGCTGTTTCTCAAATTTCTCACATTTCAAAGTCTGATAACTTCCAAGTCAGAACAGATAAAATGACTGCAATCAGACTTTAACCAAATGAGTACAAACCACAATGGACAGCTTGGCCTATACCTTTTTTTGCTATTGTTTCTTTTAATTGCCTTTTATTAATAACCTGTTTCGTTTTTGATATTTTTGATGGGGTCTAACTGTAATCCTGGGTAGCATGAAATTCACTGTGTGAAATATGCCAACCTTGAACTTCTGTCAGTCTGCCTGCCTTAGCCTCCCGAGTACTGGGATTATAAGTCTATACCACCATGCCTCTTTCTATAAAGGTACATTATTTAAACTTTTTGAGCCTCTATTTTCATGTGTTAGAGTTCTGAAATGTAAATAATTTAGAGATGAAGATTTGACTCATTGTCATCTTTTGTGTGAGATGGGTGCAATTTATTTTTAATGTCGTGAAAGAGAAATTTGGTCGATAGTTGATTTTCAAAATCTACTGTTCCAAAGATTCTGAAAAAAAGAATATGCCCCACCACCATTGGCTCAAAGTTAGAATTGTAAACCAAGAAAGTAGAAATATATATAAGTAGAATAGTGTGCTTTTGAGTTAGCATCATATAATGCCTTCAGGTATTTGTGTAGGAGCCTTATCTTAGTTCATCTTTCTTTGAAGAACTCCTACTAAAATGATTAGTCTGGTCCAGCATGCAAAGCCTCAGTTTTTATGTTACAACTGGTAATATTATTAATTAATCTAAAACTGCTATACCTTTGTCAGCTTACATTAGTATTGAAACTCATTGAATTTATACATTTTTAATTTAAAAAATTGTTATTTTTATGCATAAAAATATGCATATGTATTTTGCCTGCATCTCTGTTTGCAAATTAGTTAGGTAATATAATCTATATTGTACACAAAAGGTAATTGAAACAAACCTTGTATCCTGAAAAGTCATAGCTATTAAATGTGTTTGTAGCCCAGATTACCACTCTTCAAATATCTTTCCATTGCCCCGTGCTGGGTCTTATGTTCCCACATACTGCTCTTTACAAGTGTATTAATATTTTTGTACTACTGGTAGTCTTTTCCAGATTTATATGATCTTCCACTCTATGAATTAATGTAAAAGGGCCCTAGGAGTGACCATAATCAGTATTTTGATTATCATTCTAAGAACAGTATACTTTGTTCTATGTAACTTAACAGAGACATTTCTTCAGCTCCATTATGCTTTTTGAAAGAATTTTTGTAACACACTGATGGTTTTCAAATTAGCTGTTCATTGTATAGCTGTCTCAGTAAATGTAAGTGTTCCTGCTCAAATGGAAAGCTCCTAGCAGTTGGGAGCCAATGAACTACAAAGTCACACCATGCAACAAATCTCATGTAAGAGATTTATTGGTAAAAACACAAGGTGGTGGGGTGGGGTGGCTGCCTTTGCTTGAGAAGCAGCATCAAAGAACTGAGCATGGTACAGTCATATAGCATTTCTTGTGGGCAGGGCAGTTGTGCTTTCTAGCATAGCCTGGGGTTGGTGGGATTCTGTGGCCTGATCTTGGCTTTTTTTTCTGTAGGGTGGGTGTAACTGAACACCTATTCTCTTGCCCCAACTACTACTATGACAGATTCCTAACTTGTAACTGATTCCTAACTTGTAAAAGATTCCAACTGTGTCTTTTTTACCCCTACCTCTAAAGAAAGGAAAGAGAAATCTTCACCACTCTTGCAGGCAGCCTTTAAAGATAGAGAAATTCGGTATCCTTTTTGGCTGTCCTTAGCTTGGGTAACAGGAACTGCAGAGAAAACTAGATGGACTGAACTGTATATTTCAAACCATCCCACCAACTGTGAACTCCAACTGCCAACACTTCTTTATAACCTAAGCAAAGTTCCCAGAAGTCCAAGCAGCATGTAACCATGAGGAGATGTAGGTATTTATTCAGGTTCAAAGGTTGTTTTATTCTCTTGTCTAATTTAATCTATGGTTCTTAGTCCTGGAGCCCTAGAACTTTTCGGCCTTCATACAATCTACTCTTTGTTTGTCAGTTTGTTTGTTTGTTTTTTGTGACAGGATTTCTCTGTTGTAACTCTGGCTGTCCTGGAACCTACTCTGTAGACCAGACCGGCCTTGAACTCAACAATTTACTCAAACCTAGAAATGGAAGGCTTCTGGCTCCATATAATCTAGAATGTTTAAGCCTGTGTACAATCTAATCAGTCTCCAAGACTCACTGCTGACTAAGCCAGTCTGACTAGCTCCTTCTGAACTCTGACTTTTCTGATTCAACTCACTCACTGCTCTGGCCCAAACTCTCCTCCAAGGTGCTGGCTCAAACTGACCTTCTCAGCCAGCTGAGTGTTTCTGACAGAACTCTTCTGATGTTGACAGACTCTGGCTCACTCTCTGCCTCAGACTGAACTGCTCAGCTCAGCTTCAAACTGACTTACTCTTCCTGTCTCTTACTGTCTTCTGCTGAGCTGCTTCTGTGTCTCTTTGTCTTTCCCTGGGCTCTCATTGCTCTATACTACCTCAGTCAGCCCTCTTCATTGTCTCTATGTCTTGTGTCCCATCTGCCTGCTTCAGACTGCTCACTTCATACTACCTGCTGTAACTGACTTCTGCCTTTCATCGTGAAAGTTGGATATGTCCTCACTGATTCACTTTGCCAACTCTTCCTCTGATTAGTCATTTTGCCTGTCCTTCACTGACTCATCTCAGCCATCACTTCTTGTGTGACACTGACTCTTTCTGAGCTCTGCTTCTACACTGTTTCTGTCTTCAGGATTAAAGGTATAGACTACCACTGCCTTCTGAATATTAGGATTAAAGTTGTTTACCACCATTTTTTCTACCTTAGAGCAGCAATACTACCAGATTAAAGAATTAGACATTCCTCTACAAGGAGAGCTGTACAGAACAAAAAACTTCTTGGCAAAGCATCTTGCTTCAGTGGGGTCTTGCCACTTTCCTGCCTCAAGGGGCTGGAAGCAGCTGTTAGGCAGTTAGAATAGTCTGGGGCAAGGGGCCTAGCTGTTTTCACTTCAAAAGGCTTACATTCCCTCATTTTGTTTATTATTGATAAACAATCAGGATTTGGGAAAGGGGGTGACATTATAACTAGACTGCTTCCTGCTGAATGGGGGCACCAAAGTCCTTGGAGCAAACTTGATCTTCACCATCAGTGGATGTATGTGGGTTATTTTTTCAGAAGCATCTTGTTAGCTGACCCAGCTGAAGAGAGAGGGAACAATGACATTGGCTGGACTGGTTCATATCAGCTTTCAGGCAGTCCAGGGCTTGCAGCCATTTAAGGTGGTTTGTAGTCTGTAGTTGATTCCTGGGTGGCCTCTGCTAGCTGAGTGGAAATTTGACAAAACAAATAAAGACTAGGGACAGAAGTTAAAATTTGGGAGCTTAAATCAAAATCATATATTTGAAACTTTCAGGCCTATAGTTCTGGTAGCTGGGCAAAGAAAGGGCAGAGTTCCCAATTGAGAGAGATAGATAGATCACACCTTCAGGAATAGGCAGGTAGGGAAACTTGAGCTGTGCTTATCTGGAAATCTTTGGATTATTTGTTTGTACAATGGCAGGAGTTGCCACCATGGAAAAATCAAGCATGCCATTTTTGGCCATTGTGCTGTACTGAGACCAAGCTATTTATAGTAACAGAACAAGGCTTTAAAATCTGAGTCTGTGGAGGAAGAGAGGAAGGGTCACAAAACAAACTCCAGTGGAGGGAGTTTCTATAAGCTCCAAGTGGGAGCTGAGAGGCAAGGAAGAAGCCCAGGAGGTAATATAGAAACTGTGAGACTTCAGAGAGAGGGAAGAGGAGTAAGTGTCTTGGTAACTAGAAGGTTGCCCATGTGGTTGGTGTCCCAAAGGGCATAGCAGACTTCCAGAGCCAGAGAAGACACTGAGTAGGCAAGGAGAGACAGATGGTTAGAGCAGATGAAGGGAAGAAATGGCTGAAGAGGCAAACTCTAGAATTTGGAACCAAATACGATGGAATAAAATATATTGGATTGCAAAAGCCAGCAGAAACAAATCAAATTATCCATACATACCTTAAGAGAGTCAAATCAGCAACTTGAGTCGGTTTGAGATGTTGAGATGTGGGCATGGCTGAAAGGTAAGAGTGATATACTCTATTAATGCGACCTGAAGAGAGTACTCAGGAAGGGGGTAGTATTTAGAGACACTTGTATATTAGAAGGTGGGACAGGTGGTGAGGAGAGAAGACAGTAACCTGAAAGTTAACTTCTTTAATTCACACGTAAGAAGTTTGACTGCAGGTAGAGCATGCAGACAAGGTCCTTTTAATAGTATGGTTTAAATTTTTCAATAAGTATGCAATGGGTGCGAAGGAAGGTCTAATTTTTTATAAGGTTTTTTTATAAGGTTTTTGAGAGAAATAGAAAAGAAGGCATCCTTATAGTCTAGGACAGAGAAATGAGAGGTCTCTGAGGGGAAGGTGGAGAGAAAGGTATAGAGGTAGGGTACTGTGTGATGAAGGGTAACAACTGGCAAGTTGATATGATCCTGAACCAAATGATAGGTTCCATTGGGTTTTTTTTTTTTTTTAAACCATGATTATGGGGTTGTTAAACGGGGAAGGCATGGGGCATAAAAGATTCTTTCTTAAGAGGTCAGAGATAAGGGGCTTAAATCCCCTGAGGCTTTAAAAACAGAATGGGTATTGAGCCTGGGTGATATAATTGGTAGAGTTTTGTAGTTGAATTATGAGAGGGAGATGATGTTTGGCTATAGAGGAGTTTTAGGAATCCCATACCTAGGGAACTACCTGGGAGGCCATTAAGGGAAAAGGTATGACAGATTGTGTGATTTGGAAGACCCAGGCCCAGTGACCTTCCTGGCTGCATTTGAAACAGGAACCTGAGGTTCTTGGGCTTTGTGAGGCAGGGGAGCCTGAGCACTTGCTATTGCCAGCTAAAAGGCCTAAGCATGAATCAGGTATTTTTGTTTTCAGACTTTTTTATCTCTCCCATGGTACTCTTTGAAGGCCAGCACTAATACTTCTGCCTCTGGAGTCCAGAGTTCCCTCTCTAGACCTTTAAGTTTGGCCATAATGTCAGGGAAACTCTGGGGAAAAGAAGCAGCATTTTCAGGGCAGCCTTTCAGAGACCAGCTAGGAAGCAAGTTATAAATTAATGGACAGCCTGTTGCTGAGGAGGGAGAAAGGGAGGCCAAAGGAACTATGGGTTAAAGCTGATAAAGGGGAGATTCAAGATAAAAAATAGCAGAGGAGTCATCTGGTTTGGGCTTTATAGCTAGGAGGAGTTTTTCTCCTTGGTTGGCTTATACCATGTGGTCACTTATAATCAAGATGGTGGTGAAGTCACATGGCAAAATCCATCCTTTCTAACCGTAGCAAAGATAGACATGTATAGATTTTTAACTATCAACCCTAGTGTTACCAGTTTTAAGTTAACCCTTTGTTACAGATTTTACAGATTTTAACCATACCCAATATGTTTACAACTCTTGATGTACAGAAAGTTTACATAAGTCTTACACATCTTGCTTGAGATATGATTTATACCTTAGCAAAAGTTTTAGAGATTTAAACCCAAACCAAAAGAGTATGAGATGAGTATCAATAGTCCTCATTGAGAATAGTCCCTTTATTTTGTTTTGCTCTCCTCCTTCTGTCACATAATCAGGTGGATTTCCTGATATTGGACAGAGATTTTGGAGGACACCTTTAGCCAAGCATGCTTGAGTCTTATAGGAGGGGGAGTGCTGGGGCTCAGCCTCAGCAACAGGATGAGGGTCACGGAAGGTCCTGAGGAAGAGGTGAATGAGAATCGGCAATGAGAAGAGGTGAAAGCTTGCTTGATTAAAGAGAAAGCTGCCTCCTGATTCAGACAGGGAGTTTGCTAGTGCTCTCTCACTTTTGACCACGATCACCCCAATCTTTTATTTTGTGCAGAACTTTTTCAAAATCATCCAGTTGTTGCATTACATAAAGGTTTTTTTTTCTTCAAAATAGTCACATAAGCTATCAATTGTTTTACTTTATGTTTTTAGAAGCAGACTAACAGCATCAGAAGTAGACTAGCAGCATAGCATTAGTCATGCAAGCTATCAGTTGTTTTACCTTTCGTTTTCAGAAGCCAGCCATGTAGCTGGGGTTAGCCTTAAGCTGGCGTCATGCAGTTACAAAAATAGGCAACTTTATTTTTACAGAAGTGTGAGCAAGCTAAGTTTTACTTTACAGTCTCAGGGGCGATTATTTATGTGTCCTTGTCTTTCCAGACATACTAACTCCCCTATCCAGGCTCTTCAGCCCCTGTCTTTATTGGGGAATCAGTGCCTTTTGTACCAGGAATAATTTTGTCATACAACTCTCTCATTCTCTGTATGCCAGGTCAGAGATATTAGACACGGAACAACTCTCAGGTTTACTTAGGGCATCTTGGACTTGAGGGTCAGTGAGATTATTATTTACTGTTAGTGCTAGAATCACCATGTCCTTGTTTTCTACAGTGTGTCCCTTTCCCAGTTAGTAAGAGCTGAATTAAAGGTTATTTTTAATTTTATTAATAAGCAAAACAGACACCATGACCAAATAGACTATCAGCAACTGTGCAGCAGAAAGAAGTGGAGAGATAACTACCTCCTAGCGTTCTAGCAACAGGACCTTGTCAAGCAGTTACTTGTACTGCCGTGGTGGTGTAGTCACCAGCAGGGGAGCCTTACCCCAACTTCAGAGACAGCTTTTAATTGAAGTAGGACAGCATAAAACAACAATTTAATGCCACTCATACCTAAAAGACACATGAATCCCTGAAAAACAATCCAGTAAGCTGAGAACAAAGAAGACTTACAGATTGGAAATTTTTGAGTCCTGGCTGTAGACACAGGATACTGCAGGAGGAAGCTGTGAGATGCACCAGCCAGTGAGGAGTGTGTGAGGAGTATGTGCACGCTGCAGCCGGCTTATTCCTTGGTTTCCTCTCTAACTTGCTCCACCCAGCTCCCAGGCCCCACTTTGCAACATACATACAGATCCATCAACAGTAACATAAAAAGACAGGATATTTATACTGTGCGTGTGTGTGTGTGTGTGTGTGTGTGTGTGTGTGTGTGTGTAGAGATCAGACAAAAACAAGGCTGGAAGCAGAGAAAAAGAGAAAGCTTGAATATAGGGAGTGGGGAATCTCTTTCCATTTACCAATCATTCTCAGTATTTGTAAAAGTCCTGAATGATCCTGGGATCTAGGGTGCCATTAGGTGGCCATTTGGATTATCTAAGGGATATTGATGCCAAATTTGATTGCAAAAGTGAATAAATTTGGGGCTCTTCAGTTTAAGGTGCTAGGTGAAGAGACTGGAGGTTTTCTAAAGGGCATCCCAAGGGGGAACAAGAGGACATGGAAGACACTATTCCCATGGATGAGAACTGGGAGGAAAAATGTCACTGCAGCCTGTAGTCAAGGGTGTCTCCTGGACTCGGAGGACTCAGCTGGGAGAGGGGTCCCTAGTAGTACCAAGGGGGTATTTTTCTATGGAGGGTCTCAAGTCCTAGAGCTCTTTAGCCTCACAGAGCTAGACTCCCACGAAGGGGATATATGCTGGATCCCTAGTGGCTCCCAGCACCTTTTGGAGCTTATAGTGGGCACAGGGAGTGGCCAGGACCCTGGGCACCCAGCAGTGTGACAAGGGAGCCAGGCAGCAGCCCTGAAAGTCAACTGGCAGTAGGAGGGACCAGGCTGCTCCCCAGCAGATTTGCTCCCCTGCAGAAACACAGATGGCAATGTGGTACCATTCTGGGCCAGGAACAGGCAGCCAACAGCCCAGTACTCACCTGGTTCCACCTGTTGCCATGGCTGCCTGCAGGGCCCACTATGAAGCAGCCCATGGAAGGCTGAGGGGACTTTGCAGACTGCAGACTCTGCATGTTGCGGAGCCATTACACACTCAACAGTCATTTATTCTCAGCACTTTTTGACTAATTATGAGTCTATATTAACTGTCACCACTGTACACAGGAATTTCTGTGACCAAGACTGAGAGTATTACTAATCTGTGAGGAATAGTAAATGGTCTGCATTGGATGGTAGTTTGTTTTCTTCATCTAATCTCTGGTAACTATGCTTTTGGAAATGAAAAAGTCTGACCTTATTTTGATCTACAGTTTGGATCTTCAAATTGATCTACAAATCTTGTTTTAATAGGCATTATGCCATTTTCTCAAGTCTGGGTGTTCTCGACACCTTTGGTCCTTCCATTTCTCTGTGTTATATTTTCTTTCATATTGTATAAAATTTATTCCTTTCTTATATCCTCCCCTTTGTTATGACTTACAATATGAAAATAAAAAGAAAATTAATAGTTACGACTAAATCTTTGAAGTGATTATATGATATTTAAAACTCTACTGTTGGAAAATTAATCTATAACCAGCTCATTTTTAATATTTTGTCTCATTATGTCCAATCCTGTTTATTTTTCTAGATATCAAAAGATTAATTTGAAAGTTAGATTTTCTCCCCTTACTGTTAGTAGTTAAGTTTTATTTTTGTTTTTTTCATTTTTCTTTTTGCCATTGCTGTGGAAGATGGTGATTTTGCTGGTTTTAATAAAGTTAGTATATTTAATGAATATTTTCCTTCTTTTAAAGACTGTGAACCAGAAGAGCTGACTGACTGGTCTATGGATGAAAAATGTTCATTTTGTAACCTACAGAGAGAAGCAGTCAGTGTAAGTTTTAGTGCCATGAAATTATTTTTTAAATAATCACACAGTTGTAACACAGTTCTTTTTTAATTTAACTTGTTCTGATAATTTGTGATTCTGTGAAAATTTAAATACTTGATTTTTTTAAATAAAAAGAATATGTCCAATATTAGTTTAGCTTAAAAAAAATCATTTTTCCTTTTTTTTTCCTCTTTTTTTTTTTATTGTGTTTTTGTTTGTTTGTTTGTTTGTCTCTCTTTGGTTTAGTTTTCCTCCTTCACATTTATTTCTTACTACTCCCTGACTCATGAACTTCAGTATAAGTCAGGTTGGTATTTAGGTATCCAAGGATGAGCTTGGAGACCTAGTTTATATAAGACCACTCTACGATGTAGTTTCTTAGCAATTGGTAATGAGGAGATAATATGCTACTATTTGTAACTTTTTCACTACTTTTAAAATCTTTTGGCTGTCAGAAATATTTCCTGTGTTAGTGAGGAAATATGTGCCACTGTATAGAAGACATAGATGTGTATAACCAGCATCTTCTTGTGTGGTGAGAACTCTTGATTCCTTTTCTATTGTGAAGAATTTGAGAATCCTTTTAAGGTCATTTGCTTTGTTAAACATCTAGCCTGATTACTTCACTGGCATGCATATAGTAAAATTTTCACCAGTGCCTGCCCATTCTCACCCTGACCCCTGGCACACAGACATTTTACCATAGCTTGGGTAAAGAGTAAGGCTATTTTGGCTTCTTGTTAGAATTCTGTACATTTGGTTTTTTTTCCTGAATCCTATCACAGATTTTATGTTCTTTTGATATAATTTGATATGAGTTGATATAATTTGATCTTACCAAAAGCAGAACAACTGAACATTGAAACAATTTTGACATATTTAATTGGAGCCCAGGTTTAAATAAAAAGTAATTAGGTATGTTACTTTCTTATAATTTTAGGATTGTATACCATCTCTTGATTCTTCACAGTCAACGCCAACAGAAGAGCTATCATCTCAGGGCCAGTCCCACACTGATAAGATTGAATGCCAAGCAGAAAATTACCTAAATGCACTCTTTCGAAAGAAAGGTAATACTGGTATGCTTTGTCATATAAATTTTGTAATGTTGGGATTTATTTAATGGAATAGTTCTTTGTGTGTGTGTGTGTGTGTGTGTGTATGTTATTCTCTAATTCATTCTTAACTGCTTCTTTCTTTGCCCTCTTAAGGCCAGTAAGATTATCAGTTCTCTTATGCTAGCCATTTGTTTTCAATGTCCTATTCTCAATTTTCTCCTTCATAGGCACCTTTTATATATTTATATGCTTCTGTCTTTTATTATTTTACCATTATTCTCAAGTCTTAAAAATTGTTGGATGATGAAGTTATAGATATGTTATACTGCAGACCTATCTCTAATAACATATCTCTTTTGTCAGCTGGCATATAGCTTTAGTATTTGTCAGGTTAAGTGTGCATGCTTGACATTAAAAAGTCTGTTCTGTATTTGTCTGTCTGATGTATTTCAACCGAATGGGTCTTGTTTTACTTATTCCATTACTTGACACATATAAGGCCAAAGCAGTTTCTGTGTTTAAGCTAAAAAGTATAGGGTCATCTACATTTCTATACTTTGGGGAAACTGTAGTCTTCCATGTTTTGTACCTAACATTCTATGTTGTAGGGTGTCTTTCCTTATCCCCACATGTGGTGTTTGGAAAAATACGGGTTTGTGTGGAATGAGGTTACCTATATCTTCAGCTTCTGGAGCTTGAAAATAATACAGCTGTATTCTTCTTACCTTGGTGCTGACTCTATTTCATTCCTATTTAAAATTAAGTTCCAGCATAGTTTAACAGTATTAAACAGTAATATTAAAAGTACTGTTCACCTTTGAGTCTTTCATTTACTTGTTAACTTTTCGATGTTCTTTGTGTTCAATTATGAGAATCCTGACTACAAAAATCACTAGTATAATTTAAAGGCCTAATGAACTATATTTTGAAAACATTGAAATAACTAAAATAATAACCTTTCCTTGTGTGTTACTGAAATAGTGTTGGTGAATCTGTATTTTCTTTAAAATGTATATTTCCTCACAATTTTTAGTGGGAACCAGTGTTAAAGTATGTTATGCATTTTTTTCAACATTTTAAAAAATGAAAATCTAGAAAAAACTATTCTGCTTATATGATAGTAATGCTTAGTTGTCAGACTTTTATCACTACGAATTAAAATTAGCAAACATGCTGCCAGGTGATGGTGACACATATCCCAGCACCTGACGATCAGAGGCAGGCAGAGCTGTGAGTTCAAGGCCAGCCTGGTCTACCGAGTGACTTCCAGGACAGCCAGAGTTACACCAGAGGAACCCTGTCTTGAAAAAAACAAAACAAAACAAAAAAATTAGCACACATACAGTATAGGTTGGTTTACTTGGGAATTTATTATTCCTCATTTTTCTTTTGAATTGTTTATAATGATAGTAAGCAGAGTTGTCAATATGAATAACTTTCCGTTTCTTATAGTATGGAGTTAGCCTATGCTCCATTACCTTGTTAAGAGTAATCAGTAAAAACTTGGTACTATTTCAGCTGATTCAAGCATCTGGGTCTCCAAGAGGTCTCCTACCAATGGTTGGGTGAGTGCTGTTGGATATTTAGTGACCTCTCCATTTGGGAATTTGTTGGTTTTCTTGAAGATCTTTTGAAAGATTGCGGAGATTTTTAAATGAAAGATTCTTATTAGGGTAGTACTTTTGCCTTATTTCAGGTCTTGTCGTTGATAAGTACATCACCATTTTTCTGGAGAGTTAGGATTTTGTTGTTGTTATTGTTGTTCAGTAGAACCATTCAGAGATTTCCAGTATGGTTTGACCAGAATGAGAACAGAAAAATTGTATATTTTAATGGTATTAACAGTATTAGCTAATTAGTTTGTGGCCTTTAAAAAAAAAGTAATTAACTACACTTTGAGATAACAGGCAAGAAATATTTTTTTTTTTTAAGACAGTAAATACATGAGTCTTTGGAAGAGCTGATAAGATGTTGATGAAGCTTTTACTTTTGGGAAATTTCCTTAATTTGATCATTTTTACATGTTCTGGATATTGATAGCAGTAGTATTGATACTTTGCTACTTAATTTGAGCAATAGGTTTATATTGATCCATCTTGTCAAAATGTAAAATAAAATTTTAATATTCTATTCTAACTCATTTACTGTATTTTCTCACTTACAATTTTGAAGGTTATGATAATGATAAATATAAACCTTATTAATTGGATTAGTAATATCATAAAATAAGATTGAGCATTGCCTGGCAGTGGTGGCACATGCCTTTAATACCCACACTCGGGTATGTTATGCCTGTGTTAGTCGATTTTCTCATTGCAATGACAGAATCACTTAAGAGAGGGAAGGCTTATTTTGACTATTTGAAGATTTCAGTCCTTTATGACGGGGAAGACATGAAGGCTAAAGCAACCCGAGCTTTCAGGGTTGTGTGTAGTGTAACTCCCTACTCTGCAACCAGGCAAAGGAGCAAAGAGTGGGACCCGGAGCTGGGCTGTAAGCCGTAACGGCCTGCCCGTAACGGCCTGCCCTTTGATTCATCTGTTTCCATCAGCCTGGTCCTACTTCTAAATTTTCCAAAACTTCCTACGACAATGCCATCAGCTAGAGACCACATGTTGGAGCATTCAAGCCTAGAGTCTGTTTCAGACTGCTACAGTGCTCCACCTGCTGATTCCAAATAGTCTTAAAAGGGAGGTTCTGTGACTGTTGTGTCAGCAACAGAGACAGTGGTACTCAAAAGTTACATAGCACATCTGAGTTCGGGTTTGAACGTAAGGAGAAATGTCTAAACATTTCACAATCTCAACATTTCAAGGAGAAATGAATAAGAAGAAGGATGCTCTGCGTCATGAGCACTTCAATTTAAAAAAAAAAAAAGAAAACTATATTCTTTAGTAACATAGTACTAGAATTGTTTCATTTGAATTGAGTAGTCTGGAGCAGAATTATGAAAAATGTTGTGTATTTGTCTTAGATTTCTATTTTTCCCGTAAAGAACTATTATGCTATTCTTTTCTTTTTCTTTTTTTATTAGTACCCTTCTATAGGACACCATAGGCATATATCTCTTGGAATGGAGGATGCTATTATTACTTAAACCAAATGCAATTGGGAAAGTTCCTGTAATTAGAAGCAAAAGAATCTCCGCCACTCCAATCTGTAGTTTTTCAAGAACTCAATCCAGACAGCCATAAGATGTATTTACAGGATCCTGCAGGTTCCATGTCTATGGCTTCATTCTCTGTGAGCCCCTAAGAGTGCGAGTCAGTTGACAATGTGGGGCTTGTTCTCCTGGTGTCTTCAACCCCTCTGGTCTCTGCCAGCCCTCCTCTCCCTTTTCCGCAGGGCCCCTGTTCTCTGCATGATGTTTGACCCTGGGCCTCTCCATGTGCTCCTCTCATCTGCTGGAGGGGGCCTCTGGTAAGGACTGGGTTAGGTACTAATCTATGAGCAGAGCATGATATGATTAGAAATCGTCTCCAGATTATCCAGTCTCTAGTTCCTGGCCTGGCCTGCATTTTCAGGCAGGGGTTTTCCCTCTTTGACATGAAGTTCTACCTTTCCTTTATCAACAAGGATCTTGCAGGGAAGATAGGCCAGAGGTCAGAGGTTTTGTGGCTGGGGTGGTATCCTAATCCCACTACTGGAAGCCTTGCCTGGCCCAGGAGGTAACCTGTTCAGGTTCCCTATCCATAATTACTAGGGATCCTTGCTAGGGTTCCCCTCAGATTCCCATGAGTTTCCACTATCTGTGTCTCCCAGTGACCCCCTAATTGTCTCCCAGTTTTTGTATTCTCTTCAGATATTTTCTCCCTCTGTCCCTCTCCTCCCCCTGGTCCCCTTTGCTCCCATCCCTTTCCTCCCCAACCCACTTGTAAATTCTGTTCAGTTTCTACCTGTGTTCACACTGGGGCCTTTCTTGTTGCATAGTTTTTCATTAGTACCTTTCTCCTTTGCTTAGCAGTAACTATCCACATATAAGTGAGAACATTCCATGTTTGTCTTTCTGGGCCTGGGTTACCTTACTCAGAATGATTTTTTCTAGTCCCATCCATTTGCCTGCCAAGTTCATGTAGTCTGTTTTTAAATAGCTAAGTAATACTTGACTGGGTGAATGTACCATAATTTCTTTGTCTATTCTTAAGCTGAGGGGCATCTAGGATGTTTCCAACTTCTAGCTATTATGAATAATGCTGCTATGAACACAGTTGAGCAAATGTCCTTCTGGTATGAGGGGTGCCTTTTGGGTAAATGCCCAGGAGTGGTATACCTGGGTTTTTGAGGTAGGCTGATTTTGAATTTCCTGAGGAATCACCACATTGATTTCCAAGTAGCTGAACATGTTTGCACCCCCACCAGTGAATAAGTGTTCCCCCTGCTCCACATCCTTGCCTGCATGAGCTGTCATCGTGTTACTGATTTTAGTCATTCTGACAGGTATAAGATGAAATCTCAAACTGGTTTTGATTTGCATTTCCTTAATAGCTAAAGGTGTCAAGCTTTTCTTTAGGTGTTTCTCAGCCATTTGAGATTCCTCTTTTGAGAATTCTTTGTTTAGATCTATACCCCATTTTTTTAAATTGGATTGTTTGCTTTCTTATTGTATAGATTCATGAGTTCTTTATATGTTTTCGTATTAGTCCTCCGTGAGAAGTGGAATTGGTGAATATTTTTTCCCATTCCCTAGGCTGCCATTCTGTCTTATTGACATTGCCCTTTGCCCTACAGAAGCTTTTCTGTTTCAGGAGTGCCATTGATCTTAGTGCCTGAGAGCTATTGGTGGTCTGTTCAGAAAGCTGTGTCCTGTGCCAATGCGTTCAAGGCTCTTCCCCACTTTCTCTTCTATTATGTTCAGCATGCCTCCTTTTATGTTTAGGTCTTTGATCCACTTGGACTTGAGTTTTGTTCATGGTGGTAAATACGGATCAATTTGGATTTTTGTACATATAGACATCCAGTTAAACCAGTACCATTTGTTAAAGATACTTTCCTTGTTCCATTGTATATTTCTGGCTTCTGTATTGAAGATCAGGTGTCCATAACTGTGTGGATTTAGATCTGGATTTTTTGTTCCATTAAGCAACACGTCTGTTTTTATGCCAATACCATGTGGTATTTATTACTGTAGAGCTTGAGATCAGGAATAGTGATACCTCCAGAAGTTCTTTTATTATTCAGGATTATTTTGGCTATCCTGGGTTTTTTGTTTTTCTATATGAAGTTGAGTATTGTCCTTTCATAGTCTGTAAAGAATTGTGTTGGAATTTTGGAAGGGATTGTGTTGAATCTGTAGATTGCTTTTGGTAAGATAGCCATTTTTACTTTGTTGATCCTATCAATCCAGGAGCATGGGAGATCTTCTGACATCTTCAATTTCTCTCTTCAAAGTTTTTGTCATACAAATCTTTCAATTACTTGGTTACAGTTTCCCCAAGATATTGTATGTTATTTGTGGCTGGCTATTATGAAGGGAGTTGTTTCCCTGATTTCTTTCTTAGTTCATTTGTCATTTGTATATAGCAAGCCTACTAATTATTTTGAGTTGTTCTTGTAGCCTGCCACTTCACTGAAGTTGTTTAACAGCTGTAGGATTTCCTGGTAGAATTTTGGGGATCGCTTATATATATTATCTAATCATCAGCAAATAAGGATATTCTGACATCTTCCTTTCTAATTTGTATCCCCTTGATTTCCTTTAGTTGTATTATCGCTCTATGTAGGACTTCAAGTCCTATATTGAATAGGTATGGGTAGAGGGGATAGCCCTGTCTTGTTCCTGATTTTAGTGGCATTGCTTTGAGCTTCTCTCCATTTAATTTGATGTTGGCTGTGGGCTTGCTGTAAATTGCCTTTATTATGTTTCTGTATGTACTTTTATCCCTAGTCTCTCCAAGACTTTTATCATGCAGGGCTGTTGGATTTTGTCAAAAGCTTGCTTGGCACCTAGTGAAACGGTCATGTAGATTTTTTTGTCCTTTCAGTTTGATTGTAAAGTGGATTACATTGGTTGGTTTTCGTATGTGGAACCATCCCTGCACCTCTGGGTTGAAGCCTACTTGATCATGGTGGATGATCTTCTTGAAGTGCTCTTAGATTCGGTTTGCGAGTATTTTACTGAGTATTTTTGCATCAGTGTCCACGAGGGCAATTGGTCTGTAACTCCCTGTCTTTGTTTAATCTTTGTGTGGTTTGGGTACCAGGGTGACTGTGTGAGTGAGTTTGGCAGAGTTCCTTCTTTTTCTATTTTGTGAGATACTTTGAGATGTATTGGTGTTAACTCTACTTTGAATTCTTGATTGAATTCTGCAGCAAAGCCATCTGGCTCTGGACTTTTTCAGTGGGGAGACTTTTAATGACTGCTCCTATTTCCTTCTGGTTTATACATCTGTTTGAAGTGTCTCTCTGATCTTGATTTAAGGTTAGTAGGTGGTATCTGTTGAGAAAACTGTCCATTTCTTTTAGATTTTCTCAGTTTTGTGGAGTACAGGTTTTAAAGTATGACCTACTTTAGAAATCTTTGGATTTTTTTGGTGTCTGTAGTTATGGCCTCCTTTCATTTCTGGTTTTGTTGATTTCAGTGTTCTCTCCATCTTTTGATTAATTTAGACAGGAGCCAGGAATTTGAAGGAGAACAGGAATGGGTGTATGGGAGTGTTTAGGGGAAGGAAAATGAAGGGAGAAATATAATTAAATTATAATCTCAAAAAGAGAAACAATGCTTTTTGAGTTGATAAGGTGCTGTAGAGATGGCTTACAGGTTACGAGTGCTTGCTCTTCTTTCCAAGGACAGGAATTAAGGTCTTAGCGCCCATGTTCAGCTGCTCACAATCAGCCGCATGGAACTACAGCTCCAGGGACAGCCACAATCCACCCAAACTCACATATACGTTCCCCCTCCGTAGACGCAACATAGAGATGATTTTTTAAAATCTTTTTAAAAAAATGTTGGTGCAAAAGACATTTCCTGTTCATTATTTCCCTTCATTATCATGTCGTCAGTTTTTTGCTCTATTTTATGTTTTCCAAAGTATAATTAATTTGCTTTTAAATGAGAACTCATGGTTTCACATTCAGTTTTCTTGTCACAAAGGTTAGGAAAACACAAAACTTTTGTTGCCCTTAGAAATAATACATGTAAAGTTTTAATACAGAATTTTAAAAACTGAATTTCTTTTTTTTATCCCAACTATGAGACTTTAACTTGATTGTAAAGAAATTAGCCAACAGCTCAATTGTTTCGTGTGTCCTGAACTGCATTGTGAAAGGGAGGAATATCTTGGTGAGTCAGCTATTTTTCTTTTCTCCTGATAATTTTCTTAACACACTATGATAACTGAGTTGTTCTTCTTATAGTGGAGCTTATCAACCAGCCACTGAATCAGTCTTTGGTTTCAACGATTTTTAAGGTTAATTTTAAGTATGATAATTTTGGGCTTCTTTTTTTTTTGTTTGTTTGTTTTGTGGATTTCATTCATGCATATCTTTTGATCAGATCCACTTCCTTTTCTCTCCCCTCCAATTCTTCTCCGGTCTCCCCTCCCCATTTTTCCCTTCCAACTTAATGTGCTTCTTTTTATCCTTACCCATCAGATTCTGCTTAGTTCTGTCTGTATGTTCATGGTTACAACATATGTTCATCTAGTGAGAGCATGGAGAGCCTCTCAGGGTTAGGGAAAATATAAAAACAGAAAAACCTTACTTTCCTTCTCCCGGCAGCCATCAGTCGCCAATAACTCCTCAGCTAGAGGTGAGCTTTGTGAGTTCTTCCCATCCGTGCTGGGATCCTGGCAGGCCTGATCTTGTTCAGGTCTTGTACAAGTAGCCATAGCCTGCTTGAGTTGTGTATAACACTGCTGTCATTTCCAGAAAGGATTGTTTGGCTACAGATGTCTGTTCCTTTTGGCGCTTGGTCTTTCCAGTTGGACCCCCTGGACTTACAGCGCTCTGCATGTGAGGTGTCTTTGCTTCTGGTCTTGAAAACCTTCCTCATAGCTAAGATGAAGGTTCAGCTGCCAAATGTGGATCCAGTGGAAATAGGAAACAGAACTATAGCATTATGCAAATGCCTCACCTAGAAGCCCAACAGTGGGCAGTGGCCATCAATAGACTGTTGTTCACAGGTCATGTGGATCTTTTAAGGAATAATACAGGTCTTTTATATAGAATAAAGGATTCTCAGAATTCTGGTAAAATGAACGGGTCCAATAATCAGAAAAAAATAGTATACGAAGTCATGGCGGGTGCAGGGAATAAAGGAATATGTAGTGGAGATATCTGCTACAAAAAGTGACTTGCCATTAACAGAAGTCAACAAAGTTCTCAAGAAATTAAAAGACTTACCAAAGTTGTAAAGTCTGTAGCAGTCTGCACAAAGAAGGTCTATATGCTCTGTAACCTGCAGCCAGACCTATATATGACTGGCGGAGCCTGGTACAGTGACTAAGATTTTGAATCCTAATTTGTTGAGCTGCTTAACCAATAGTTTTCAAATTTCTACAAACCAAGGCAGAAACAGCATGAGAAAATAAACAGAATCCAATAATACAAGGAGACAGGTAACGTGCTCATCACATGATGTGTGGAAGTACACATATAGATATAGAACCATTGGTAGGTGAAAAATCATGAGTGTAGCGTTCTCATGAGTGGAATTAGGGTCTGAATAGAATAGAACCAAAGTGTTCTGTTGCCCCTCTGTCAAGAACACAGGAAAAAGAATAAGAAAGTCTACCAACAGCTTGGTCTCCCAACTTCTCGAATCTTGGAAAATAAATGTATTTTCTTTATAAACCATCAGCCTACAATGTTCTTTTAAAGCAATAGAAGAACTAGACAGTATCTAGTCTTTATTTAACTAAAATTAAAATTAACACTAGCAACAGCTAGTGCTGTTTTAATCCCTACACTCGGGAGGCAAAGGTAGTCAGTCAGATCTTGGTGAGTTTGCAGCCTGTCTCAAAATCTGGCCTGCTCAAAAATAAAAATGAAAATAGATCATTGCCCTTCATTTGCTCTCTGAGGGTTGGGAACCAAGCTTCTTTTTACCCTGTTTTAGATTGGACTGTATTCTTACTCTTTTCTGAAATTCATGGTGTGAGGTGTCTAAGCAGAAAGCAATCACTATGTAGTTGTTACTCGCAACCATCAGGCATTTGAAAACACTTAAGTTAATTGGCCTGCTGTTGCTCAGAAGATAGCCATATGCCTTTTAAGGCTCTCAGCAGTTCTTGTTTTGTTTTTTGTTTTGTTTTGTTTTGTTTTGAGACAGGCTTTCTCTTTGTAGCCCTGCTGTCCTGGAACTCACTTTGTAGACCATGCTGTCCTCAGTGATCTATTTTCCTCTGCCTCTCCAGTGCTGGGATTAGAGGCCTCCACTATGCCTGGCTTGCTTTGTGTCTTAGAAGTTTCTTTATGTCAGCCAAAAGCCTGGACCAACTGAAAGGGTTCACACCTTTGAAGCTGAGCTCTGCCATCATTTAACAACACTGTAAGTGAACAGTATCAGAAGTATTACCTTGAGATAAACGGGACCAATAAAATCAAACTCTCTGTCTCATTTTTATTAGATGAATTCTGTCGCCGGCTCTATAGAATCAGCATCTAATGACTTCAGTTTTTTTTAAGTATTAGACTATACATTAGATACAGAAAGTTCTAGGAACCTTGTATTACATGTTTCTCCTTTATCTCCAGGGAGTGCTGGCATAGTAAGAACAATGTCCAGTCTTCTTGAACCTGCCTGGCCTATTAAATAAACATTAGTCTTATTTTACAAGAAAACTAAATTTTTAGGAGAGTTACAAAAGGGAGAAAGAGCCAAATTGTTTTCTAAAATGTACTCTGTATTATGTCTTCTTTTAGTTTTGTTAGAGATAAGAGTCTCTCACTCCAGCCCACACTGGCCAGAAATTTTACTTTATGGCCTATGCTGGCCTTGAACTTATGGTACTTTAGTCTCTTAAGTGCTACAAGTACAGGATTAAGTTGCTGTGCCTGGCTTCATATTGTGTCTTGATAATTAGATACTGAGTTTTTTAATTTGCAGTCAGTGGCTAGAAGTGTCCCCTGCCTCACCAGAATAGAAAAGTACTTAATTTTTTTCCTTGTAGCATATTTTTTACTCTTGAGTATTAACTGAGGATAGATAAATTTGAAAATACAGCAATTGTTCTATATAGTAAAATAAATTCTACAGAAATAAGCTATGATCAGAAGAAATTGTGGGTCTCTGAAATTGTCACTCCACAAAATCAAACTGCAGGTGAATCAATTCTTCATTTTTTCCCGTTTAGTAATAGGTATTTTGCTCACCTGAGAATACATACTCCAGTCTGTTGAGGACTCTGTTTAAAAATGATCCATAAAAAATGAGTCCCGGATTCTGTGATTTTTAATGAATAGTTATGTGGATTCTTAAATGAAACTTCAAACTGTTCTGGCAATAAATGACCAAGTGAATTCCATGATGGGCACAATGACAGAAAACCCTTGGCATAATGAGACTTCTGTCTTGACCATCAGCCCAACAATGAAGGTGGCTGCAGTCGGGGGCGGGGGGTAGTTTCAAATTAAGTACCTGGCAGGTGAGGAACACCTACAAAATATGTACCATAGAGCAGTGTTATCCAGTTAAGACAAGATCTTGAACCCAGTCTGTCTCTACCTCCCTCTTGCTGGATTTATAGGTATGCATATAACATCTGGCCACATAGCAGTTTCTGTCATGATTGAAATGGTCTGTGTTTGGTGTGTAGTACAGTAACCTCAAGCCAGCTGGCTGGCCAGCACTTGAAACACCAAGTGATTAAAGAACTGTATCTTTATTTAGTTGTCTGTGAATACTGCTCATATGAAGCATCACAGATCAGTAATCAGAGAGCTCTGTTGAATACTCTTCCCCTGGGGATTATTGAACTTCACAATGAAATACATTAGATTTATAATTAAATAAGATTTTAGATAACTCAATTTAAAGTTAGGAAAAAACTAATTTAAAAACATTAATAGATATATTTAATGTAAGCAGGCTTTTTAGCAATCATTGAACCTAATCTAAAATCCAAGCTTGAGTCTCCTTGAATTATTTGAGATTAGTAATTATGTACTCTGCTTTTGTTTTTGAATTCTTAAAGAATTATTAACTTATATAAATAGTAGTAGTTCACAATTTGTTTTCTGCCACAAGATAAAAATAAATATTTCTGATATTGTTCATTCTCACATGAACAATTAGAGTAGACCTATATGATTGCCTTCCTATCTTCCAAAGATACCTGTTGTTTAAAGTTGAGAGTCAGCTGGGTGGTGGTGGTGCACACCCTTAATCCCAGCACTTTGGAGACAGAGAGGCAGGAGGATCTATGTGAGTTCGAGGCCAGCCTGATTTACAGAGTGAGTTCCAGAAGAGCCAGAGTTGCAACAGAGAAACCTTGTCTCCAAAAACAAAACAAAACAAAAAAGTTGAGTCTTTCCTGACTTAAACTACATTTAGAAACCCCCAAATCATTTCAGACTAAAACAATTTTGCATCCCTTCTAGGAATAAAAGTGAGGAAAATCATATTTATGTATGCATAAATATGTTCTGCATCACCAAGTGCACTGGAATTCCTTGGCATTGAAATAGTCACAAGACACTGGGAAATAAAAGTTGTATTTATAAACATGAGTGAAAATGTCATAATGAAACCATTTCATACATCTAGTATATGCTAATATAAAAAGCAAAATTTTTCCTGTCTCTCTACCCACTGAGGTGCGGGGTGACATGATATAGATGTATGTAGAGCTGAGCGCTCCACAGTCTGTTCTCTGCACACTGGCTATAGTTCACTGCATCTCTCATCCTTCATCCGAGACGTTTCTTTTTGCAATAGATGGCAATACAGAGACCCACGGTTTTCAGTTTCTTACTGTCACATAAAGATTCTGTCAAAGCAATTTTCATAGAAGTATTTTGTAACAAATGCTGTAGCACATGAAATTTTCACATCTCACTTAGCAATATGATACAGTTGCAATTCCATTTTATAGAATTACTAAATTAAGTTTTGCAATCTCAGATACTGATTATTTACTAGCTTTCTCTTATTTATTTAGTTATTTATTTATATAAGATCTTGCAATTTGGTCAGCTCTGAGCTTTCTAAATGTGACCAACCAGTTTTGAAAATGACTTTGAAACAAGTAAGTTACCCATGCTTATAATTGTAGCCTAAAAGTTCCATGACACATACTTTCTACATGTATTGAGAGTTATATGATAGTCACTGAAGCATGGAACTTTTATTTACATGGAAGTATATCAACAATTCTTCAGTGTAAAATATTAAGGCCTCCTAGAGAAGTGCTTGTTTTCATGGCTTCAAATGGGAAAATGTAAGATAAACTGGCTTTGGAGCATGCTTTTGTTCCTAGAAATTAAGGAAGTGCTCAGTACAAGAATTGAAATAAAAAGGGCTATTGATGGAAGAGTTGAAACAATTTGAGCATTAAACTAATACCTATTGAATTTTATCTTATGGCCCATTTAATAAAATAAAGCTATATGTTTTTGTGCTGATGGCATGGAAGTAAATAAGCAGGGATAGCTCTTTTTCACAGAAAAACTTCATTTTAAGAATGTGTAGAAAAATGAAAGAAATAATAATGCTTATAATAATAGTAATTATTGTACTTAATAATTGAGTACTGAAACCAATGAGAAAGGTTTAATGAGATACGGGATATTTGGACAGACTTGAAGAGTAGCCTCCAAATTGAATTTCAAAGAGAGAATAATTTTGTAGTTGAGAAATCCTTCAGACACTAAGTTAACCAAATTCTCAAGATTAACACCACCTTTAATGTGGCATATTCATACTGCCTTGTACTAATCATGAAAAAGGTAATTTGAGTAACATTCTATCAAAAAATTTCAATCCTCATAGAAAGATTCAGAAAAGTCATGGAAAGACAAGGAGAACTTAAGCTGTCTCTACTTAGAGCAGCAGTTCTCATCCTATGGGTCACAACCCCTTAGGTGATGTTGAATGACCCTTTCACAAGGGTCACCTAAGACCATCAGAAAAACAGGTTCTTAGGAACTGAGACACTATTTCTCTATCTCCCAGTGGGTCTACCCATATACAGATACACCCACATAGGAGTACCCAGCGTGATCAACCAACCCCATCACATACATCCTGTATAAATTCAGGTGTTTGTGCCCGGGTTGGTGCCATGATGTACTTCTGTGGACCAGTCACATGTAGAGAGCAACTACCGTATTTAAAGCAGCAGTATTTATATACAGCAGTGGTCGGTGTGAATACTGCCCCCTTGTGATAGTTATAGGTATGATAAAAGAAAAAACAATGGTAAATCTTAGGAAACATTAATAATCTCACTGAACTTATGCCATGTATCATTTTTTGTATTAAAGCTATTGTTATATTTTGTTTTCATTAGAAAACAATCTAATGACAATGGATCATGTAGAGAGAAACACTAAGAAGGGAAAACATAAGAATTTTTACTGTATGGTTTCACCTCAGTAATTACAGCAGGAATTGAGAAACCACAATGTGTTATTTGTTGTGAAGTTCTATCTGCTGAATCTATGAAGCCAAACAAAACTAAAACACCATGTTGATTTTGATAGCAAGCATCCGAGCTTTATTAGCGAGGATATATCAACTATTTTAGAAGCAAAGCTGATGGACTCAAGGAAGCCAACCTTGACACTGGTGGCAAATACCACAATCAAATGTAGCAGCCATTGAAGCTTCATATTTGGTGGCACTCAGAATCACCAGCTCTATGAAACTTCTTACCATTGCTGAGGATTTACTGTTGCTATTGACCGAAGACATTGGTACAAGTTATGATGAGACGAATTTGTTGTGCATTTCAGTACAATATCCTTATCTAATGACACTGTCTGCAGAAGAATAGATGGGACATGTCTGCTGATATTCTTGATCAGGTAATTCAGGAAATTAACTATGTTCCACTTGCAATATTTAGTGTCCAACTTGCTGAATCTATAGACCATTTCAAACTGTTCGTAGTTACTGGTTTACATGAAGTATATTATTGATGGTGACTTTAAGGACGAGTTTCCTGTTTGCAAACCTCTTGAAATTACAACTAGTGCATGTGATGCATTTCTGAAAGAGCTTAAGATCTCTTGGGGAAAGATCTGTGGTGTGTGCACAGATGGGGCTCCAGCTATGCTAGAGTGTCGATCTGGATTTCAAATTTGGGACTGAATGAGTCAACAAAAGTCATCGGAACTCTCACTGCATGATTCGCCGGCAAATATTAGTAGTGAAGACACTGCCACAAGAGTCACAAGAAGTAACGAAAAGCATCATAAATTCTGTCAATTTTATAAAGGCAAGCACTTTAAATAGTCAACTGTGCAACAAGTTGTATGTATGCGCCAAACAGGGCTTTGGCCGAGAGGAAAAGTTTTTTTGTTGTTTTGGTTTGGTTTGGTTTTGGATTTTAAGACAGGGTTCCTCTGTTGTAACTCTGGCTGTCATGGAACTTGCTCTAGACCAAGTTGGCTTCAAATTCAAAGAGATCCACCTGCCGCCTCCTCCTCCTCCTCCTCCTCCTCCTCCTCCTCCTCCTCCTCCTCCTCCTCCTCCTCCTCCTCCTCCTCCTCCTCCTCCTCCTCCTCCTCCTCCTCCTCCTCCTCCTCCTCCTCCTCCTCCTCCTCCTCCTCCTCCTCCTCCTCCTCTTGAGTGCTGGTATTAAAGGAATTCACCACTGCCATCCAGCTGAGTGGAAAAGTTTTAAAATATGTTTTTGGGCTTCATGATGAACTCCAAATGTTTTTTTAACCAAAAAGCAAGACCGCAATTCAAAACACTTTTCGGCGATAAAAGTGAGTTGCAGAAGACAACTTATTTAGTTGACATGTTTGCCATCTTGAGTGAATTAAATTTATGACTGCAAGAACCAAATACAACGTGCCTTGATTTGTCTTTCACAGCCTTTTCTCGCTCTCTTCTTCCTTCAGGAACCTCCAATCCTTATTCTCTGTCCTCTGGTAGTTTCCCTGAGTGTACTTTACCAGTCTCTGTGAAGTCTGTAATTTCTTTCTCTTCTTCCTTGTCTTCCTTGTCTCCACATTGGATTAACTGACCTGATATCTTGCCCCACAAGACACCAGGTACACCACTTGTAGTAGTTAGCTGCTGCTGAGGTGGCTAAGCCAAGGACAGAGGCATATTTCATACATGTAAACTCTGCCAGACCTCAGCAGAAGAAAAAGGGATGCATAGGTCTTGGTATTTTGTATTGTCTGCAGGTGTTGGATTTCTGTTGTTTAATTGCTTATGATCTCCATGTAAGATCAGTAAAACACCTAAGGAGTTCCGAAAGAATAAAAACACGTGAGCTGAGATGCTCAGGGTTCCACTGTCAATTGAGTATGGTGCTGGCCAGGACAGTGGTTCCCTCTGCTGAGGTCTGGCAGAGTTTGAATCTCTGAAAAATGCCTCCTTGTCATCCTTGCTGACACAAGTAGTGATCACAGTAGGGAACTACAACAAATCACACCTGCAACTTGGGGACCAACATTAAGACACATAATCCAACATGGAGACAAGAAGAGAAAGAAACTACAGACCTAACAGAGTCCCGTAAAGTACGCTCAGGGAAACTACTAGAGGATAGAGAATAAGGTATTAATTGAAGGCTCCTGAAGGAAGAAGAGAGGGAGAAAGGAAATAAGTCTCTATGAAGAGAAAAGGCTGTGAAATTAATAAATAAATGAGGAAAAAAGCTCCTAGGTGAGAGCCACAGAATGGAGGCCCATAGAGATAAAGAATTCAGCTGGGAGCAGAAAAAAGCAAGTTTCTTACTGCTTTTCCTGGTCATGTAGCCAACGCTGCCTCCTGCTGCTGGTAGTAGCATACTGTTTCACAAACTGAGTTTTCTGATAGCTGCGTTGTATGTGTGTGAAACTCAAGATGTCTTCATAAACCCTATGAAGAAGGGTTTATGTTTCCCCCATAGTGGTGTTGAGAAAGACCACCAAACGATCAGGATGTTTCAACTGGAGATTATTCCCACCAGCCCAGGACCCCGTCCTGTTCTGGAAGCTGCAGCTTAGAGTAAAAAGACCACTTAGTTAAACTGACCAGTTTTTCTTTTTTTCCTGCAAACCAGACTAAGAGAAAGACAAGTGGTCCAGGCACTGGTGATAGTGATTAGAATGCCATCTATGAGGGAACCCTTACTGCAGACAAAGTGAACAGTCATTTTCCAGAAAACCAGACTCTATCTTAAAATCTGGAAAATGTTTCCTCAGGGTCAGCACACAGAAGCTGTCTTCCAGAATTGGCCAAGTTTGTATCTCGTGCTGGCAGCCGGTGCTGGTTTTGAAGGCATGAAGGGGTCTTTGGAGAGCAGTTGAGGCTTGGCTCTGTAAGAGGCCAGCAGAGGCCATTAGTGAAGGTACAGCCAAAGCAGCTTGATTGAACCCAGATTGGGATTAAACCCACTCTGGATTCAACAATCCAGATTGAAGGGTTGTTGTAGAGAAGTTGAGGCTTGACACAAGAGAGCCCAGGTGTAGCAGAAGACCCCAGCCTTTTGAAGATGGCAGTACCATGGGACAACCACCAAGAAGAGCAGCAGCAGTGGAATGGAGCCAGCCAGAATCTGGAGAACAAGCTGTGTGAGCTGCAGAGAGCAAAGCCAGAGAAGTGATCCAAACCCTTTGAGGAGCCCAGAAGATCGTGAGTTCACGATAACTGGACATTGATAATGATTTCCTGCTGTCCAAAGACATTGTGAAAAGCTTGATAGATGTTTGGTATCATTTGATCATATGTATTAGAAGCCTTATGATTGTTCCTCTTGTAAATGGTTTTGCTGGTGTAGTCTTAAATTGTGTTGTTAAGTTAAGCATTTTCTTTTTTTTATACAGAAAAGGTGAAATGTTGGGGAAGTTTATTTTTAGTTATACTTAAAATAATTGTTTTTGTGAACTGTTGAAAAATGGGCTACCCTAGTTCTTGGCGTTTTGTATTGTCTGCAGGTGTTGGAATTTTGTGGAGGATGTTTGATTGCTTATGATCTGCACCTGAAGAGTTCTTAATCAGTAAAAACACCTGAACACAGATGCTTAGGGTTCCACTGTCATCGAGTATGGCGCTGGCTAGGACGGTGGTTCCCTCTGCTGAGTTCTGGTAGTTTGCATGTATGAGAATGCTTCCTTGCCCCTCTTGGTTAGAGAACCGTAGATGTACTACTACACTTGATACTTGATTTTTAGTAACTATATTTGTAAAAACAAAAGGCAATTTTTAGTTAAGACAGAGCTCTATGTCTTTGTAGCTCTTTTTCAAAATACTTGTCAATAGTAATTTGTTTGCATTTATCTGGAGTCTAATACCATTCAAAATTGAAGGTGATAAGTTGAGAAAGCGATATTTAGAAGGATATTATTAGCAGATACTCAGTAATCAAGAACAAGGGAAAGGGTCTTTTTGGTTCTCAGGCCTCACTCATTGTATCCTTCTTTCTGCTGTGGTAGATTTGAAGATTGTACATGGGTTTGTTGGCTTGCTTCCTTTTTCTTTGTTTGTTGTAACCAGAGAAAAATGTGTTTAATTTCTATAGTAGTTATTAAATGTGTTTAGAATAGACTTAAAAAAAATGCTCTGTTGGCCCTCATTCACTCTGTTGTTTAAAAAATTAGCATTTTATTTGGTTTTATGTTTTTCCTACAAGTACTCCAGCCATAGCACAGACTCACACAATGTCGAGTACCATTATTTGTTAGGGTTAGTAAGTTCTATTAGTCAGACTTTTGTGGCGCTTCCAGCAGCAATCTTTAAGCTTTGCTGATGGTGGCTGTCATAGGGAGGGAAAGGGGCTTATCCAGACAACTAATTTGTTGGCCAAACATTGAGGCAGAACAACAGATAGCGTATTTTTTTAGAAGTGATGCAGCATTCTGAATGCTTTCTGGTTACATTTTCATTCCAGACTGTGTGTAGACATAATGACTATTGAGCAGATTGCCAAGCTACACCTCAATACAAAGAAAATAGTTCACTCTCTATGTTCAGGATAATAAGTTTCTTAGTTTATGATAGTAGTTAGGCCAGCTGAAGAGACCTAGGCTGTTTATCATCTTAGATGTCAGAATGTATGGGTATATTGTGTAACAAGTACAAACTGAATGAAGCAGGATGGAATTGGAATGTCTGGGTCTGAGGATGTAGAGTAATCACTGTGTTGCAGTTATCAGATTCCTGGTTTGAATAGATTTTTAAAGGTTTATTTTGTTTTGTTTTCTGAAAATACTTCTGAATCTTTTCTAACTTCCTTTTATCGAACTATTTTTTGACGTCTTCTTTGTAGGATGTTAGGAAATTAATACACTAGGTTAAACTTTCAATGTCAGCTGATTATTTATTCCTTTGTTGTGTTTTCCACTGTACTCAAGTTTTTATGTACTTTTAATTTTATTTCTTAACACAGGGCATCATAGCCTAGAGATCTACATATTCCACCAAAGTTCATAAGTAGCATTTTCACTGGCTTGTGAATTGGGATGGGAGAAAAATCATTACATTTTATCTTCATTTACCCCAGTTGAGATTTAACATCTTTACCTGTATGTAGAAAGCTATCAACTGTAATTTTTAATCTGTATTCTAGTAATATATATCATAGATGTTTTTATGTTATAGTGTCTTAAATTATTACTTATATTATCATTACTTTGAACTTGTGGTAGATAGTAGATTATTACTAGATTTTAGATTTTAATGCATTGAGAAAGAATGCTGAATTCTTAAATCTCAATTGTTTTCTACAATTGCATTTCTATAGAGTTGGTTTCTTATATATCCATGGATTTAAAAACATGCATGAAAATGCTCACAAATCCCATCTGTTCATTTATTGCTTGATTCTCTAACTTTCCCCACAGTGTCCTATCTTGAAGGATGTGTCCTCAGATTTTCCAAGTACAGTACATGTATCTATTCTGGCTTTCAGAACTTTTTCTGCCTTTAATGACTTTACCACTTAACCTATGCTTACCAAAGTCCATGTTACTCGCTAGACATACATACATTGCAGAGAAGAATTTTAAGCTCACTAAATTGAAAGCTGGATTTATTTACTGCTGTAAATCTGTTCTTTCTGAGTCTCCACTAAGTAGGGCTATTGATACCTTCTGACCCAAAATTTAAAGGAAAGTTCATTTCCTTTATTCTTTCTTGCTACTTCCTCAGAAAAGAGTTATTAAGAAGTATCAGGAGATTATTAGTAAGGCTGCTGTGAACATTCTTAGGCAAGCCTTTTAGACATGTATTATCCTTCTAAGGGAAATTCATAAATGTTGTTTGTGAGGTCGTAAGGTCACTGCATGCTTAACTGTGTTAATCACGCCCAGACCACTCTCTAGAACATGACATTTCCATTTTCTTAGAATTCATGAGGGTTCCCATTACTCCAGGCCCATGTCAGTATTTCTGCTGTCACTGGTACCACCTATTTTAGTGGATGTGGATTGACATCTTGAGTAAGTTTGTGCTCCTTTCTTTTAAAGTGTCTGCTTAAGTTATTGGCCATATTTAATTGAGTTGCCTGCTCTCATTGTAATTTGTAGGTATTGTTTATAAATTCTCAACAGAAATCCTTTGTCAAATAATTACGAATGTTCTGTATTTACTGAATATTGATACTTTTTTTTTACTGAAGTACTTTTATGCCTTGTACTTGAGTTGTTGGGTAGATTAGCATTATAAGGTTTAAGACAGACTGGTTTATGTCCTTCATTTATTAGTAGAAAAATTAAATACATAGAAATGATACATACATGATCACCAAAGAAAGTGATCATGACCAAGAAACAAAAGCAGGAGTTCTGAAAGCTTGAGAGAGGCTTGGCAAGTTTAAATTTGGAGTGGACTACACAAATTGTATATTTTAAATGTTTTGTATAACCAATTAAGCCTTTGACATATTTATAAAATAAAGTTGTAGGTGTAAGATGATCATAGGATCTCTACAAAATATTAGCGTATAGAAAGGGATAGAAATTTACTTTTAAGATTAAGGCTTCTCATAGAGATATTTAGCCTTATATGAAGAGGATATTATATTTGTGTGTGTGTGTGCTTGTATCTATATATGTGTATGTGAGAGAGAGAGAGAGAGAGACTGTGTATAAAATTTATAAATGTGAGGTTCAAATCAAATGACTTTCCTGTTTGGTCTCATGATAGCTAAAGAACTGGACCATGCTTCATTCCGCTATATTGCCCTTCAATTGAAAATATGTACCTAGGTTTATTAAATAGGTACACTGATAAGTGATATATAATATACATATTCTGTTTATCCTAGCTTTGTTTCCTAATTGTGAAGACAAGTGTGTATGCTTTTCTTTGCCTTTTGGTATTCTTTGTATCATATTTGTTCATATAGTTCCCTAGGAATGTTTTTTGTTTGTTTGTTTTTTAAAGGAGAAGAAACCTTAAGTTTATAAGATTTTCCATTTATTCCCTTTGTCACCAGAGATTTTGAGCAAGGGAAAGGGGAAGTGAAAAGTTTGTTTTCATTATTAATGTGAGTGATGTAAGTAACCATGCTGTTCTTACATTCTACTGTGAAAAAAAGATTAAATTAATACTACTATGCATGTGGCAAGTTACTACCCCCTGATGATATATGATTGAACCATGATTGAAGAAAAAGGCCCTTATTTAGTGTTCCTTTCCATTCATTAGTATAGTATGAATGCTAATGCTTCTTCTATTGAGGTACCTACCAGCATCAGTGTATCACCATATGCTAGAAATGTGTTTGTGATAGTTATCAACACTTGGGAACCTTCCAGTGCTAGGATAGGATCTCAGGTCTGGGTTTTGTTGACAATAACGTACAAAAGAGAGAGAAACCAACTTAATGCACATCTCTGAATTGTTTGGGAGAAACTTAAAAGTTTAATAATTTTTATACCTTAAAATTATAGACAACTTGGGAAGCTAATTCTCTCCTTCCACCATGTGGATCCTGGGGATCAAATCTCTTGGTGGAGGCGCTTTTTACCTGCTGAGCCATCTCACTGGCCTTCATTTAATAAAATTTTTAACTCTATATGTAAATTATAAAAGATAAAACATATAACAATTGTGAAATTAAAGTAAAATGGCCATGACTAGTAAGCTCGTTGGTATATAAAATGTATTTGCTTGATTTAATGTATTTAATAAGTACTGTACAATCGTCTTCTATGTTTGTACATTACTTTCTGTGGTTCATTTACATGATCTGAGACTACCAAGTGGAAAATAATAGAAATACATAAATCCTAAGTTTTAAATAGCCTATTGTAGAGTGTCGTTACTGGAGAACAATATTTGGCATTAAGGGACCCATGAATGGTAGAAACAAACCTTAAGTGAGAATGAGTATCTCTGATTGTTCAGAGGATTTATAAAACTGTTTAATGTATGTCTGATTATTTATATTAATTATTCTATTTCTTATTACATATTTTTACTTTAGTACTATACCTTATTGATAAACTTTATCATAGGCACGTATGCATAAGCAAAACATTTTACAGGGTTTTATAGATTTTATAGATCTAAAGGGAGTCTTGGAATAGATTATTTATAGATAAAGGAAAAATATTCCACAGATTTCTGCTGACACTAATTGGGGACCTTTTATATGTACACTATTCCAACTAAGGAAAAAAAAAGAAAGAAACATTTAGTTTGACTTTCACGTCAACACAGGTAGCAATAGAAATACGCTCAAAAAGGAAAATGATGAATCAGTTTCTTGCCATCTCCTCTTACCCTTTGAACACTTACTATCTGAACTTGGGAAATAAGTTCAGATCAGTACTCAAATTCATTTCCTTTGAACCAAACAGATTGAGCTTCTGCAATTTATTTTGTATTCTCAACTTGCCTCTCAAAACTGTGAACTCAAGAAACATAGATTTGAGTTTGAAAAAGGATCATGATACTCATACTAAGATTTATAGTACTGATACCACATTGTCCTATCTTGGAGATAAACTGGTGCTGGAAGCTCTGCCACTATCTCTCACTTGGTTTTTCTGCATTTTTATTTCCTTCTCTGTAGAAATGATATCAGGTTAAATCCTGTTTAAGATCTGATAGATCTAGAATTCTAATTGTTCTGTAAGTCTAGCGTAATGATGTATGCCAGTAATCTTAGCACTTCTGAGGTAAAGGCAGGATTCAGGAGTTCAGAATCATCCTTGGCTACGTAATGAGTTGTAAGGCTAACTTGAGCTACATGAGACCCTATCTCAAAATTACATATAGATATATGTCCATATTCATAGAAGGTATGTATATGTGTATGTATGTATGTGCATATATATGTGTATATGCATCTTTCCTCATCTTTTTATTTTTGATGACTGACAAATGGTCTTGTCAAACATTCCAAAAATAACTCAGACAAAAGTCATGAGTGACCAGGCTTCTAAGCTCTTACTGTCATGTCTGTGGAGGTAGAGAGATGGCTTATTCAGTGTCTACCACGTAAGCATTAGCACCTGAGTTTGAATCCCTACCACACATGGAAAATCTAACTGTGTTGACCATGGAGGAGCTCAGAAAGGCAGATCCCTGGAGGTCAGTAAGCCTACTCAAATGAATGAGCTCCAGGTTCAGTAATAAAATGAGATGAAAGCCAGGGATGGTGGTGTCTTGTCTCGAAAAAACAAACAAACAAATACAAAAAATACGAGATGAAGAGTGATCATACAGGATACCCATTGTCAGCCTCTGACCTTCACACACAAACACATACTTGTACACATGTACAACCGTACTCATACAAAAATGAAATTATTATGCTACATATTGCCAAAGCATATGTGAAAGCTTACTCTTATGAATCAAAACTAATACATTAGTTTATGTGCAGTCAGATTCATGAATGCCTACACTTACTCATGTGTATACGTGAGGGGTTCACTTTCCAAAACAGGTCATTTTTACTAACATTGTATATTAGGCTTAATTTCATCCCATGTTTTTCTTGTTATTCAACTTACAGTTAAATTATATTCTAAAAGTTTACTAATTTGTAACACTTAAGTAGTAGTTGTACATGAAAATAGATGCCAACGTGAACTTTTTTTTCTTTTTTGTTTTGGGAGGGTGTTGGTTTGTTGTGGTTTGGTTTGGGGTTTTTTTTTGTTTTGTTTTGTTTTTTTGAGACAGGGTTCTGCTGTTGTAACTCTGGCTGACCCAGAGCTCACTCTTTAGACCAGGCTGGCCTCGAACTCACAGAGATCCACCTGCCTCTGCCTTCTGAGTGCTGGAATTAAAGGCATGAGCCACCACCACCCAGCTATGATTTTTTTTCTAATGCAGCAAATGTCTATAGTGATCATTGATTGTGCATTTTTATTTGCTGTCATTATTATCATTTGTTTACAGAGAACTGAGGTTATTATCTGAAAAAATAAAAATACTTTTTTCCTATTTTTTCTAGATTCTGCTTTGATTCCCTCCTGTCATTTTCTAGCCTCAGCAAAGTGGCCTATATAGTATAATTTATTCCTTCATCAGGGAGTATAGTGCAAAATAACAAGACACTGATACAAGACCATATGTCACTCATCCAAAATAAAAAGATGTGGGAATAAGTTATCTTATAAATCAAAATTACTTCATTTGTTGTCCATAAAAGTGTGCATCACTTTTTTATCCAATGGAATGCCCATGGTTGAATGACTTGTTGCTTGGTATATTTTTAAGTTGCTTTCACCCTGTTTTTTATCCTATTTGTTTATTTTTAGTTTTTCTTCTCTCATATAATACATTCCAACACCCCTCACCCCTCCCTTCACTCCTTCCACCTCTCCCCTAACTCCACTCCTCCCAGATCTATCCCTTACCATCCTCCCACTCCCACCCCACCTCTCCCCAGGAAAGAGCAGTCTTCCCATGGTTACTGCTCAAACATGACCCAACAAGATGGAACAGGGTCAGGCACAATTCCCTACCTCAAGGTTGGACTATTCCAGTCTATATGAGTTGTGCAAGAGCACTAAACCAGGCAATGTCAGGTCATATTTGGGGGACCCAGAAGGTTCCATGTCTGCTACTTCAGGCTCTGTGAGCCCCTAAGAGTTGACTCCATGAGGTTTGTTCTCCTGGTGTCCTCGAACCCTCTGGTCCCAGTAATACCTCCTCCACTTCTTTTGTGGGGTTCCCCAAGTTCTGCACTTTGTTTGGCCTTGGGTTTCTGAATCTGCTCCCTTCAGCTGCTGTAGGAACCGTCTCTGTTGAGGATTGGGCTAGCCACTAATCTATGAGCAGAGCAGGATAACATTAGAAGTCCCCTCCTGACTGCCCAGACTCTAGTGTTTCCCTCCTTTAGCATGGTGTTCTGCCCTTCATTGCCCCAGTGGATCCTGCAGGGAGGATAGGCCACAGGTTGAAGTTTTTTTGGTTGGGATGGTCTCCCAGTCCCACCACTAGAAGCCTTTCCTGGTCACAGGAGATAGCCTGTCTAGGTTCCCTATCCCCTATTACTAGAGATCTTTGCTATGGTCTCCTTCATTGATTCCAGTGAGTTTCTACTGCATTAGGTCTCCCGATTCTTCCTTACATGTCCTCCAATTCTGGTCATCTCTCCATATTTTTTATGTCTTACCCTGAAGAGAATAGCCACTTTAAAATGTCTTCATGACATGTTTAGTGAATGCTTTTCATTATGGAGAAAGAATGTGTACTGAGATTCTTGCTGGGATTTGGAGCTGGGAAGTGTCAGATGGTACTGCTATGTGCATGCCACAGTGTGAGTTAAAACATGGCTTGTAAGTAACATCATATACCATCTTCTTGATTTGCCTGTCGTGTTCATGGACTGTCCCATAGTTCTCCAAATTGGCATTCTTACATTTTCCAATATTAGGAACCTAACTATGGGATGATATAACTTGTACTTAAATGTAGAGTTGCTGATAGATAACACCCTTTCTTCAAACTTTATTCAAAATATTTATTAGTGAGTAAAGAGGATTTCAAAAGCATGTATCAAAACTAAATACTATGAGTGGCACTGTGCTTCTTGTTATTCTTGATTCTAAAAGATCTCTGGTGCCATCTACTGATTTTTTTTTTTTGTTATTTTGTTTTAAGGAAGAACATGGAAACAAAGTATAGACTTTTACTTAACCTTTTTTAAATTATTTTTTCAGATGTGGTCTCACTATTTAGCCATGCTGGCCATGAACTTTTAAATGCTCTTGCCTCAGCCTCCTGGCTATTAGGATGACAGTCATATACCACCACATCCATTTTTTAAAGAGTGAATTTAAGTTTGTAGATGAAGCAAAAAGTTGTGTTCTCATATATTTTCCCCACATTCCTTCAATTTTCGTTATAAACATCTTTCATATTGTATTTGATATAATTGATAGATCAATATTGATGAACACCAAAAGCAACTTGGGGAGGTAAGGGCTTATTTCATCTCATACTTCCAGGTAGCAGGCTTTCACAGAGAAAAGTTGTCAGGAACTCAAGCAGGGCAGAAACCTAAGGGTAGGAACTGAAGTAGAAGCTATGGAGGAATGCTTGCTCTTCATGGCTTGCTCAGCTTGCTTTCTTACAGCATTTAGGATCACCAGCACAAAGGTGGCGCTTCACAGTGGGATGGGCCCATATCAATCACTACAAGAAAATACACCACAGGCTTCTCCTCAGGCCAGTCCAGAGAGTGCATTTTCTCATTTGAGGTTCCCTCTTCCTAAGTGACTTGGGTTAGGTTAACATAAAACCAGCAAATATTAAAGCCCATAATTTACACTATGATTATTTTACATGTGTTGTGCAGACATATGTTAAACATATTTATAAGGTTTGCCAAAAGAAATCCTGACTTCTGTGCATTGTTGAAGTGTCAAGCAACAGTAGGTACTGTACTTTGTCTACTTATACCCTGTCCCTAATACCATATAATTGGATAATTGGAATTATCCAGTATACCTCTTTCTTTGGATACATTTTTTCACCTAGTAATACATATCTAAGGTTCCTCCATTTTATGTGTGTGTGTGTGTGTGTAATTTTTTTTTTTTGCTTGTTAACCGAGTAAGACCCCATGTTAAGAGTTTATTCATTTACCTACTGAAGAATATGTTGATTGCTTCCAGTTTCTAGGACTTATAAATAAACCTGCTATAAATAGTGATAGTTTTGTGTTTGAATATAAGTTTTTATATCATCACTATGTAATATCAATGATTGGATTATATGATAAATCTCCTTTTAGATTTGTAATAAAATGCCAAATTCCTGTATAAAAAGCCACATAGCTTCTATGTTCTTGCACTATGTTGCCATGGGTAATGAATTAAGTTCACTACGTAATTGGGGCTACCAATCTGATGTCAATCTGATTACCTTTTCAAAGAACCAGATGAACTTGTTTTTTTTTAAAGGTGTAAAGTACAAACTGTATTCTTTATTTCATTTGTAAGCAATGCAGTATCTTGATGCTTTTAAAGAAGAAAAATTCTAAAATCATACAAGTTTTTTCCCTTAATGCAGTTTTTGCTTTCATTGTTTACATAGCCTTTTAGACTTTATAGGACACTAGAACATAAAGGCATCAAGAAAGAGAATAAAGAAATGTTCTTTCAGGACGACTAAGTGGCCCAAGAGGGTTTTCTTCTGGGGTTTGTCATACCTGAATGAATTGTGTGTTTACAAAAATGAATATGGATAATTTTGTTTTAAATGAATCATCAGTTACAGGAAATGCTTAGGAATTTGAACGATTAGTTTAAAATATCCTTTAATATATCAGGGGATTTTATAATCAGAGAAGCCTTTTGTCCCTAAAAATAAAGATTAGAGTTTCATGAAAACAAAATGCTAGGAGAGACACAGAATAAAACTGCAAAATAGACAAGAAAGAGATCTGTATCCAGAGGGAGGAAATCTTCCCTGCTGTCTCGTCAGGGAGGGCACGTGTACATGCCAAGTGAAAGCCAGATTGACTTCTGAGTGTCCTCATCTTCTCACCTTGTTTGAGGCAGGTTTTCTTTGCTCTTGCAAAACCAGGCTAGCTTGCCCTCTTGTGTGTTCACAGCAATCCACAACTCTAGTTCCAGGGGATCTGATACCTCTGACCACCCTGAACTCCAGGCGTGCATGTGATACAGATACAATCATGCAGACCCAGCACTCATCACATACTAAATAAATGAGCTAAACATGGTGGCACACAGTGAGGTTCAGTCCAGCCAGAGATACAAGTGGCCCTGTCTCAAAAATAAATGAATAAATCTTTTAAAATATTTAAAGATTTTTTTAATGCAGCATATACAAAGTTACCATGCAGAATGTCTAAAAATAAAAAACAGTGTGTGTTGCATACAGCAGGAGTTACTAAAAATCTGAAATCTGAAGAGGCCATGAATTCAGTCAAGAGTTGAAAGTATTAAAGATGCTAAGAAACAGAAGGTAGAACAAAATAGTTACTGTGTGTTTAATGATAATGTCATGTGGGAAAGAATGAAGTGCCAAACACTACCATGTAAGCCAGAGTGGTGTGACTAGAATTAAGGAATTGTTCATCACATTTAATAGGGCAAATATATTGAGCGTAGACAACTGATGAGAAAGATATGCTTGTGAAAACATCCAGTAAGTAAGATAAGAGTAGATTACTTTTAAGCCAGTAGAAGGAATATATTAAGGAGAGAGAGTATTTTGAAAGAAGAACTGACAGTGAGGAAAATGTAAATGAAAATATCAGTCATTTATTCTGTTATAAAAGATTATCAAGTATTATAAAACTCATTACTTAAATGTTCTTCACAGAGGTCTATTAGGACAGATAAAAAGATAGATAAAAATGAAGACTCCTAGGGGCTAGAGACAAGGCTCAGTGCTGCTGTTGCAGAGGACTTGAGTTTGGTCCCCAGAATTCATATGAGATGGCTCACAACCACCTGTAACTCCATCTACAGGGGATATGAGAACCTCTTCTGGCTTCAGTGGGCACCTGCATTCCAGTGCATTAGCCTACACAGACACATGGGCATGTATACACACAGTTATAGATAAATGAGTCTTTAAAATATAAATAAGTAAGCATTAAGAGACTAGCCATATGTAATAGCATATTAACACTGAACATAATGAATTTCAAATACAAAAAAGAAATACTATTCATCAGAGAATCCATGACAATTCTGAATCAAAATAATATAGGCTCAAATAATATCCAGAAAAATTATTAAATGTATATGACTATCATAAAGCATTTAATAATTTAATACTTAGTTAAGTCCAATAGGCCAATAATAAAAAGAAGTGCCTTATGGTCCATCCCTTTAATTTCAATACCCAGGAGTTTGGAAAAAGAAAACTTACAGAAAGATTGCTAATTCATATCCAACATGATGGGATACTGTCTCACAAAGAAGGGACACTATCCCTTCCTCCTCAGAAAACAAGACAGAGCACGTTAGTGACATTGCCTGTGTTGTGTGGATTGAAGCGGTTGTCTTCTGTTCCCAATGTGCTGCTGTTATTATTGAGGGCATTTTGCAAGGTGCTTTTCTGCATTATGGAGATGATGCTTCTCTGTGCTGAGCTCTATTAATAGTTTTACAGTGACTAAGTGATTGTTATTTGTTGATCCAAACTCCAGTTCATGGGATAAGCCTCTTTATTTTGTTCAGAGTCCTTTTTATGTATTGCTGGACTCTATTTAGTATCATTTTGTCCGTGTGTGTATGTGTGTTTGTGTGTGTGTTTTAGTAATGGATAATTTTCTTTGATAGTGTCCTGTCTTGACATCAGGTTAATGGCCTAAAAGAATGAGTTAGAAGAATAGCTGTTTTTGACTTAGATTTTTCACTTTAATTCTTGTTTAAATGTCTGATGGAAAATTTGCAATTGAAGTCTTCTGTTCATGGATTTTTTTTCCTGTGCTGTTTTTTTTTTTTTAATTGATTTCATCTCTACTTGCTTTAAGTCTACTCAGAATTTCTGTTATTTCTTGCGTCTGTTAGGCAACTTGTGTTCTTGCAGAAATTAGGCTATTTTGCTGAGGTCATCTAATTTATAGAGGTATCATTTCTATAGTTTTTTTTTTTTTTTTTGCTCATTTTTCTGTGTTTTCCCTTCAAGTCAGTGGTGTTACTTTTTCAACCCAGTTTGAGCAACTTGGAGCTTATCTTGATTTTCATTCTCAGTCTTGGTAGGGAACTTACAGTTATATTTAAAATAATCGTTTTATCCATTGTTGGGTGAGGGACTGTGTAGGGCGCTTTGTATTGTTTACAGGTGTTGGATTTCTGTGGGGGTTGTTTAATTGCTAATGATCTGCATGTGCTGTCAGTAGAATACCTGAGGAGTGCTGAGTGAATAAAACGCTTGAGCTCAGACACTCGGATTCCACTATGGAGTCTAGCGCTAGTCAGAGTGGTCGTTCCCTCTGCTGAGGTCTGGAAGGGTTTGCAGTTATGAAATATGCCTCCGTGTCTTCCTGGCTGAGTCCATACAGTAGGGTAACTACTACACAGTCTAGTTAAGGTTTTATATTTTTTAATTTTGTAAGTAATGAACTCTTAGTTTCATTTATCTCTTTTTCCATTCTGTATTTCATTGATTTCTCCTTTAGCCATTTGTTTACATTCTGCTTGATTTGATTTGGTTTTTATTTCTTTGAGTATGGGACATGAGGTTGTTGATTTGGATTTTCTTTTTGTTTGTGTTTAGAACTAAAGACTTCCAAGCACTGTTAGCTGCGTCTCCTACCTGTTCATGTGTTGATCCTGTTTCATTCAAATTATACTTGATTGTAATAATATTTTTGATTGTAGTATTTCTTGTAACTCGGTGTGTGTGTGCAAGTATCCTACTGTCTCTTCTTCCACTGTTCTGGGGTGCGGGCACATGTCACTGTGCACAGGCTTTATGTAGGTGCTGAAAAGTAAACTCAGGCCCTCAGGCTTTCATCACAAGCACATTACCAAATGAACTATCTGCCCATCCTTTTACTCTTTTGTATGGTTAGCAGAATCTTTATCTCAACATTTGTAAATTTGTGATATTTGTAAGTCTGTTTTTGCTTTGTAATTTTATTCTGTTGAAGCTGTTGAGGAAACACTTCAAATATTTTTAATTCTTCAAGATGAGGCTTGCCTTGAAGCTTAACAGATGATTGATTCCTCTTGGAGAATCTTCAAGTGCACCTGTGAACAATGCATATTTCCTGTTATGCCACAGCACTCTGTATGTTGATAAGCTAGTGTGTCTGTTCACCTTGTTGATCCTTTTTTTTTCACTTTTCTATAAAGTTTATCTTTTTTCATGATTTTTTTTTCCATCAAACCAGTTTTGAGTCTATGAGTATAATACATCTCTTTGAACAGCATATATTTGAATAATTAATTTTCAGATCCATTCTGCAGGTCTCTGTATGTTGCTAGGCATGTTTAGTTCACTTTCATTTAGTGTAAATGCTAATAAGGTTGAATTTCTGTCAGTTGTTAACTTGTTATTGTGTCTTATTTCTTTTTGGTTTCCCTTTGCCTCCTTTATGACTTTCTTTTATGTTATCTTTGTGTGGACTACTTAATTCTCTTGTTGTTTCTAGTAGTATTATTCCAAATATTTCCGTAATAACTTTAATGGAGATTATACTTAGCGTCTTAACGTGCAACAGTCCACACTGAATGCATATCAACAACTTTAGAAATACATGAAAACGTGTTGCTGTGCGTCTTCACTCTGTCTTTTATGTTGTTACTGTCATCCTGTCTCATCTTTATACATCGGGTGGCCACCAAATTAGTTTCCTAACACTGCATTATGTATTCTTTCTAAGTGAGTCAGAAACAAGGAAAGCTTAGAAACAAACAAACATACATACATTGATAGTTTTCATACAAAAATACATTTGTTTTACATGTTACTGGTATGTTTACCGCACTTTTATATTCTTTATGTCTTCTGGCCTCTGTGGTTTCTGACGTGAAGTTTGCTGTTGCTTTTACTGAGTCTCCCTGGTAGGGTTTCGTTTGTATTTCTTGCTGTATTCAAGGTTTATTGTTATCCATTGATTTCTTGCAGTTTGGTATGAATATACCTGGCAGAGTTAACCCTGCTTGTCATTCGGTTGAATTTCTTAATGTGTTGATGAATGATTTTAATCAAATTGGGGACATTATCACATTTTTCAAATGTTCGTTTTCTTCCTTTCTCTCCTGTCTCCTGGGACGTGTTTGGAGCCTATAGGTCTGAAGCCTGTGTTGCCCTCATGTATTGCCTTCTATCGGTGTTGTCCTTGTTCAGCTCATGCTTAGGCAGTCATGGTGAGACTTTACAGATATAGCTCGTTCCTAAGGAGACACAGTTTCACAGCAAACTCCCTGATCTTCTGGTTCCTGCAGTTGTAATGAGAGTATGTTAAATAATGCAGTGTGACAGTGTGGAACTCAGATTACCCCATGTCAGATTTGTGTATTAACTTCTCTGTACTATTCCAGTTAAGTTTATGTTCTTTTGCTTCGGTGTCAATTAATAATACACATTTCCTTAAATGTCTAGAACCAGTGTTGGGCTAAGAGGTGTGGGAATAGATGAATTTAAATTGTTTTTAAGCCTGCAGTTTGGGGTGCTGAAATGTTTTAGGGCTGAAAGATGAATCGATACTGTGTGGCTGTGAATCTCTGGTTAGTTCTCAGAGATTTTTGTTGTTGTTGTTCGTTTGTTTGTTTGATGCATCACTTCTTCCTCAAAAATAAAATTTCAGGTGGGTGTGGTGGCACATGCCTTTATCCTAGGACTTAGAGGCAAAGGCAGGGGATGATTTCTGAACTCGAGGCTAGCCTGGTCTATATAATGAGCTTCAGACCAGCCAAGGCTGCATAGTAAGACCCTGTCTTTAAAATAAAACAAAAACAAAAGCTCAGGACAGCAAATAAAAGCAGGCAATCCCTAGGAAGTCCACAGCATTCAGCAGCATCAAGCTAGCTTCCCAAGGTGTGTGTCTGTCTCTTTCCATCTTTTCTGAATAACCAGTCCTTAATTTGACCATTTGTTCTTTCTATATATGTGAAATTTTTAAAATAACTATGGCTTACTGACTTTTATTTTAAACATGTCTTCATTTAGTTTATCTCCATTTTTATTTTAATTTAATTAGCAAAAAGAAACCAAAGGAATTCTTTGTTTTGCTTAGGAATTTCCAATAGATCTTCCAATATTAGGCATATTTTTTTTACTTTGGAAGTTGCTATAGACAAAATAGATTTGTTGTTACATAATAATTATATATTCATTTTTCCAGTTTCTGATACCAATTCCTAGTTTCCCGACATCACTCTACATTATCAATGAGCATAAGTCTTCTAAAAACTGAAACAAGGTTATTTGAGGCTTTCGTTAGTGCTAACCCTCCCTGGCTCGTGGCCAGGTTCTAAAGTCATCACTTCAATCTTTTATTACAATAGCATCCTAAATGTATAACAAAAGCTACAATATTGTTTATAACAAATTTCCTCCAAAATTAAGCTGTTTAAAACTATCCTGATATATTAATCCATATTTTCTCTGGATCACAAATGTGAAAATGGATTTGGCTCAGAGTTCTTCATAAAGCTGCAATTTGAAAGTCAGCTTGGATTGCAGCCTTGGGAGATTTTGTTAACCTGAAATACATATTTCCAGGAAATACACAATTGACTTTTGAGGGTGCTTGTAGGCCTCCCATGGGGCTTCTCACTCTTGTGAAGAGAGGAATAAAATGGAAGAGGCTAGAGAAGGCAAAGAGTGAGGGTAGGACAAGGCAGGCTGCAGTATGCTAGTAGTCACTTAGGTTGTCCTTATTACAACAGTGGCCTGTGTGGCCCTGTAGTACCAGCGGTTCAGGCATCATTGACAGCCATATTAAATCTGCTAGCACACACAGTGTTTTAAGTTTTTTGCTTAGTTTTCAAAAATTAAAAGATGAGGCAAAAAATTAGTAAGTCCATCTTGGGTAGGGGCAGTAAACCCTTTTCTAGGTGGCAACGCTCTTCCTTCCTAACCAAATGGCACTTTTTCCTCAGTTCATATTGCTTTCTAGACCACCCCTGCCACAATATCTGAAAGCTAGAATCCATGGCTGCTTAAATATCTCATACAAAACAGCATGGTATTTAATATAGCTTGTACACATCCTTTCATATGCTACTTGCCTATAGACCTGAGCTTAAGCTCCCTTATATAGATCTTAAGTTGTCACATGATTTTTCCCAATTATGACAGTTTGCACAAGCAACTTCAGAGGCATGTTAACTAATCAACAGCTGAGAAATGCCTTTATCTCTTTCCCCCACGCCGGTACATATTCCATAGTATAACCTAAAGATATAAATATGACTTAGTGAATAGGAAAGAATTTAAACTTAGCTTTAAATTCAGATATAATTCTAGTTGTATGATGAATTACTTTTGTTCCTTCTGTGGTCAATTTAATCATTATGAATTGGTGAATGACACTAGTCAATAAACTGCAGAGCAATTAGCAGAAATACTTAAGTGTAAAACTACCATCTTACGTAAAGATAATGTGAAGCAAGATTCATTGTTTAAAAGTAAAAAATTTTCATAGAAACCTTCTAGTATTCATAAAAGTAATAATTAAGAAATGTGTTTGAATTTCTGTGTGCAATGGCGAAACTATTTGTTTCGCTTTAATTAGCATATGATAATATTTTTGGACAAAATACCACTGGAGCTTGTATATTATCACCTCAAATATTAAAATTTACCTGTCATTTTGACTCTGATATATAATATGACCATTCAATTTATGTCTATATGCTTCTCTTATTCTTACAAACTAATACCTCTGAAAACATAACATTTACTGAGCTGTTAATGTGCCTAATACAGTGTAAGGGAATGCTTTGCCAAAGAAGCTTTTTGTGCTGTAAAGCCCTCCTTACAACTTATATGCCACTTGGACTTCTGGGAACATCTTGGAGGGAGGTATATGACAGAGAATGTCTGCTGGAAACAACAGTGCTGGTAGAGTCAGGGGAAGAGCGAGCACAAAAGCTGGTGATAGGGAAAGCAGGCAGAAACAAGCCTTGGTTAAAGACAGATAGTTCTAGAGAATAAGAAAAAAGGCAGACAGTTGCTGGGAAGCCTCAGAGACAGATTAAGACAGCCATAAAGTACTGTAAAGGATTTCTCTTTTCTTTCATTTTCTTCCTAACCCTTTGAACCTAAAGAAGGTTTAAAAGGGTACAAGTTAGATCTTCTCATTTAACTGTAGTGGAGAAGAAGCTCAACCTGAGGCAGTGGCGTTCTGTTAGGAGTCCAGTTACAAGTAAAAAAGTTACAACAGTTACAAAGGCTTTAAAGCTTAGACACAGCACTTAGGAATGGCTGCAGCCTTTAAAAGCCCAGTCCCAAACAGCAGAGAGCAGTTATATATCCCTTTAAAAAGAAAAACCCTTTACAATACAGTTGCATATTTTAGCTACAATTTAATAATTTCTGCATTGTTTTATGATAAAGCCCTATTATGACTTCCCACATTCAATTAATGCTACTTTAAAAAATGTGGAGACAGAAAACATGGAGATGATATATGGCTAACCTAAGTTCACAAAGTTTGCTAAGATTCTTACCTATTGTTGGGTCTTCTGGTTCGTTGCCAGATTCTGAACAGAGTGAAAGTAAAGACTAAAGTTCTGCTCTTAACATCCCCATGGTGCCTTCTTGCAAATGTTTTTCATAATTTAAAAGTATTTGCTTTGAAATATATATATAACTATGTGTTATGCAATATGTCCCCCAGGTCTGAGAGAATGTTTCATGGTTATACAGTGGCCTACTGGTCCATAATTGGACTTACATTGGCTTAGGTTGAATTTTATTACAAAATATAATAATGGACATGATAGGAATGGGTCTTTTTTTTTTTTTTCCTTTCCTCCCTGTGAATTTTATATTTTCAAATCCTCTTGTGTGGTAGAGTCATGAACTTACCATGATAAATACTCCTGGGATGACTTTCCTTGTCTTTTTAACAGGTATTCTAACTAATACTGAACCTGAAACTAGGGTGTATAACCCCTGTAATCTATATAGCTCTGGGACAGGACAGGCCTGTTTGTATAGGGCTGGTGTGTGTAAGTGTCTCTACACGTAAGTCTGTTTCAAAGAAGCAGGAAGCCTTTCCAAGTGTGTTTAATTATACTTCAAGCTTTTTATTCTTTCTACCTCTGAAGGCCAGAGTAGATAAAGGGAATCCAATGAGGCCAGAACTGTGTGAAATAGTTACCAATGGGCCAAAGTATCTTGCTGTTACTGACCTGTGATTATCTTATACTTATACAGTAAAGTCATTTGATTTTCCCCCATTTTACAGCTCTCTGCCAGAAGAGGTTGTGTGTGTCCACGTGTGTATGTGTATGTATATGTGTGTGTGCACGCCTGTGTCTGTTTCTGTGTGCAAACTTTACTAAGGTTGTAGCTGATCAACATGTTTCATAGGATCAAGATCTTCAGTAGTAAATAATACCACCCTTTTATAGGAGACTCTTGGGAGAAGCTTCCTGCAAAATACCCTAATTCTAGATAGTTTGTTTTTGGTGACTACAAATTTAAGAATTGAAAAGAAAGCAAGAGTAACAGGATATTAACAAATCTTGAATCTCAGTGGCCACTATCTATATCACTGTACCTACCTGTTGTTTTTCATAGTGATAATTTTTCTGTGTAAAAGGAAATAAATCCTTGATGACATTGAGAATAATATATGAAGCAAATTGAACAAAATGTTAAAAAAAAATTCACTGAGTTCCAACAGTTGACACGTCTTCTTAGTCACTGAGTTGTACACTGATGTTGTATATTGCCTACCTTAGCTCTTATATAAGAGTTGTGTTCAAATACTAAACTTCGTCTTAATACCTAATACATTTAATATCTAATAGAATGTTTAATGAATATCTAATTATGGAGGTAATTCCTGCTCCTATGTCTAATTCTTTGATCTGTACTTTTGTTTGGAATATAGAAATAAGTGAATTTTTTCAAAAGTCACATTTTGGAAGAAATGCAAAGCCACATCTACATAATTGCTATATCTAAGTCACAGAGACTACTGATAATGTCATTTGTTGTAAAATTCCTTGGTTGTTTATATTGGTCTTTTAATAATTCAACATTTATTTCTTCCCCAGATCTTCCTCAGAACTGTGATCCTAACATTCCCCTAGTTGCTCAGGAATTAATGAAAAAGATGATACGACAGTTTGCAATTGAGTACATTTCAAAAAGTGGTAAAATTCAAGAAAATAGAAATGGTTCGATTGGAGCAAGTCTCATAAGTAAAAGTATCCAAATGAACCAAGCAGAGAATTGCCTTCAGGATGAGCAGGAAGGCCCCTTAGACCTCACTGTGACTCGAACACAAGAGCAAACTGCTCAGCAAGGTAAGTTTTTTTTTTATCATATGATACACAATTTTTGTTTCAAAATATTTAAACATGGATATGTTTTATGTTCATAGGAAAGTTTATCTTTCTGTCCTTGATTCATTATATGGCATAGACTAGAGAGATAAAAATGTAGAACTTTGTGATGCAGCTTTTAAAGATGTCTTTTATTTTTAATTATGTATGTATGGTGGTAGTGCAGATGACTGCAGGTTTCCAGGGAGGCCAGCAGAGGGAGTCAAGATATTTGAAGCTAGTGTTACAGGCACTGTGAGCCTGCTAATGTGGGTACTGGGATGCAAGCCCAGATGCTCTGGAAGAACTGTACATGCTCTTAACCACTGAGCCATTTCTCCCGCCCCCTATAGTATATTTTTAATGGTTTACTAAAGAAAATTTGAATGTCTCTCTTGTTTCTCAAACTGGATTGTATATTAAGAATCTCAATAGCAAATTTAGAATAAAGGACATGTATACAGAGACACTCTTGAGAAAGAATTGCTTTTCTAGTCACAGCCAAAAACATTAATTTAGTATTTGTCTTCAGTTTCTGCACTGAGATTCAGAATAAGCAGATGGTTTTACCATCCAGTGGGGGTTTTTTTGGTTTTTTTTTTTTTGTTGTTGTTGTTATTGTTGTGTTTTGTTTTAGATTTGTTTTATGTGTATGAATGTTTTCCTATGTGTATGTCAGTGTACCACATGTATGCCTTGTGATTTCAGAAGTCAGAAGAGGATGTTAGATGTCCCACCCCCACTCCAGAACTGGAGTTACAGATGGTTGTGAGTCACTATGTGGGTGCTGAGTCTTAAACCCAGGTCCTCTTTAGAGCATCGATTGCTCTAAATTGCAACTCTCCAACTCCCCCCCAGTATCCAGGTTTTCATAATGTAACTGAGAAAGGGGAAAGTTGTACATCTGATAAATATACTGTGCTCCTATAATTAAACACACAGAGATACATTCTTTTCAGAAGATTGTTCAGTGATATACCATTTTGAACTTATGTAGAGTATTATTTGTAATATATCAGTGACTTTGGAGAAGAAAGACAGAACGATCATGTTAAGCATGTGGGGTGGATGCAAAATACATGACTTATCTGGAGCTTCTGTTGGCATGGTTTAGGGCTCATGAAGCTGTGAGGAGAAGGTATCGTTGAACTGACCCTAGAATGCATTGGTGTTAGGACTCTGAGGGATGAGCACAGCCGTCCATGTTTAAGAGGAGATCGTCTCTGCAATGTGTGTGATCCATCAGTATTGAAACATGGAAGAATTTCCTTCATTTGGTTCCTAATTTTAGACTGTATTAGTTATGATTATGAGAAATATTAAGTTATTAAACTATAAGAAAGGTTAAAGGTAAAAAAAAGGTACAAGGCTTAAGAAAAATCTCTACTTTGACTTTTGGACATTGTAAAGCACGGGGTTTTTAAATTTTAATTTGCTTTTTATACTTTATATCTCCTCTCCTTTTACAGAAGCAGTTTAGCATTCTACAGGATAGAACAGGAGCCTTAGCATACAACTGGCTTATGGTTACAAATAGGAAAAGATGCAAAAGAAAGGAAAACTGAATTTTAACAAACATAAGTTCAAAATCCTAAATCAATTTCACCAAATTGAATAAGATATTGCACAAGTCCATAATCTCAGTACTTAGAAAGTACAGGCAGGAAGATCAGAAGTTCATGGCCAGTCTGCAAATGAGATCTGTTTTGAAAGGGGAAAAAAAAGTAAAATCATAACAAATAAACACCAAACAATAAAACTGATAAACTGAGTAATACCTTACAGAGAACATTATATAACTTTTTGAAGGTCAGAAAATAAGATTTCCAAAGCAATTGCTTATATTTCAACTCATTGAGAATGAGGATTTAATGTTCAGTCAGAATTTTATTAGTTTGTTAATTTTCACCAAAGTGATCTTAAAATTGACAAGGAAGTCTTGAAGAGCCAAAAATAACAAAATCAAGGTAATGAGAAGCTTGCTTTTAAGACCCATGAAGGATTTATAGTGCAGTAATTAAAATTGGGTCCTTTTGGTCAGAATATACATCAGTAAAAGCTTGGACATTTCCCAAGAATTACTAAAATCTTAGTAAGATACAGAGATCAGTATGAATCACTGGAGAAAATGTCCCGTTCTGTAAAAGTTCCAAGGCAAATGGTTACATACCTGTTGTCAACCTCCTACCTTACACTGTTCATAAAAAGGATAAATGTAAAATGTGTATTTGCTGTTCAGAACACTGTACAGAATAGAATTTTTGGCTAATGAAGTTTCTAGAATATAGCTGCTTGAATTAAAGAATGCTTTTTTCACTACTTTATAGTCTTATGACCTTTGCAGGCTAATTAACCCATTGATATTTTGTCCTCTAATTTGAGTAATAATACTAATAAACAGTTGTAATGTTGTGTGAACTTTAGTGTGTTAGATTATACTCTTAGAATAGCACTGTCCTAGTTGCTTTCTGTTGTGATGATGAACATCAGGACCAAATGCATGTGACAGAATGGGTGTGTTTGACTTACACATCCTGATCACTGAGGGAAGTCAGGGCAGGAAGTCCAGCAGGAGCAGAGGCAGGAACCATGGTTGCTCATCTTCTATGGCATGCTCAGTTTGCTTCTTAAACAGCCCAGGACCACTCCCAGGAGGGGTACTGCCCACAGTAGTCTGAGCCCTCAAACATCAATCATTAATCAAGAAAATTCCCTACAGACATTCCCACAGGCCAATCTGATAGAGGCAATTCCTCAGTTGAGGTTCCCTCTTTGTGAGGTAACACTAGTTTGTATCAAATTAACCAAGATTGGCCTCACAAGTCCACTTTTGTCAGTTTAGCACTTGGTCAGATTTCCTTGGGTTGTGCTTAGTTTCCACAATGCAAACACTAACAGGACATAATTCTGCCTAACATGATATAACTATTTCATGTACAACCACAAATGCATTATATATTTTAGAGTATGTGGCAGAGTTCTTTGAAGAATGCTTAGCCTTTTAACTTCTCATAACCTAAATATAAAAATATAGATTTATGACAACCACTGAAATTACCTCAATCAATGTTACACTCTATGATAAATAGAGGAAAGAAAACAGATACTGGTTTAATTTATGTCTATTTATGCAAAAAACATGCTCTTAATGAGATAAGACAGGAATGTTCATATCAACTGTTTCTAATGTCATTTGGCATTAGCTGGTATTTTTAACTGCTTTCCTCTACTACACATTCTGTATTCTTCCACCCAACAGCAAGCACCTTACCTGCTCTTGGCTCTTTCCCTGGAGGACTAGCCCATACCTTTATTCTTGAAGGGTCTCCATCCTTTGTCATCCTGCCTAGATTGGGTTGTTGTAGTTTATCATTGACTTTAATCATAGGACGTGGTAGCACCCGAGACACCCTAAAGGATCTCCTGTACTCCAGGTGTAATCTTCCCTACCTTCATCATGGCAATTTCCATCCAATTTCTGTATCAATCACCCCTCCTAACACCTTTCCTTTCTTCCACCTTTTAAAGATTTCTTTATGTGTGTGGATGTTTTGCTTGCATCTGTGTCTATGTACTACATGTGTGCATAGCCCGCAGAAGCCAGAAGGGGACATCAGAGTCCCTGAAACTTTCATTATTGATGGTTTTCAGCCACCATGTGGGTGATGGGAACTGAACCGAGGTCTTCTAGAAAAGCCAGTGCTCTTAACCACTGGGCCATCTCTCTTAATTCTTATTGTCCACTTCTTATCAGTCTGTTGGCTTAAGGGCATTAGAAGCCCAAAATAGCCAGTAAGCAGTTTTAGCTTCCAGTTCAGTGGGATGATTGTTGTGTCTCCTGATAGAAGTACTCCTACCTCTGGAACTAAAACTTCTAAGCCAGTAAAGGATAAGGTCACAGGAACAGAAAGCAAATTTTCCTAGTGGGCCACTGGGAGTGATAGGCAGTGGAACATCCTAGTTTCCAACCTCTGGTTCCTGTACCCATTGATCCTACCTATAGGAGAAATGGTACCGTGTACTGGATACTGATTCAAGGCGTACTGCCTTATAGACAGTCTTCTCCAGTGCTCCAGGGTATTGCTCTGACATAGAATTACACCTGTGTGTTTAAAAGGCCATTCCCTCATTCTGTCAAGCCAGCTATTTCAAGGTTGTGGGAAGCACGATGTGACCAGTGGAGTCCATGATAGTGGGTACTATCACACTTCTTTGGCTATGAAATGAATTCCTTGGTCAAAAGTGATGATGCTGTATGGAATATTGTCCCAGTGAATGGTGGTTTGGACAGAAGGATTATTTGCAGAAAAGGAAAATACATAACCAGAATGAAGCATTATGCTTTCCATAATCTGATGTACTTAACCTACCACAAAGCTACTGACTGGTTACCCTCCAGGATGGCACCATATTAGGGGTTCAATGTTGGTCTCTGCTGCTGGCAGATTTGGCACTCAGCAGCAGCTGTAGCCAGGCCAGCCTTGATGAATGGAAATCCATGTTATCAACACATGCATAACCTCCATCTCTACCATGGCCTATTTGTTCATGGGCCCATTGCACAGTAATCAGGGATGGCCAGAGAAAGGCTGACTGCCCAGAATGGGTCACCTTTTCTACTTGATTGTTGATTCCTCCGCTAAAGCGACCTTTTGATGAGGATTGACATGGATGGGATAGGAATAACCTTGTGTCCTTTTTCCATTTAAACAGGTCTGTCCTTGTACTTCTCATCTCACCAGTTTTCTAGCCGTGCTTCTTCCATGTCCCTCACCATCCAGCCAAACCCAGAGAAAGCACTTTGCATACTTTCCATCATAGAAAAGAATTGTAGCTTTACATATCTTTGATTTTATGAAACTACTAATGTTTTCTGGCAGTAAGTTAAGTATCCGTGATTATTTACTGAACATTGCGGGGAGGTCCTCTTAGAAGAGGTAAAGAATGGCTAGCGAGGTGAGATGAGAAAGCCCTAGGGCATATTTATTGATCCTGGGATCATTTGTGTCAAGTGGTGATTATGGCAACCATTTCATTACCAAAGATAATTTTAACATTTTTGTGGTATTTAATTTTAATAGGTTTTTTTGTTTTTGTCCAGACAGTATAAAGTAGCTTAATTTTGTATTCATTGTCCTTCATACAATGAGTCATAATTTGTTTCTGTATATTTAATATTCATGATTGATAATGGTCAAAGACTAGTCTAGTATAAATTGAACCTTATAATCTATATTGTATAGCAACTAGAATCAATAATATTATGAGGAGTTAACAAATATTTTTCTTACTTAATATTCATATTCAACAAAGCATTATTGATTATCTTGACATTTCTGAAGAAAGTCTTTAAGATTTTTTGAATCCAACCAATAAGGGAATTGATTAAAAGTTGCTTTTAAAAAGCTCTTTGGGGGAAGTTGCTAACACTGTTTCCCAGATGATCATTATGATTCAGATAACCAAATTGATTGATCTCAGTCTTACTCATTAGTCAGTAAGGATCTACTATATTCAGTGTTGTGTGCTGGTTATATGTGCAATATATAATACAGAATTTAATAAGCCAGTGATGAGTTAGTTTATGAAGATAATAATTATTGAATTACTACTACCTTTATACCATTATTTTATGAAATGAATGTTGTAAGAAAATCTGTCACATAATTTTACTTTATTAACTATAAAGATTAAATAATTCTAACTCTACTTACCCCCTCAGACACTACTGGATTTATAGTTTTAGACTAGGCAGAATACAAGAGAGTGACATAGTATAGAATTGGCACAAATAAGATACTGTGAACTTGTGGAAGACAACTAAGTGAGAGATGATGCTGAAAGATGCTGAAGAGTAACAAAAAAAAATCTAAAAGCAGATGAAAAAGAATTATGACCCTGGAAGAGTAGAAGAGTTTTGTGTTATGAATTCTTTGTCAATAATTTGTAAGAAGAAGATGAGAACACTTTGTAAACAATTTTTAATTTTTGTCAGAAGGCCTGATAAAGTATTAAGGCTGAAGAAATTGTCCAGTGTGGTCATGGCTTAAATTTCCAAACATCAGTCCACTTTTTAATTTATGGTGGCCTGCCTTTACTTCTGAATATTTTGCAGTAGGGTTTGGTCACAGGCAATTAAATTGTGATTTTACATGGCAGTTTGCAATTAGTAAATGAAAACAGTGTTGTGTTTATTCTTAGGTCAGTTTTTAAATATACAGAAAAATACAGCATAATAACCATGTACTGATCACATAAAATTAATGTACTGTTGACTCATATGCAGTTCTAATTTATTTTCTCATAAGGAGCAAATGCATTTCTAGAAATGGTTAAGATCGCTTGAAATCTTTTAACTTCTCTGAATAATTGCTGATACCACCAATTTATGCATTTATATGGAAAGTAGTTTCCTGTGCTTTCAAAATTCATATAAATTGCATGCTAAATGAACTGTTTTTAATTATGAATATTTGAAATACCTAGTAAATTGAAAATCCCATGGACCATTGTCTAGCACTTTGACTTGTAGGTATAACTTAGAGGAGGTCCTTATAACTTGAACAGGAGATGACACACTTAGTAAGGTGCTTACATCAGCACTGTCTCTAAGAAGGAAAACTAGACATGGATACTTACTCATTTGAAAGTAAATTACAAGCTACAATACAAAGAGAAACCAGTATTATTTCTTCGAGTATATTGTCATGAGAGCATAGTGAATACAGAGTTCTGATCTTCTGAGCTAATCATTAGTACTTTAGATATATACATACATAAAAGAGCAATACTGGTAGTTAGAGCCACCATTTGACAACATACAAATTATCCTTAGAACTGAGGAAATGCTCTGCCTCTGCTCTTCATCTTTTTCCCTGTCCTCTTCCCAAGCTTTCCTCCTTAACCCATTGTTCTTGCTGTGTTTTTCTTTTCCAGTTCAGACAATATTAGTAACATTTTTTCCCAGCTCTGAATCTATAGACTTTATGATAGAAAAAGAAGAAGTAGCAAAGTGTTTTAATATAAATGGTAACACTAAGAAATGTGATATTTTCTGTGGATTTCTAAAGTTTATCTAAAAGTCTGTTATGCATATTAGAATGTATATTCATATACCAACTTGGGAGCTTGCATTTACAATGTAAATATCGTAACAAATTTTTCAGTGTAGTATGACAAATATATTGGAGGATGTTTCCATTTTCACTAGATAGATTATAATGTATTACCTTGTCAAATCCTATTAGAACCAGTGTTTTAATATATGTAATATAGTCAGTTTAGTTATGGAGAGGGCATAAAAAAGTACTACTTCATTGTTTAAACTTCTAAAGATAAATAAATAAATAAATGAACAAATGAATTAAATAAATAAATAAAATAGCCTGATGTGGGCAAAGTTTTTTTTGTTGTTGTTGCTTTGTTTTTTGTTTGTTTTGTTTTGTTTTTTGAATTGTTTCATTTTCAGATTTAATATGAGGGTTTTTCCTGCATTTTATCATGATTTATTTTGTTTTTAAATTTATTTTTCTTCTGTCATACAAGGGATTATCCTGATTCCCCCTCCTTTCAATCCTCACACCCCCCATCTCCCTTCTACCTTATATCTTACCCCCCACAACCCCTCTATGCCTTAGCATGCATGTCTTTCTAGAAAAGAACTGTCTTCCCAGGGTTACTGCTCAAACAGGGCATGGCATAACAGGATGGAGCAAGGCTGTGCACTAGTCCCTATATCAAGGATGAACTAGGCAACCCAGCAGGAGCAAAAAGGTTCCAAGGGCAGGTAAAGGGCCAGAGACTCCCCCACTCCAGCCTGTAGGAGTTTTGCAAGAACACCAAGCCAGACAGCCATAAGATGTATTTGGGGGACCCTGCAGGTTCTGTGTCTGTCCCTTCAGTCTCTGAGGCACTAAGAGTGCAAGTCAGTTGATACTGTGGGCTTGTTCTCCTGGTGTCCTCGGCCCTCTGGTCCCCACTGTCTATCCTCTCCCACAGAGTTTCCCGAGCTCTGCATGATGTTTGTGGGTAGATCTTGTAAAGGACAGAATAAGACTTAGAAGTAGCTTGTCCTGTTTAAAAGTAGGTATAATTTTAGATTCTTGATGCAGTAGTGATTGAAAAAGGGGGAAAAAAGCTTTATTGCCTCAGCTGGAATGTTACTGTGTATTCCACACTATATATGAAGAGAGAAATTTTGTATTTTGTAGAATTATTATATTTTAAATAAGCACATCAAAAGTCCAGAAGAATTTAAAATTAGAGAAATTTGTAGCCAGGTGGTGGTGGCACACACCTTTAATCTCAGCACTCAGGAGGCAGAGGCAGGTGAATTTCTGAGTTCTAGGCCAGCTTGGTCTACAGAATGACTTCCAGGACAGCCAGGACTACACAGAGAAAGCCTATCTCAAAACCCAGAGAGAGGTGGGGAGAAAGAGGGAGAGAGAGAGAGAGAATGAAAGAGAGAGAGAGGGAAGAAGGAGAGAGAGGGAAAAAGGAGAGAGAGAGGAAGGGAAGGAGGGAAAGAGAAAAATTGTTAATTTGTTCTGAAGCCTTGATTAAGAATTAAGAGTTAGGGAAAAAAATGTATTCCCCCTCCACCACTGTAAGTTTTATACGTTAAAAGCTTATGTGAAAGTGGGTCAGGCCATAGTCGCGTCTTGAAGAAATTGTTCTGATAAATTTTTAAAATAGTAAAACTTAAGTTGTAAATTATCAGAAATGAGATAGTGAAATACAGAAAAAAATGTATTCGTTCTTCATTAATTTTAATGAATATTGATTTAATTCTCTTAAAGAATCCTATCTTGGGACTGGAGAGATGGCTCAGCAGTTAAAACACTTGCTCTTGCAACCAACCCAGGTTCCATTCTCAGTACCCACATAGTGATTCACAACCATTTGTATCTCTAATTCCAAAGATCTGATGCCCTATTCTGACCTCCATGGGCACCAGGCACACATGTGCATAGACATACATGCAAGCAAAACACCTGTACACATAAAATAACTCCAAAACTTGTTTTAAACAGTAATTCTAATTGGAAAGAAGACCTAAGTCAGTAGGCGTGTAATGGTGTTGTGTACAAGATGCTGCTGAACTGAGGAAAGGGACCTTTGCTTACAGAAGTCTGTGCCTTGAGGGTACATTGCTGTGGATAAGATGAACAGGTGGAAAGAACATCCTAGACAGAAGGCATGCTCTGTTGCAGTTTGAGAGATGTGGGATCCTGTAACACTTTTGAGGAACTAACAAGTAGTCACAAAGTGCATGAGAAATACAAGGTTTTGGTAAAAACAAGCATAAAATTAGGTTGAACAGGTAAACTGGTCAAGATAATAGAAGTAGCAGTTTTTATGTACCAGAAGCTTCATCTCCCTCCTTTACTCTTCTGATGTAAGTGGTATAACCTATTGCCTATAATGTCAACATTAAGTTTCTCCTGGTTTTTCAAATCTTTTTATTTTCCATACACTTGGGCCAGGCATCTTCCAGACAGAGTGGTGTATCACTGAACAAAATAGATATGATGGCTTTGTAACCATAGCAACTAGAAGATAACCTGCTAAATGGTGAATAATGCATATAAACAATGCTGTAATGGAAACCTAGAATGATGACAATCTACCAAGTCCAAATTATGTCCAAAGTGACGGGTGATTTGTAACATTTGAGAAGAATCAGTATGACTATGAGGGGAGAAGTGTAGGACTCCACTAGGCAAAAGAAAACTACTGGAGTACGGAACTTCAGAGATGAGAAACAGCATAGAGCACTGATGATTAGTAAAGATGAAATCTTGTCAGCCTTCTGGAATCCTCAGTGACTTCCTCTCTCCTTCAGAATAATAACCAGCATTGGAATCATGGCCACATTACCCTGTATGACTTCCTGCTATATTTCTGATATTACCTCAATTTTAGCTACTTACTCAGCCCTAGCCATCCTAGCCTCTGGTGTTCCTCTAAAAACTTCAAGTAATTTTATATGGCAGTCCTTCTGTACAAACCATCCTATCTAGAACCTTCTCTAATGCATCTGTTGGTTGGTAACCCTCACCTTGTTCAAGATGCTGTTAAATAAAAGTCCTATGCTAGAAACATAAAACTACCCCTATGTTGAGTGTGGTTGTCAACACCTATAATCCCAGCACTCAGAGGACAAAGACAGGAGATCACAAGTTAGAGGGCAGCCTGGGCTAGTCAGTAGGTTCTGTGCTAGCCTTTTCTAGTAAATATTTACCTTTAAAGTGAATTAATTAATTAAAGGTATGTGTGAGCATGTGGGCACATGTGCTCATACTCTTTAGCCCAACCTCCATTACTGTATCAGCTTGCTTTGAAGTGTCTCCCTAACCAGACCTGCTGTTACTGGGGCTGCATTGTGAAGATCGTCTACTTGACACTAAGCACCATGAGAATGGGCACTTGGCGTGTTTCTGTGCAGCCATCCTAGCACATTGCTTTGTACATTATAAGCGTTCACTGCATGATTATTCAGTTCTACAGAGGAGGTTATGGAAATGGTGTTTTATTCATTCATCTTTATGTCTCCCCAAACACTTAATTGTATATGAGAATTGATTTAGTTACTGTAAACATCAATTTTCTTTAGCCTTGTTAGATTTTTAATATACTTTTAAGCAGGTATTTTTCCTCCATGATTCCGAATTTCTGAACTTTAAACGTTTTGAGCAAATAGAAAGCTGTGCATTCTTGGCGTTATTTGTTGTTGGATTTTAAGTTAATAGTGCATTCTGTGCTGGTGTTGTCAATTTCTGAATCATGTAAATTTTTTATTTGTGAAAATTCAATATTATATCTGAGATATAGTTATCTGTACCTGTGTCACTATCTCTGTGATACAGCTGTTTTTAATAAAGAACACTGAAAAGTTTGTTCCATAGCAGTTGCCTTTCCTAGTTTTATGTTGCTGTATGTAGTATTATCTAGATATGCTATCTACATTGTTAGGTATGACATAGGCGCATATTCAACTGTTACACATGTTGGCAGTTTGAAATAGTAGATGATCATTCACTTATCACTCATAACACATCCTCTTCTTTCTTTTATAACTTGCATTGCTTCAGATGTCTCAAAGTGTCAGCCTTGAGGGAAGACAGTCATGGATGAGCTGTCAAGTTGATTTAGCACTGCAGAATGTTGGGAAAGTGACCAAAAGTTGATTTAAACAAACCATGTATTCATTTCTCTGTACCACCTGCAGTGTCTCCTCTCCTTATGTAATGCCTTCCCAGTCATGTCCTGTGCCTGAAACCAGATCAAATAAGTGTTGGATTTATATCATTAGTCCATGAGCACAATAGGATAAGGAAACGTAAGGACTGGTGTTCTATTGCAAATATAAAGTATTTTCTCTTGCAATAATTATAGGGGATGGAGTGTTAGATCTCTCTACAAAGAAAACCAGCATAAAATCTGAAGAGTCATCCATATGTTATCCTTCTTCTGAAAATGCAGTGGCTGGGTAAGCAATATCTAGGAAATATAACTCAATATTTATGTAAATGACCTCCGCATACTTAATACTGTGCTGATAAGACTGACAGAATTTTCTTTCAGAATTTTCGTCACTCATAAGTTTGTCTCTCTCATATTTTCATTTGTCTTTTCTCTTTCTTTTTTCTTTCTGTTAAAGAAAAGTTATCAGAACAATCACCAAACTTCAATTCATGTTACTAAAATGAACTATCAATTTAATCATGGGATACAAACTAAGAAGCAGGACAAGTGAGAGAACTTGAAATACTCAAGAGGCAATTTTAAGGGAAATATGTAACTTCAACATCTAGTTTTTTAAAAATAATGAACCATATCTCAAATTGCTATAGTTACTAATTCTAAAACTAGCATCTATGTTTACAGTTTTTGCTTTAGTGTGGTGGCAAACAGCTTAGTATTTATCTAGTTTTATTTATTCATTTATCACCACAAAAAGTCCTTTCATGCCTTTAAAACAGTCACTAAATTAACTTAAATAATAATTACTAGTGAAATGCTGTTCTGTTGGATTTTTGTATTTTTTGTAACTTTTTTGCATCTTCTCATTAGCTGCATAGAAATGCTTTTTGTCCCATTTAAATCAGAGATGAATTCATTTCGACTAAGGCTGTATGTCATAGAGCTGGAGTCACAGGTGTAAGGAGCTTAGTTAGAAGATTACAAAGTTGCATTTGAAATAGAGTAATGTTCTAAAATGAAATTATTCTTATACATCTTTTTCAGATTTTAAGTTTTTATGTAGAGGAAAATGAGTCTGTGGAACTGAGATGTCTGTTTGGAAGTATTCTAATTTCCTTTAAATGGGTTGACTCTTTTATTACTTGTTTAGCGGTAACGTCACATTTGTACTAACAAAAACTCCTTTAGGATTTGGGTATTTTTATAATGGAACTCTAATTGTAAATAAAAATTATAAGCGTTGCTCTGCAAGCAGCTTTCAGAGGAAAAGCAACATCATGAGAATATTTTTACAAATACTCAGTTAGGCTTTATGTTCTTGGAAGGCCTGCCCGTTGAGGCCACCGTATCATTGACACATTGTCCTCCCAGGACTGTAGCATTTGCTTTGATAAGGAGTAACTACTACCTCTCACAGACCTAAAGTGTCATAAGCAGTGATGTTACCTAAGCAAGGAGTATAATAAAGGAGTGGACCCTCCCCTTCCATAGCTGTGTGAGAGAGTCTCATACATCAGTTTACCATCGTTTCATTCCATCCATCCAGGAGACTACACAGAAAACAGAGAGGACTATGTGGAAAGAAGTGCTGAGTTTGCAGATGGTTTGCTCTCAAAAGCTTTTGAATAGACATTCAGTCTGGAGCACCTGGACATAAATAAAAGCAGGGCATACTTTATGGCATACCTCAAAAAAACTTTACTTCTCCACTTAGAAGCCTTACCAGCAGGG
>JAMJFZ010000455.1:0-79361 GCA_026225945.1 Cricetomys ansorgei | reverse complement strand
CCCCAGTTCTCCCTCTGTAGGTAGCATTGATAGAGGACACTATAGTTACCTTTTAGCCATGCCCACCTCTTAACATTTCAAATCTCCCCTGACCAATCCTGGAATATTCCCCATCTCACTTTTGCATTGAAGCCCTAGGAAAACTCCTACCTCATCCCACACATATACATGAGGGGACTACCTTAGGCCACCTACACCTGGTACGCAGATGGCAGCTCCTTCTTATATGAGTGAATACAAAAAGCAGGGTACGCTATTGTCTGTGATACCATGGTGACTGAAGTACAACCCCTTCCAGCCCAGACTCCGAATCAACAGACTGAGCTAGTAGCCCTTACTCTCCCCTTCCAACTAGCAAAGGGAGAATCCCAAAACCTGTACACAGACTCCAAGTATGCTTTCCACATTCTCTTGTCTCATGCAGCTAATTGGAAGGAATGTGGTTTACTAACAACAAAAGGAGGGTCCATAACCAATTCAGACCAAATCATGGCCCTGCTATAGACCTCTCACCTTCCTACGGCCACAGGGATTGTCTACTGCTGATCACACCAAGTAAACAATTCCCCGAGTTCCTCTCATTTGCCACAAGGCACTCTTTCTATAACCCACTTCTTCAATATCATCTCTGGACACTTTACAAATCCTATCCTATCTGTACCAGATCTTTCACCCTAACTTCCAGGCTTTGCCTCACTTTATTAAAACTTATTCTGCAGATCTTTACCCCTGAGGGGGCTATCTTTTTCTATTTGACTATCACTATCTTTTCTAATCACCACACATTAGGACATCAGAGTCTCCCTTTCCCTACCCATCGTGCCAGGGATTTCCTCCTGTGTTAGACTGGCAGCTCAACTTCATATACATGTCCACAGTTAGATGTTTCAAATACCTTCTGGTCCTGGTAGACATATTTCCAGATGGGTAGATGCTTTCCCTACCACTAGTAAAAGATCACATACAGTTTCAGAGAGCATCCCCCATTTTGGAGTTCCAACCTCCCTTCAATTGGATAATGACCCTTCAGAGTCATCCTTATTATCCCAACTGCCCCTAAGCTTGATAGTTTCCCTCACTGGATTCATCTTTCTCATCTCAAGCTCTTTATACCATTATCTCAAGACAATCCTACTCTTTACATTTCAACCTCAACAGGATCAGGCTCATTAGGCTTCAGAAGATACCAAAGGTCAACCTGCTTGCCTCCAGTCTCAGAAGAATGAGGCTTCGTACATCTGCCAACATCCAAGCAAAACCCTATTGGGTTACGCCCTTGCCCAATCTTTCTTCTAACGTCTCCTACTTGCTCCTGTCAGGGGTAGACTCTATGTATGGAGATTCGAGGTTCCAGAAAACCTTGCTCAGGGATTCATCCTGATCACTTGGGTGGCAGGGTCTGAAGATTGCTTAGCAGCAGGTCATCACAAGGAGATACGTATCCCTGTAATGCCTACACTGATTTAAAAAAACACCTGTCCCCTGTACTTGTTTTCTTTTTGAACGAACTAAAGGTTACTGCTGATGCTGGCCTGAGACTTATGGAGACTGTCTTTATTGGTCATGTAAGAGACATGAGGCATATGCAAGAGAGCAGCACTCCATATTTTATGCGAAATGGGAAAGTTTAAAAAAAAAAAAGGAGTTAAAGGCCATGGTATCCTAGATGAGACACTGAAGTTATGGGTAAGCTTTACTATAGCCTCCAGCATAGCTGTCCATCAGGCACACTTAAAATATGGAGGATATGTTCTCTTCTCACTCCCCTTTTGTAACCCTTAGGTATACAAGGGGCAGAGGAAGTGGTTCAACAGTCCTCAGAGGCCTTTACCTCCCTAACATCCCCCCTTCTTGACAATATCAACCCCCTCCCTGTTCTCTGGGTCACTCCATCTCTTGTTTCAGACCTTGACCTCTGCATATCAGCTACCGCGTAACACACGGTCCAGTCCATTTGGGGAATGTTGGTTGTATGTCCTTCCTGGGTCAAACTTGAGACCACCATGTGTAGCCTCACCCTCTGAATTGTCAGGCTCTCCTGTCTTACCTAATTCATTAACTTCCCCAAGCTAAATGTCACCACCACCATCTCTCCCTTCTCTCTCTTCGGTATCTCAGACTGCTTTAAATCATCAGGAACATGCTTTGTAGGTGCACTGGATCTCTCAGGTTGCAAGACTAGTTTTACCCTTAGTACTACTGCTCAACCCCTATGTCCAAGCATTCACAATGCATCGATTCTTTGCAGCACTGAAGTTTACCACTGCCCACCTGCTGGGTGGTTAGGGATTTGTGCCCAGATGCTCCTTTTCCAGAAATGATACCTGGTGATACGTGGCGAGGAACCCTTGCCAGTTCTCATCACAGGGTTTATAGCAGCGTAGCATGATGAGTGATTCAGATCTCATCTCTTCTCACGGTTCTAGGAATAACTGCTGGTGTTCACTGGAACAGTGGGACTACATACTTCCCTGACTAGGTATAATCAGTTTTCTTCTCAGTTTATCCTGGATCTCTGACAGGTAGCTCAGATCATCCTCAGCCTCCAAGTACAAATATATTCACTGGCTGCCGTAGTATTACAAAATCTGTGAGGATTGGATACACTAAAGAGAAGGGTAGTCTTTGTCTCTTCCTCAGGGAGGAATGCTGCTTTTACACTCATCACTCAGGTATAGTAAAGGAAAAGATCTGACAACTCCAAGTGGATCTTCAAATACATAAAGAACACCTCAATGCCTATGGTCAAGTGAACACTGACAATCCAGTATGGAATTGGATACCACGCTTCTTAGCCCCCTTCTCCTCCTCTTCTTAATCATATTAATCAAACCCTGCCTTAAGATTCTTGTCTAGATTCCTTCAACAACAAAAAGATTTCTAATCAGTCTTTTAATCAGTTGCTATTACAGGATTATCAGCTCCTGGCTAAGGAACCAGAGGTCAGCAACTGCTGACTGCACCCTGATGGGGAAGACCAACCTTTCCCTGAGGACATCGGTGCCCTATTCAGAAGGAAGTAGTCTAATAACATCACCCTTTTCCCCAACCCAATTATTTATAATGAACAAAAAAGAGGGGAAAGTAGAGTGAAAAGTCTGAGCTCACTGAAAAGATTGAGCTCATTTCCAGGTTTTGAAAAACCCACCAATCACTAACAGTCACTGAGTCAGAAACTCACCAATCCCTGAGCTCGAAATCCCCAATCACTGAGCAAAAGGCCTACTAGTCACTGAGCCAGAAAATCCCACCAACTCCTGAGCCTGTCTAAGCTCATGGCTTGAAATTCCCCCAATCCCTATCTTTGAAAATTTCACTCTGGAAATCTCCCTCTCTAAAAACCCTCTATAAGGCCTGCTTCCTGACCAGACCCCTGCTGCTTTTCTCCTGAGCAGAAGCCACCACTCTCCTGTGTCTTTTCCATAAATCTCTTGTGTGAGATTTGTTGATAGTGTGAATTTGTGGTTCCTTGGCTCCCGATTGCCGGGTTACCTTTCCTCCCAGAACTGTGACACTTCTACTGGGGAACTTCTCCCCTTGGAGCTCTACCATTTTAGCTCAGATGGGGATATTCCTCCCCTTAGAGTTTTAGCATTTCTATCAGGGAATCTTCTCTCTTCAGAGCTAATACTTCCACTGGGGACACCTTCTCCACTTCAGAGCTGAAACACTTACACCAGCCCTAGAGGAGTAGTAGCCATCTTCTGGTCTCTGCAGAAACACACATTTCAATAGATGTAATATTCCCAATACCTCCTTGGTACTGGAGGCTGTGTCTTAGCAGGAAAATTTATGTGGCCTAGGATCTAGGTTGGTATAGTGTACTATGTGTATATTTCACAGATCTACAAATGTTTACAGATATACCTGTGGGAGACGATATCTGATTCTTATGTCTGTCCTTAGATCACGAAGGCCCTTCTGTGACCTGTTTTTATTACAGCTCATGGTGGCTGGGAGATGAAGCGGATGGATCAACTGAAACAGTAATTTAAAAAAAGTTCATGATATAGCAGTATCTTCACACAGTATACCAGGAGAAAAAAACAAACTGAAGTCCCATATCCCATCTTTCCTCTTCAGCCTTTCATGCGCCAGAATGCTGTTAACAGATAGTTTATCCACCAAGCATAATGACTCAAATAGTAAGAGCAATATGTCGGGCGTTATACCAAAATATTAATAGAAATTGCATCTAATGGTTAACCAACAGAACTGTCACAGAAAACAGTTTCTATCTAGATTTCTTTTTTGTTTTTCCAGACAGAATATTTTAGAAGATAAAGTCAAGTGCCCAAGCCTACATTCTGAAACAGAGAGGTCATTAAAAGGTCAATAACAATACCCCCACAAAGAAATTTACAGACTGGCAAATCAAAAGTGTGTTCTAGCATAGATGTTAAAATCTAATCTTTGACTGGATAACGTTACAACGTTTTTTTTAGGGCTGACCATTTGGTTTTGGATAACCAATGGGTGTATCCTTTCCTGAGAAATATTCTTTCTCCCACTCTCAGCATTCCAAGAATGTGGAAGAGAGCAATCTGGTGTGTGTATGTTTGTGTGTGTGTGTGTGAGAGAGAGAGAGAGGGGAGGATGGGGGGGAAGGGGGAGGGAAAGGAAAGGGAAATAATGTAATTATATTATAGTCTAAAAACATAAAAATAATTTAAAGAAATCTGATCTCCAATGAAGATGGAGATGGAAAGATGGAGATGTTATTTGTGGTAACAAAATTCTAGAAAAACAGGAAATAAAAAACTGAGTAGTTCCATGAAAATAAATAAAATCTGGCAGGAGTTATTAAAGAAATCTGGAAAATATGCCCATAATTATATTTAAGAGCCTTACTTAACTCTTTAGTTTGATTTGTTGTTTAAGGAAGTATTTTTCCCCAATATTTTTCCTTTGATGTCTTTCTCCCTCACAAAAAAATGAACAATTTAGATAAAATATTGGTTATTTTCTTTTGCTTGTTAACCTGGAAGGCCTTCCATAATACACCTCACCACTCCTCAATTATGAGGGAAGAACGGATGTTTCAGGTCCTCGGGTATCTCCAGAACGGTGCATCCCACTCTGTGGCCAGTTTCTTAATGCACAAAGCCAATCAAGGAATCAGACTCCAAGAGCCCATGTCTGTTGTCTGTACTTGGTTCACACAAGGACAAAACCAACCAACCGACCAAACAAAAATGAAAAGGACAGAGACAAACTACAGTGCTGCTGGTAATTACAGGTAGATTTTGGGGATGCCAAACCTAAAAGCTTTTCAGCAACTGATAATATAATCACAAAGGTTCATTAAATGGTATCTTTATAAATAGAAACAAAATTAGCCCCATATCCACAAACCATAACAGAAGAAAAAGGAATAATTTAACATCTCCTATCTTACCTCTAGGACTGAGAGTGGCTGCAGAGAAGGCTGAAGTGACTTCTACACAGCACACACGGTACAGGAAGTCGACTTCCTCGGCTTTTGAGGTCGGGTTCAGAGAAACTCATCAATACAACAAACTTCAGATTATTGCTCTGGGGGTAATGAGAATAATCACTTCAGAGGGCCATTGTTCTGAGACAGAATGTAGTGCTTCTGGTCGTTGGTGTCTGGTTTACCATGCTTTAACAGAGGAGACTGGCTAGGATTGGGCTATAGATCAGGACTGGTGTGGATATACCAAACCTGGATTTTGAGGCCAGGATTAAAATCTTGTGATGTAAGTTATTCTTTGGTATTTTCTATGAAGAGTGGCTAGACAGTTGACCACACTACTGGAATAAATAATAAACTGAAATAAACAATAATTACATTTGCAACTTTGTAGTTGTTGTGGAATCACCTCTTAAAATGCTTCCTGGACCGCCCCATACCGCACCGCCCCCCCCTTTGTAGTTGTGGAATCGCCTCTTAACCCGCCTCCTGGACCGCCCCATACCGCACCCCCCCAGTGTCACGTGGTGGACGTCTTGCATCTTCTGCAAGGGATCTGCGCATATACCACCCTACCCCCCCACCTACATAATATGGCCTACCAGGCCTGCTGTCGTCCTTCTCTGTTCTCTACCCTATCTTTCTCTGTTCTGTCCTTCTGCTTTCTCTCCTTGTCTGTTCCGGGGACAGCCTCAATGTCTCTTTCCCTCCAGCCCTTCTCCAGGGCTCCGCCTCCTCCCTCCTTCTCCAATAACCCTTTCCTGTAGAATTCTGTTACATTCTGTCGTGTTTTAAATATTTCAGTAGTCCTCTTGCAGAGCACTCACTCCTCAGCATTAGGATGCTGATTTAAACAGCACACAAATCAAGTTATTACTGGGTTTTGTCAAATCACATAACTTTTAAACACAGAAAATTAATTTTAGGGGCATTTCTTAAAATGAGCCTAGCGGCAGATGCCAGGTCTTAATATCAGAACGAGTTCTCCCTGGAGCCCTTGGAAATAAGTCCTTAGATGTTTCTTTCTGGCTCTTTTACCCTGCCCCCCAAAACCTCAGCATGCAAGTTGGGGCCTGATCTAAATGAATTTTTCTGCATTGTTACCTTGCCAGTAAATCCTCCCAAAGTCTGTGCCAAACCTAGAAAGAGCAACTCACATAATCACAGCGTGCCTTACTCACCGCGCTGTTACCGCCAAGAGCTCCTGACATGGAGTCCCGGGGCGGGTCGCGGCGTGCGAGTGTAAAAACAGCGAGAAAACGCGCCAAGAGGGAACGGTCGCGGATTGGTCCTCGCACTCAAGACGCAGCTCATTGGCTGCGTGCTTGCATCACCTGATGATGGCGGGAAAGAGGAGGAAACTCCGAGAGAGAGAGAGAGAGCGTCCTAGGCCCTGAGCATGCTTCTTTCTGTCGGAGGACCCAGAGTCGCAGCCCGAGTAGAAACAGGCCTTTCCTCAGCAAGCTTCCTCTATTCCTGAGGATTCGACCACACCCCTGTGGGTAAAGGACCCGGTGCCCATCAGACCGGTGCAGATCGGATTGGTGCAGATCAGACGGGTGCAGACCGGATCGGGAGCACTAAGGGGAGGTGCCAGCTTGGGGGCCTTTCGCCCTAGGCGCCTTGCGGGCCCCAGGAATTCTGTCTGCGGGCTTCCTGAAGCCCTGACTACAAAACGGGGCACCAGGTCCTAAGCGGCCCTCTGCTGCAGACTAATCTCCGTGGCGGGTAAGTGAGTGCGTTCCCTGAGGAAGGCAGCGACATCGCCTGTAGGTGGCAGGCTTCAGGCTTTACGGATCAGGAGGAGCTACAGATCAGAGCAACGGAGTTTGTGAATCCCTTTCCCAAAGGAACCTGAATGCCTGCTGATGTTTTCAATGCTGATGAAGAGCATGGTGTCCGCTACAGAAACCTAGATCGCAGATACGCTGTTAAGCACTTGTTAATGTGCTTTTTATGTTTCAATTGAGAAATGAAGTAAATATAAAAGTATACCACTGTATGAAAAGGAACTTTGTATGAAATATCCAAACACATATAGTTACGGCATGTTGAAATCATAACATATTGCAATTGAGTTAAATAAATTACAGTACAAAGAAACTAAGAATGAAAGGGAGCAGGGAGGAGGCATGCCTACCTATTTTACTCCTACCCCTGAGTGATGCACGGCTGTATTGACTAGAAGATTCTTTCCTTTTTTTCTTTTTCTCCCCTCTTTCTTTCTTGGCAGTTATAATAATTTTTAGTTTTTGAGATTATAATATATAATTACATCATTTCTCCCCTTCCCTTTCCTCCTTCCAACATCTCCCATATACCCTACCACCACCTTGCCCTCTTCAAATCCATAACAAATTTGTATGTGTGTGTGTGTGTGTGTGTGTGTACACAATTGGTCTTGTATAGCTAATTAGTGTCTCTTTTCTGGGGGAAGACTATTTCTCTCACTCTCAGCATTTCTTAGTTACTTACAGTTCTTTGTCTAGGGATGAGGCCTCGTGAGCTTCCCCTCTTTCCATGTTAACATGTCTATTGATGTCATCCTTATTCAGGTCTTGTTTAGGCAGCCATGTTAATGAGTCCTCATGGGTGTAGCTTCTCTGACATTCTAGGAGACAAATCACACAGCAAGTCTCCTGTTCCCCTGGATCATACTCTTTCTGCCTCTCTTCAGCAATGATTCCTGCAGAAATTGTGTTGTAGATGTATTTCTTGGGAATGGTCTCCACAACTCTAAATTTTGGTCAGTTGTGGTTTTCTATGACGATCTCTGCTGCAAAGAGAGGATTCCTTGATGAGATGTGGGGGTACACTTGTTTGCAGGCATAGGATAAACATTTAGAATGTAGATAGAGATTGTGTTAGTTTAGTAAACTTGCAGTTGTAGGTTCTCCTCCAAGATCCATGACTTCACTGGCCCTGAGTAGTTGGATAGGTGTCCAGTACCAAGAATAAGCTCCCTCTAGTTGAGCGGGTCTTAAATCCAATTAGAGAGCTGCTGGTTACCACCAAGGCATTTATGCCACTGTGTACCCTTAGAATTACTGTACCATGCTGGTCACTATTGTGGTTCATTAGCATCATAGCTGGGTAAGACTACTGGTTGCAGCCCTCCTTGGGAAGCTTCCATGGCACCTTCTGCTACCACGAAAATTTGTCCTGAAGAAGGAAGCTTTCAGGGGCTGTCTATAAATCTAGCAGTCATCTTGGTCCATGTTGAGGACTGAGACATAAGATGATTGAAGATACCTAATATTTTGGACAGGCTAGAAGTACTAGGACACAGAAAATTTTGTGTCTGTGTAAATGAAATTATTACCTTCACTAAAATACATTTTAGTGAAATTCAACAGTCACTTCTATATAAATTTGTAATAGACATAAAAATCTGTGGTTTACAAAGATCTCTGAGCCAGATATATGGTTCTTATCCAAAGAAACACTTGCATACTGGGATAGTCCAGCTAGTTAATTTGTCAAAGTCCAGGCCAATGGAATACAAAATAAAGGATCGGGAGCAGGAAATCTTTAGGATGCAAAGAGCAGTGGGCAAAAGTGGATTACTAAGTTCAATATATACACTCAGTGACAACCATGGAGTCAGGAAGCTATACTGGGAAATCGTTCTATCAAATTAGCCTCCTTACAACTTCAAAGCAAATGCCGGATACTCCAACCCTGACTGAGCTGCCGCTGCTGCCTCTGGTTATCTATGAAGTGGATGGCTCCACACTGACACTGAAGTAACATACATTGTGATTTCTACACGCTCACTTTTCTGTGACACAGCTTGCCAGCAATGGAGCAGAAAAAAGATGGGCTGCACTTCGTTTACACCTTTCAGAGAATATATGAATACAGAAGAATCTAATTTGCATTAAGAAATTAGTTGCAAATTAGTTGCTTGAGATTCAGCCTTTGATATTCAAAACTCAGAGCATCATGAGAAGAATGGGCAAAGACTGAATAAACCACTCTTCATACATGCCAGAGAAGGGTTAGTAGTTCCTGAGCCGAGAGGAAAGAGCAGAAAGCCTGGAACATTCTCTTTCTACTGGCAGTAGAAGCTTGTGGCATAGATGCTATGAAAGGAAGAAAATTGAGACTACCAAAGGATATTGGGATTTAATTAGAAAGTAAGAATCTCACAGCAGTTGTGATGATACATCATCCTAAGCATTTAGAAGAGCAAATCCAAGAGTTCAGTAAGGTAAACTGTAGAGCTGAGTATTATTTGTATGGATTGAAATATTTTCAAATTAAAAAAGCCAATGGGAGAAAAGTATCCAATATTGGTTTGAATTCTAATATGTACTTTTCACTCAAGACCTTGTGTATAAGGTAAGTGTTCTATTACTGAATCACATCCCCAACCCACTGTTAACTTCTTATTTTGGGATAGAACTTCAAGGTTGGCGTGTGACAGACTGGAGCCCAGTCTGGATTTGAACTTGTGATTTTTCCTCATAGCTTCCTGAGTAACTGAGTACTGATCTGTGCTACCAGGCCCATCTAACAGTATCTTTAATACTGTGTCACTATGATGGTTTTGAAGTGAAAACTTGGTTGTTGGTTTTCTCTTTATTGTGACTTTATTTTCTCTTCATTTCTGTCTTCATTCAACAGATCAACTAAACTCTTCTTTTTCTATTTAATATTGCAAAAATAGAATACATAGACTAGCCACAGTCAGTAAAGGTGTGAAGTCTATCTCAGTATTTATAAAAATGCCCAAATACATGTCAGCAGGAAACCTGCCATATTTCCATACTGGAAAACACAAATAGCCACTACAATAAGAAGTTTTATATTGAAGTGTGCACACTGCAAACCTTTGACAGAAACCTCTTTAAGTAAAAGCATGACAAGTAGAAGCATGGAGTTCTCTGCTTGTCTTGCTAGTGGCCTGGAGACCTTTCTAACATTTGGTGTAAAGCAACTGATGAGAATGGACAATAGAAACGGGACAAGTGATTGAGGGATAGAGACCTTAATATAGGCTAACAATTTCAAATTAACTTATTTCCTGGAGCCAGCTCCTGATATTGATGTGTATGTGTGTGTGTGTGTAATTTTTCAAGACAGGGTTTCTCCTTTGTCACTCTGGCTGTCCTGGAACTCATTCTGTAGAACAGGCTGGCCTCGAACTCACAGAGATCTGCCTGCCTCTGCCTCCTGAGTGCTGGGATTAAAGGCATGTGCCACCAATGCCTGGTAGTAATAAACTTCTTATAATAAAACTACAATTATAAGAAAAGTTCTTTATACAAACCACTCTCCCATGGGCTCTGAAGTTCCTTCCTTGTGTTTAAAAGCTTGGGGTAGTTCTGTTGGCTCTTGATTCATCAGACATCTTAGCTCACCAAGCTATACACACCTGAGGTGGGAAAGTCTCCATTGTACCCAAGAACTGCTTTCCCACCATTTCAAAATCACAACAGAACCATATGTCTTGTTTTTCCTTCTTTTTAAACCCTCTTTTCTTCCAGGACTCTAGAAATTAAATTCAGGGCCTTGCACATGCTAGGCAAGAATTTGACTACTAAGCTAGAATCCCCATCCTTTTAATTCATTGAATTATTTTTCTATTTTGAATTTGACACAGGGTCTGGCTGAATTTGCCAATTGAGCTATCTCTCCAGTTCCTCTATTTTTCCATTTAATTATACACTCTAGAATTCTAACATACAGTACAACCATGTCTAGTGGGAAACATAACACCAGAGCTCTTTACGACAAAGTTTCTCTTTGCTTCTTATTACTAATTGTGGATACAAAGTTGGATCTATGATTTCAATCCCCGTGAGAGTATAAAATCATCATTGTGGAGGAAAAGGCTTAGTAAGATCCATTGAACTACAACTTTCAAAACCTGGACATTAGGAAGCACAGGTCAGGCTCATCTATTCCTATTGATAGAGAAGAATAAGAACTAAATCCAAGAATGGTTTCATTGTATCCTGTTTCATTGTACACAAATTCTTGTACACTGAAACAGTACAAGAGTTTCCAATCTTTTAGCATGATGGAGTTTTATAAAATATTTTCATTTCTTATTTGAGTGTTTGCCTGTATGTATGCTTGTGCACCACATGCATGTCTAGTGTTCTGGAGGAGGCCAGAAGAGGATGTCAGAGCCCCTGGAACTGGAGTTAGACAGTTGTGAGCTGTCATGTGGGTGCTGGGAATCCTACCAAGGACCCCTGAAAAAGCAGCAAGTTCTCTTAATTGCCGAGCTGTATCTCCAGCCACTGTACTGTGTTGTATTTCTAAAATGTTGGGAGCTTCATTATTTATATTCTCCCTCAAAACATTTTCTCTTCCAACAATAAAATTTGATATGGATGCGCTATGACTTTTCCTAACATTTAAAAAAATTCTTTATAAGTTACCTCCTTCTAGATACCTAGATTCATAGCATAGTGCCTTCATGGGTGAGATCTATTATGTAACTTTCCCAAGGAACCTATCTGTATTCACTCCACATAGACAGAGCAATGGTACAACAAAGAATTTAATAGAGTTATTGTCTAAAAATAGCCCGTTTCTAAGGGTATTTTTTTTCTAGTGTACTTTTCTGTTGTTGAAATAAATGACTCTTTTCAAAAGAAATTTGAGGAAGAGTTTATTTCACTTTACAGGTTACAATTCATCTTCAAGAAAAGGAAGGAATTCAAGACAGGAGCTGGAAGGAGAAATCACAAGAGTGCTGCTTACTGGCTCGTTCAAGTTTCTTTCTTACACAATCCAGGCCCACCTACCTAGGGATGGCACTACCCACAGTGGGCTGTGCCCTCGTACATCAATTAACAATTAAGAAAATGCCACAGGCCAATCTGATCTGGACAGTTCATCAGCTAAGGTTCACTTTTCCCAGGTGACTTTAGGTTTGTGTCAAGTTGACAGCTAACGCTAATTTTGACAGTATTCATTTGAGTTCATTTAGGTCAGAACACAAGTGGCCAACTTTGAGGAAAGTTTTTGATAGTCTCACCACTCAGACATGGATGCAAAGTGTACTTCACTTTCATGAAGTTCCTTTATCTTCAAAATCTTCACTCTCTTCCCAACAGCCACTATAAAGTAGGCATTTGGTATTTGGATGACCAAAGATTTCTTTAAAGTGGAAATCTCTGAGCAGCCACTTGAGAGGCATCCTTAGAGTTAGGTATAGTTCAGCTGCTGTAGTCATAAACAATGTTGCTCATATTAAAATGATTCTCCACACTTTCACTGAAAGTGTTAGTAGGTCTCAGAGATGAGTAGAGACTCAATGGCTTTAATCTGTACTGTAAATACAGTGGGCTCTAATTCGATGGAGATTTCATTCTAGGCAAAAGTGAATCAACATGTTCATTATTGCTCAAATTTGAATTCCAAATTTCAAGGGCTCTTTCGTGATTGTTATCATTTCTGGTGGCTATCTAGAGAATAAAGGGAATTGTGGGAAAGGGTTGTTAGTTTCTTCTCTACTGCCAGCATATAACTCAGTTCTGGTGGAGGGGAAAATCAATGCAATTGTCTCCTATCAACCTTTCCTCCCCATCTCTCTCTCTCCTTCTACCTTCTGTAAATTCTCAGATACATCATGGTTGCCCTCAGTACAAATATTCTGTCTCATCCATTATTGTGATTGTGATATTGCTTCCTGATCACACATCCTTCTTTTCTCAAGGAAGTTGGACTCTTGAGTTTAACATGTATGAGGACTGAATTACCACATTTCAAGAACCTAAAACAATGCATACCCTATAAATATGCTATATGTTTTTGTAATCTATAAATAATTTTAAGCTATGCTATGTATACAGATGGATAATTTTCAAAATCTAACTTCAAAGTTCTTCCTGTCATTCTTGAACATGAACGAGAAGAAAGTATAAAAGAAACACCGTGTTTCATGTGCTAAGAAGTGAAAAATGAATGTTTTGGAAGAATGGTGGCAGAAATAAGAACTGAGAAAAAGGCCACATCGAAAACCTTTGGAAGTGAACTTAGGTGGAAGTAAGCATGGTCAGAGGCAGGAACTAGATAGGGGCATTTTGAGACAGAAGAGACAGAGAAGATCTGGAAAGTCTTTGAGGGAGATGAGCAAAGAGATCATTGGAAAACATGATATCAAAGTGGAAGGAGGAATTCCGGGAGTATGAGTGAGAAGGGCAGAGAGAGAAGTGGGTGGTGGGATGATTCAATCAAAACTATGTAGGAAAGTGTCATATAGAAACCCGGCTTTTGTAAACTAACTAAATAAATACAGCTTTTAGTGAGGCTGAGGGTGAATCCATTTGATAGAATGCATGCCTAGCATGTTATGAGTTCTGGATTTGATTCCTGGTCCCTCACACCTGCTGTGATGGCATATTCCTGTAATTCCAGCACGTGGGAGATGGAGGCAGAGGGTCAGAACTTCAAGAACCTGTGAAGGCGAGAGGAGCAGAAGTTCCAGGGCTGGAGATATGGCTCTGTCTATAAAATGCTTGCTGAATGAGCATAACACCAGTATTGGATACTTAATAAACGGAAAAATACAGGTGATCCCTACCTTACCTGTTAAGTCTAGTACTGAGGAGACCAAAGGAGGACAATGCTGGGGCTTGCTCACCATCCATTGTGGCCAAATCAGTAATCTCCAGGTTTAGTAAGAGACACTGTCTCAAAAAAATAAAAGGTGGATAATGAATAAGAAAGACACCTGATGCTGGCCTGTGACCTCCTCCACACATAACACATCCTGCTCCCTCACTTAGACATATAAGCATAATCATGTACATATGCACACACACATGCCACACAGACACAGACACAGATACACAAACACAGAGACATAAGGTAATTCAAGGTCAGCCTTGTCTATAAGAGATTGAAGGTAGCCTGGACTACACAAAATAAAATTTTCTTCAGCTTACTTGGAATTTCTATGTGAAACACAAGCAAAGTTAGGAATATGAGAGCTTAGTCTAAGAAAGAGGTGAAATTTTCATACATGTGCCCAGTTTTATTCTGACACTCTCAAGCTTTATGCTTTTAAACAGGACAGCTGAAAAGTTACCTATTTCAGCTCGACAAAAATACTGACAGATTTTTTTTCTTTTTTTCTAGAGCATACTTACTTGCGGGGTATAGAGAATTCACAGGTGGTTTGGCATTGGTTGTTAGTGAAGTTGTAAGATATGTTGTGATCTCCATCACTGGCCTGCTAAAATAATTTATGATCATGTGTATGTGCGTATAATGTGTGTATGTAGCCCATGGGGCCTCCTTATCAGTGAGCAAATACTACTGCCTTAAAGGCTGAGAACTATTTCCCCTAGAATCTCTGTTAACATTTGCCAATGAAAAACATGTACAAGCATCTTGGAAAGTGGAAACCAAGTGGTGGAGATTCTTACTTGGAAGGTCATGGACAACAGACAGGGCATTGCTCTATCTTACTTATAAATAATATAGTTGTGATCTCTCCATAAATTGCTAGAGTCATGGTAAGAGGTCACGGAAACCCCTCAGATATCTCTACTTCTGTCAGGAACTTTTCTTCCCATTCCACTGCTTTCAGTTGACACTCTCTAGCTGAAGTCTTAGAAATATCCCTTATTTCTCACCTCCTGAAAGAGCCCTAGTTCTTACAGTATCTCTAGTAGCTCTATTACATCCTAACTCTCCCCAAACATCCTCAGTTTCTGTAACAAACCTTGTCATCCCTGAAAAATCCCAGACACCCCAGTTGTATTAATATGCCTCAAGTACAATTCAATCAACCAAACCACAACCCAGAAGTTGATAATACCAAGGGTGAGAATCAGAGGTCTCTTGATGAGAGTAAGAAATGCAAAACTGCAGGTACTTTGGAAGAAATTTTGGCAGATATTTTACAGTGCTAAACATTGTCTTAGTATAGAATCCATCACTTACACCTTCTAGTTGGTATTTACTCAATAGTTTTGAAGTGTTATTTAAACAACCAGAATACAGATGTCTTTAGCTGTATTATTATTAATCATGGAGACTTGAAGCAACTATGAAGTTTTAAAATGGTGACTAGATATTTTTAAGTGTGGTAAATCCATACAATGACAAACAGAAGTGAGCTGTCAAACTACAAAACATAGAAGAAACTTTAACGGCTTATGTGTCAGTACCAGCAGGCTCCATGGTATATTATTTATATACTGTGACATTCTGGAATAGATGAGATTGTCAGCACAGTAAATATTTGATTCATATCTGTTCAGAAGAGAGAGAGATGAGACAAAGGCAAGCTTGTGAGCCAAACTCTTATGTATGGCACTGTAAGAACTGCTGTGTGACATTACACACTTGTAGTCTAGTAGAAATTTACAGCACACGGTGAATCTTAAGGTATGCAAATTTAAAAAAACATTTATAAAGTCAAGGCATCAAAGGAAAGAATAAATGTGTACTGACAAAAGAATTTAGTAAAACTTGGCTAATTATGCTTTAAACATGAGGAATCTCCCTCCATTGGGAAAAGGCCCTGATGCAAGCATGTTTAGGCAGAAATGGCATGTATAAAGTAAAAGCAAAAGAAACTTGGGCTGTAGAGGTGGCCCAGTGGTTAAGAGCACTGCCCGCTCTGAGAGGACTTGGGCTCAATTCCCAGGACCCACACAACAACTCACAACTCTCTGTAACTCCAATCCCAAGAGATCTGATGCCATTTTGGCTTGTATGGGCAACACACACACACACACACATTCACGGTGCAGACATACATACAAGCAAAATACTCATACACATAAAGAGCAAAAACAAACAAGACTCAGCATGGATATATGTAGTTGATATGTTATTTCCCACCCAGTAAATGTATTTACTGCTGTTTTGTGTTTTTGCATCTACCAACAGCATTTATGCATATGTAGGTATAGCTATGCTTCAGCGGTATACATTACACCTTTTCTAGGACTCATTTTTTTTCAAACATTTGCCGGGCACTGCCCCTGTATGCATTAACACCATGCTAGGCAATGGACACAGATTGCACCCCCAGAAACCAATGTGACTAAGTCATGAAAATAGCAGGTAGGAAGCTGTGTATAAGGTAAAAAAATGCATGAACTGACATTTCTCGTTATCTAAGAAAGTGGTGTGCTGGTTAGTGATTTTTCATCTTGACTTAAGTTAGAGAGATTCGGGAAGAGGGAACCTCAACTGAGAAAATATCCCCACTAGTTTTGGCATGTAGGCAAGCCTGTGGTGTAGTCCCTTAGTTACTGATGTGTGGGGGTGGGGATGGGGGGAGGCAGCACATGCAAATAGTGCCACCCTGGGGCAGGTGGTTTTGAGTTATATAAGAAAGCGGGCTGAGCAAGCCTTGAGAACAAGCCAGTAAGCAGCATTCCTTCATGGCTTCTGCTTCAGTTCCCACCTCCAAGTTCCTGCCTTGACTTTCCTGAATGATGGACTACAAGCTGTAAGCTGAAAATAAACCCTTTCCTCCCAAGTTGTTTTTGCTCTTGGTGTTTTATCACAGCAATAGAACCACTAACTAAGATGGGTATTAAAACTAAGTAAACCCAGGAATCTGTTAGAAGTAGTACCAGCTGATCACTCCCAATCCTAACAGTTGACAGCTTCTGGGGGAGGGAGAGCCAGTTTTCTTTATTAAGAGTGTAGGCACCTACTCAATCCCCCCTCCCTCAGTGGGTGTGTTCCAACAAGCCTTGCCCACTGCCTGAAGCCTCCACCAGCTCTGCCATGGGCTGCTTGCATCCCCCAGAGGTCCATGGCCCTAGCTCCCAACTACATGTGGAGGGAGTGCTGTCTCTGTCCATGTACCCAGGACTCTGGTGACTGAGCAGGGCCTGGGCTGTGGCCTAATGGATGACAACTGAGTGGTAGAGGTTCCTTCTCCTGGGGCACATTATGGATTCACTGGCTTCTGAACTCAGGCATTGCCTGCCTAAGCTGACCCTGGATGGAGACCCAGGATCAGGCAAGCCTTGTGAAGCCTTGTGAAGGCGCTGGATGGGCAGCTCAGTGCCTTGCAGCTACAGTGGCTTGAGGAGCACTGCTACAGTGCAGTGGGAAACAGGCAGACCTTGGTGATGACTGAGCTGCTGGCTGACTGCTCCCAGCCCAGAATGGTGATGCACTGCCATCTGTGCTTCTGCAGACACAGCTATGCCTGATAAATCAAATATCTTACTTCAAGGAGGAAGAACCAGGGCACAGTCACAATCAAATCAAAGCAAAACCCCTGCAATGGTCCTACTACAGCTGTTCATAGCCCCTCCAGGCAGGAGAGTAGATAAGCCCCACCCCCAGACCTCTGTAATGGCTCCAATGGCCCTTAAGTGGGCCCTTCCACCCACACTATTCAAATAGGGTAAAAAAAAAAATATCCCACCAATCCCAAGCCACCTGCCCCCCTCCCCCGAAATACTATATAAAGAGCCGCATTCTGCTCAGTTCTCAGCACAGCCTCAGCTGCTGCCTTCCTCCCAAGCTGAAGCAGCCACACCTTCTCTTTTGTGAGATTTGCTGCATGAAGCTGTCTTTGTCATCAGGTTGAAGTGAAGCAAAGCAAAGAAGCAAAGCTAACACTTCAGCTCTGCTGGGGATATTCTTCCTTCAGAGTTGCAATACTGGGGGAAACTTTTCCCCTTGGAGTGGAGTGGAGCTGTGGCACTTCAGATCAGCTGGGGATAGTCTCCCCTCAGAGCTGCAACACTTCTTCTGGGGAAACTTCTCCCCTCAGAGCTGTGTGGTCCATGGGCTCCTGACTTCCAGGGTACCTTCCTCTCAGTGCTTTTTGGTCCCTGGGATTCTGACTTCCAGGATACCTTTCCTTTGGGGACACCGTCTCCACCTCAGAGTTGTGTGGTTCCTTGGTTCCTTTCAGGTGACTCTACCTTGTGTCAAGTTGACATAAGACTAGCCAGAACAACTGACCACTTGTAAACTTGATACACAAGCACATCATTATTAAGCCACAACCCTTCCTTTCTTATTTGTCCTTAAGGTCCCACATTAAAATCATAAATAACTTTAAAAATCTCACACTCTTTAAAAATTCTAACACATTCTATTTCAATCCTTTAAAAATAGCCAATCTCTTTTAAAATCCAAAGTCTTTTAAAATTTAAAGTCTTTTAACTGTGGGTAGGTTCCAGTAAACAATAAATAAATAAATAAATAAAAATAAAAATAAAACTCAAATAATGTCTTACTTCAAGAAGGAAGAATCAGGGCACTGTCACAATCAAATCAAAGCAAAATGAAACTCCAACTCTAAATAACTCAGAGTCTAATGTCTGGGTCACTCACGATCTTCTGGAGTTTTTCAGAGGACCTGGGTCACTTCTCCGACTATGCCTTCTGTAGCACACACAGTTTGTCCTCCAGGCTCTGGCTGGCTCCACTCCATGGCTGCTGCTGTTCCCAGTGGCCATCCCATAGTACTGGCATCTCTAAAATGCTGGGGTCTTCTGTTGTAACTGAGCTGCACTTTCACCAAGAGCCTCTCATAGGCTCTCCTCATGGTGCCAATCCTCAACTTCTCTGCATGACCCCTTCAGTCCTGGGCCTTCAACTGCTGCTGAGACTATATCTAACCAATGGCCTTCCCTGGCCTCTCACAGGGCCAAGCCTTAGCTCCTCTCCTTGACCCTTTCATGACTTCAAAACCAGTGCCACCTGAGTGACTCTTACACTACCAAGTTCTGCTGTCAGCATGAGGTACAACCTTGGCTACCTCTGGAACACAGCTTCTGTGTGCTGACTCTCAGGAAACACTTTCCAGAAGAGTTCACTTCGGTGATGCTGGTCTCTTCTTAATCACCAATTTCTCAGATACAGCTAACCAGCATCAACTGTTCCAGTAACTCAAAATTTTTCTTCAGTGTTGCTAGTTTCTTGTTAATCATGGCTGACTCTTCTGTGCCAGCTGACCAGAATGGCAGAATCTTAATTCAAAATAGCAAACATCCCTGATAGAGTCTTTAAACTTCTCTCTTACAACCACAAATGCATCACAAATTTAGAAAAGGTGGCAACGTCCTGTGGGGGACATTCTTTTAGTATCTCAAACGTAAATACTAATAACTACAGATAGTCTCTTAATTGATGTTATAACATATGACCAAAAAATTGAAAGAAAGCACAAATATTTGTATAAATGCATGCTTAACAAAATACAAAACAAGCATTCATATCAGTAATAGTTTTTTTCTGCAACTAGTCACATGACCTTAGCTGGTATTTATATCTTCCTTTCTCAACTACAAACCATATTTAATGGCAGGCTCTATGACCAGCAGTACATGGACAATGCAAAGCAAACACAACGGTATTTTGTTTCATAATGCTTTGTCTGGCTTTTTTCTTTTTCTTTTGTTTTCCTTTTTTTTTTTTTTTAACCTTACATGCCTTTAATTTATGGTATTTTTTATGTGTGAATGTGTGTGTCTCTGTGTCTGTATGTGTTTCTTGTGCTTTTTCTTTGACTGTTTTTTTTCTGGTTGTTTGTTTTGTCCAATCCTGGTTTGTTTCCATTTGCTTTTATTTTATCTTTTTAGATGATGGTTTTCTTATGAGAGAGAGAAAAACATGGTGTGGATTTGGGTGGGTGGGGAGGCTCTAGGAGGAGATGAGGGAGGGGAAACTGATCAGATATGTATGAAAAAAAAACAATTTTCAGTTAAAAGTCTCTGGTTACTAGGAAATATGCTAAAACATATTTTTTTAATGAAATTGACTATTTTAAAGCTAAAAGAATATTGTCATTGCCTACAGAAACACTATGCAAAAGCAAATCATTAAGAAGTAAAAAACATTTTTAATTATTTATAGTCCTCAGTGATCAAGACTCAGCATTTCTCCATGCTGCTGGGTACACAAATTTCATTGTACCACCTTTCATGTTTTTGCTTAATATCACTGAGGATGTGTTCCATAGCAGAGCCAAACTCAATGATACTGGAAACCCCACTTGTATACTCACAAATAACGCCAGCAGTGTGTATGGCTACTAATGACCCTTTAGAATTGAACACAGGAGATCCAGAAGATCCACAGAAAAAAGTGTTATCACAGGTAGCCGTACCAGTTACATGGATTTTTTTCTGGAAACTTCTTTGGGTATACATATAGATATACTGCACAGGATCAGTGCCACCTGCAAAATCTTTTCCTTGAAAGTTTGCCTCGCATTTCCCTCTCTGCTCATCAACGGGTATCGCAACACAACCATCAACCATTTTATATTTTCCATCTGGATGACCAATAACATATATAATCCCACTAAGTGGTTCAGCAGGTATTCCATTACAGAGTCCTGCAGGAATGTGCTGTCCGCTTTCCTTCAGTTTCAGCACAGCATAGTCAAGAGTTACATCAGATACCTCGAACCAAGGTTCAACAAAACAATAGCTGTCTTCTGTGGCAGGCACTTCATACTCAAATGTCACGCTTACACACTGACTAATTATGTCTGCCCACTTACTTGGCTCTATGCCTTCTCCTACAATGTCACTTATTACATGTCGACAAGTGAAAATGTATAGCCCTCTAAAAACGAAGCAAGTAGCACTACCCCTGTTTCCATTGTTGTTCCAAACTATGAGCCCAACTGAGTCACTGAGCTGTGAAAGAAGTTTGAAGATATTACCTGGGGTAGAGTTTTGGGTCAGCTTCCTGAAGTTTTCTCTATGCACTTTGAATAAGGAAGTTTTCATCTTTCCTTTCTCACTTTCTTCCTTGATGTAAGCTCTCAGTTTTTCCTGTTCTCTTTTCAGTGTGGGGTACAAATTCACAATGTGTCCTTTTAACATGCTGAAGCTTCTGTTCTTTAACTCAGAATTCTGAGTGGTTGTTGCTGTCCTAGGGAACTTTTTTCTCCCAAACTCAATCTGAAAGAGCTTTCCCTCTAACTCATCAATGGGCTGGCTGCTTTCTATGGCGGTGCCCAGGTTATTAATGAGTTTCCAATGGTTACTCTCTACAAAGGAATCAAATCTCCCATCCTTCCTCAGAGTGTCCTGGATGGTCTCTCCTTTGAAGCCATACACACAGAGTTTGGTCCCCACCTTATAAAGTTCCCTGCACCTCAGAATCCTTTGCTTCCTATTCCTGTCTGTATAAAGGTAAAATACAACACACTCAGCAGATGACTGGCCAAAGCGGCCAAACACATGCTTGTCTTCTCTCTGCTCACTTTCAGTTTTGGAAAATGTAATGACCACATGGCTGCCTTCTGGAAAACAACGGAGGGGCATGCCAAGGTTTATGTACCCTTCAATTCCTTTTTTGCCACACACCAGGATTTCTTTGCCTGGCTGGCTTTCTATCTCTTCTTTGACAGGGTCAAGGGTGTTCAGTGCTTCATATAAGCTAGCTGTCTCCCCATTTGTGATTTCATAGTTTGCATGACTTTTAGCCAAGGTAACTATAATTATCTTATTTGGAGGAGAGTTCTGAACTTGTGGAGTTTTTTTTTTCCAATGAGATCTGTGGTCCTGGTTGTTGGTCATCTCCTTTGGTCTTTCTGCACATTGCACTTTCATTTGAGAAATTGTGGTGTCATTCTGATCTCCTTTGGAGACCTAAAAAGAAATAATAGACACTTGAAAACTCTGACTACAACTGTATCCCTTTGAGTTTTGTGTATGACTCACACAATTCCTATTTAAAATTGAGAACCAATCTCAAAAGACCAGTGATAGAATTACATCAGAGATTAACTTGGATTCCAAAACAAAAGCCCAACCTTCTTTCACATTAGCCAGATAGGTTCTTTCTATCAGACATGGTATATTTTCTCAACAAGCAGGGAGAAAGAACAAAAAACTCTTATCCAGATGTCTCCATAAAATTTTAGATATTGTTTATTATTTTAAGCAATAGACTTTTAAAATTATTTAGGTATTGTTTATTATTTTAAGCAACAGACTTTAAAAAATGTTTTTCAAACATATTGACAGACTAAAATTCTTAAAACTCTTTTGTTATGTCTTTGTATGTGCATGTGTGCGTGTATACACACCCACACACAGACACACACATACACACACTCTAAATTGAGAATCAGAGTCTTATTGAACAGCTATGGCTACCTTGGACCTAGATCTGTAGCCCAGGTTGGCCTCAAATTTTCATGCCCCCTCAATAACTGGATTTAGCCAGCATCTACCACAAGAAGAACTCACACTTTGTGTCAACTCTCAAATACTATGAAACATACAGGTATAACAACAAAAAGGCTACTGTCCTTTACATGGAGAAGCTGAAGTATGTAATGTTAATTTTCTAAGTTCGTTTCTTTTTTTTTCATTTTTAAAATCATATAATAAGATAAAACAAAAACTATCACATCAGAATTGAACAAAACAAACCGACAGAAGGAAAAGAGCCCAAGAGAAGGCAGGCACAAGAATCAGAGACTCACTCATTTACACATGGGAATCCCATGGAAACACTGAACTGGAAGCCATAATACATACACAGAGGACTTGATGCAGGACCTATGCGTGCTGCCTCAGTCTCTGTGAGTTCCTATGAGCTTTGACTAAGTGCTTTTCTTAATCACATGATAACCAACAAAGAAGTGAGTTTCTGAATTCCAGTAGTTAGTCTAATACATTTTCCCTTAGACTATATACTCTGTTCTGTAAATTTGTACTCAGGCATCCATGTTATAAGACATTATCTTAAGACCAGGAATGAGAAGAATGGAAGGATTCTACCAAAATAAGAGAAAGTGATTGCAAAGTTAAGGCACCTGATTCAACTTCCTTGTTGGTATAATAGGTATGGGTTCACATGCCAAATATGTCACTCACTGGTAATGAGAATAACAATGTTAGATCATGGTGAAGATTAAGCCTATCCTAATTAATAATAACACTGATACCCTTGTTAAAACAAAACAATGTAAGGTCATGTAAATTTAAGGTAGCTTGCACAGGGAGTCTCAAAGAATGTCTCTTCATTGTAAACTCATTGAGAGACATCGCTGTCACACCCCTTGCAAGCACAGGAATGCACAATGAGACAGTTTCTTGGCAGGAAACCTTGTGACCTATGGCCAAGGATGGCTAAGTCTACTGTGAGTGTGTAGTATTTCTAGACATACCTTAGGAAAATAGTGCAGGATTTCCATAGTTTTTGTTGCACGACCTTCTGTGACATACGCCTCTTGTACCTGATAGTTTGGACATGAAACAGATAGCTCAGATGAAATACTAATTTCAAAATGGTTCCAAGTCATAACAGTCTCTTCATAGGTGATGTATACTGTCTGAGGTCCCACACACCACCTGCCCTCTCTGTTTGGGTTTTGCTTCTCCCAGGATGATAACTCCAGAAGCAAAGAGTTTGTCCACCCAGCATAGTCACCCCAACTACAAAAGCCAGGCACAGTGAGTCAGGAACTATAGCAAATTCTTTGCATACATTATGTCTAATTGCTAACCCTGGAGCTGCTATGGAAAGCAGGTTCTATCTAGAAATTTTGGGAGTGGGTATATCTTTGACAAAGATGCGCTCACAGTTTGAAGCAGATTTATAAATATCAATATCCAACGGATATCAATGACCAACAAATGAGTTTGCAATTGGGGAACTCAAGAGAGTGTTCTAATTAATATCGATATTAAAATCTGGTCTTCACTTAAGGTGAGCATGGAAGGATGGTAAAAATACAGGGAAACTGGTAGGAAAAAGTTAGGTAGTACCCTGAAAACAAAACAAAACAAAACAAAAACTGGAAGGACATATCAAAAATAAATCTGGAAAGTTATGCAAAATAAAACTCAGGAAACATAATTTCTTTAGTTTTTTTGTGGGGAGGGGTTGTTTGTTTATTTTTGGTGTGTGAAGAGTTTGTTTGTTTGTTTTTTGTTTTATATCCGCCTTTCTTTGTGCTGTCTTTGAAAGGAGAATGAATGCTTTAAATAATTTTTTTTCAGCCTATGAGAATGCTGTTGTCAGTTAGCTTTCACCCAGGAAGGACATGAAATTCTAGAGAAGGACAGATACTGCAGGGAATATATTTTGGGGAATTTTTATTGAGAATATTTTCTAATAGACATGGAAAGACCAAAAGGAAGAGAGAGCTAATACAAAGAGAGACAGAGGAATGAGAGAAATGGTGAATTTCCAAACATCACTCCCATAATTAATAATTTTTCTTTTTCATCTTTTCAGCAAAATGTCTCATGTAGCCAAGACTGGCCTTAGAAACTCAACTTCTGATCTTTCTGCCTCCCAAGTACTAGGATTACAATTATGTGTCACCGTGTCAGGTTCCATGATGCTTAGAATCCAACACAGGGCTTCATGAACGCTGGGCAAGAAGTCTACCAATGCAACAACATCCCAAGCCCCATACTGCCTTTTAATTTTTATGTAGAGATTATACTTAAGATACGCTGTAACATTTTAACCTTGTATCACTTTCCATCTCTAAAGGTTAAGGAATTTTTCATATCGTAATGCCAGTATATTCACATTAACATTAACAGAGCCAAGGTACACATATCACCTTTAATTTTTTTTTTTTTAGGACAAGTGTTGCTGTGCTGCTTGGGATGGTTTCAAAAAGATTTTTCTTTTAAACAAATATACAAACATTTCAAAATCTGGTAATATACTCAGAAGGATGCATTAAAAGTTACCTTTACCTATAGGAAGAAAATTCAGAAGTTGTGAAACACAGTAAAAACACACAGAAAATCTAAAACAACATTGCCTTTCTCACCTTTAGGGGTAGACAGTACCTGTACAGAGGCTGAAGGGACCACAGAAACACACTGGCTTCAACTGGAGGTTGATAGTGTCCAACGTGGCCTCCCAGAAACCTGTTGATAAAACCAAACAAAACTTACTGCTACTGAGGTGACAGTTACTTAACAGATGTTTGGTCGTGCTGAGGTAGAAGAGAAAGGTTGAGTAGAGACAGAGAGAGCTCAGGCTTTAATGTGGAGCATTGGTAAGGCTCGGGAGCAGGATGAGCAGGTATACCAAACTTAGAATTTTTGAGGCCAGGGCTAAAATTAAATAACTTTGATATGTTCTATGAAGAGTAGTAGTTGGATATTTGAGGAAAACGACTGTAATAAAATATCAAGGGAATTTGCAACTTTGTAGTTCCTGGAAGAACATTCCTGGAATGGTGCATTTATGATGATGGAAACAGGGCTCAGGTTAATTCAGTGACAGGCTAGGTCAGTACATGTGACCTACAGCGTGCTGAGCACGCCTGAGTTAGAAGTCCTTCCGTTACTCCCTGCATTTTTATGCTGGAGAGAGGCACAGACAGGAAATCGCATTTATTCCTATTCGCTGCACACAACCAGGCACGGGTTAGTTCATTCTAGGAAGCGTTTTCAGAAAAGGAACAGTGAGTTTTACAGAAACTAGTATTTAAAAACTAGAGGCGTTTTTCCTTGAGTACTACAAAAGAAACCCTTACACCCTTTCCTTTTGGCTTATTCTTTTGCTCCCATAGAACTTAAGCTACCATCCAGATGGAACCACATTCACTCTCTTCCCCACGTTCGCAACTAAAAATGCTTCAGGCTTTTCTGCATCACTCCACAAACCACAAGTCCTACCAGGCTTCCAGTCGTCCCGGATTTGAAGGGGTAAGTCCTTAAAAGAGTTGAGCTCCTTGCAAACTTACCTGAAATCCGCGTTAGTCTCGCGGCAGGAGACTAACTTCTGAACTTCCAACTTCCAACTAACTAACCCTTCCAACTTCAGTAACGGCTAAATGCCAGGGGGGGAAAGTGAGCTTAAATAAAGGTGCCTCCCCAAGGAGTGGCGAGGTCGTGGATTGGCTTTTTACAGAGACTACGGCTTGCGCTACTTGAAACCCAGCTGCCTCGGAGCCAATCACCAGCTGGCGCCAGGGGCTGGGTGACCGCCAGCCACCTCCACCCCGCCCCCCCACACACCCCACACCTCCGCCCTAGCCTTCTAATCCCTACTTTTTTGTGGTGCATGGCAAGACCAACCATGCTGCGCAGTGGGCTACTGTGTTCTACCTTCCAGGTTTCTCTGTCTGGGGTTAGAATGGGCTCAAACGGGGTCCTTGAACCTAGAAGATATGACTGGGCGGGGCTTGAAAACGCGGGAAAAACCGTAAACGCGGGAAACTCCTCCCCCTCCCCCCCCCGAATGCGTTACCGCCCATCCTTGACCTAGGCACTTGGGAACCACCTCCTTTGGGGAGGAGATTGGGAACTGAACTTGATTGCCTCGGGGCTGGGCTGGAGACGCCATGGTTCCAGGTCCCGCAGCGCCATCTGCCGCAGCAGCGAGTGACCAGTAAGGACTGCTGAGTCAGTGGGAAGATGGAAGTTAAGGCAACTCTGGTGGTTTTCTTGGAGGCAATATTCCCTGCAGGGACCAGGTGACCTACCAAATGCCCAAATTGTGTGACTTTCTTATCAGAAAGTATATCTAATGCTAACACCCACAACTGCTGTGGAAAGCAGATCCTGCCTAGAGTTTTGCCTTTATGGGGAAGTATCTCTGACCAAGGACCTGGTGTGCCCAAGCCTGCAGTGTGAAACGGATAGAATTCAAATGCAAACATCAGTTTCTTGTAAAGGAATTTACAGTTGAGGAATTCAAAAGTGTATTCTACTTACCTTGATGCAAAAAATCTGGGTTTTCCTCTAAGATGGAGGTAAGGGATGGTAAATTTATAGGGAAGGAGGTAAGAAAGGAGTTGGGTTAAACCTGAAAACAAAAGATATTTGAAAAAAGATATCTAAAAGAAATCAAGAAAGCTTATCTAAGGTGATAGGAACTGTCTTAGTATTTTGAGGTTTTGTTTGGAGGAGTATTTTCTCTTCATTTTTTATTCAGCAAAAAAGATCAATTTAAATAAAGTATTCAAAGCTTTAACAGTGCTGAATACCACTAGAAAACTAAAGAGCACTGAGGATAGGACAGCTCACCTCTAAACCATGCATGGGACCTGGCATCAGTTACAGAATGTTCATGGAAATAATAGAGACGTTCTTAAGAACTCACAATCCATAAGTGAACAGAGTTGGTATAAGCTATGCTATGTCATGTTTTAAATGCCTTTCGTATAAACAGCCTCACAGAGTTGGTTCAATCCTAAGAGATTGTGTTATTAGTCCTATTTTACTCATAAAGAATTTGAAATTCTTAAAAGGTTAAACTCTTATTCGCGGTCAAAGAACTCCGGAGGGTATACCTTAAAGCTTCTATTCTATCTTAGAGAATATTTTCTAGTAGAAATGTAAAAAATAGGAAGGGAAGAAAACAGGGAGCGGGGAGAGGGGCTTGGGAGGTAAACGTCTGGCCCTCTCACCTGCTCTTCCGACTGCCTGGACTGAAGGCATGTGCCACCATGTTCGTTTTACGCGGTGTATGTGATCAAACCCGCGGCTTCATGCATCGAGGGCGAGCACTCTACCAGCCGAGTCACATCTCTAGTCCTGTACTGTCTGTTAATTTTACTAGAGTACAGATAGAGACGTCATGACATTTTAACCTCATGATCTTTCTATCTCTAAAAGTAAAGGTCTTCTTGTCGTATTAACACAGTGCCAGTTTATTCACATCAAAATATCAGTACTGTTATAGAAACAACGTGCCTTCCCCGTGAGGAACCATTCCCCACACTTGGAGATTAATAAAGGTAAAACTCTAGTAGTGCTTGCCTGGCTCTGGCTAATACTCAAATAGTAGCCGGCCTCGAGTAGATTTGACTAATTTATATGCACCTTGCACTTATGCATTGCACATAATCTGCCATCTTTAAATCTCTATCAGGTCCCAGCCCCAAGTCACACTTAGAACTATTTAATCCGAGACAGGAGACTGCGAATCTGGCCACTTGAGAGATTCACACAGCAAAAACATTGACAGAATCATTTCCTAAGTATACCAGTGCTGTTCTTTTCCCATAGTTGTTACCCAGGTTCATTTTGTCCACTTGGCAGAATTATACTTCTCATAAGACCACAGGGGCATTAATGGCAGACCAGAGCCTAAAGATGGGTGTGATCACTTGAGCTGCCCCTTAGAGGCAAGTTCTTTGATATGGAGATAGACCTAAGGGCCTGTTGGAAGTCAGGGTTGTATCCTTTTGTTATGGGAATGGGTCCTAATTGGAGGTCAATCTTAGTGAATAAACATTAGCAGAAACTTTCTCAGCAGACCCAAACTTCAACTATGGCACAGAATTTCCTTTCGCACTGTTTCTAACAAGTGTGGCGAGGACACTACTCATCTTCCAGTCATGTGGGAGGATGGGAGGCAGTGCTCCCTTAGCCAAATTCTACTTTGAATAACTTTATTTATTTCATTTTAGTTTTATTCCCCCTCCCCCCAGATAGGTTTCTCTTTTGAAACTCTAGTTGTCATGGAAACTTCCTCTGTAGACCAGACTGGCCTCAAGCTCAGAGATCTACCTACCTCTGCTTCCTGAATATTGTCATTAAAGGTGTGTGCCACCACTGCCCAGTGATAACTTAATATTTTTAAAGCAAATTCATTATTAGATTCTTTATGACATCAATTTTATCACTTCAAGTTTCTTTCTGCAAGAATACAACTGAAATATATACATCACCTTTAAAAAAGACATTCCTGTGTAGAAGGTGGTTTCAAACATTGTATTCAGGACGTGGAGTTGGCTCAGTGGGTAAAGCATCTGCCACACAAACATGAAGACCAGAGTTTAGTGTCTAGAACCTACATAAGCAGACACAGTGCTTTCCTGTATAATCCTGGTGTTCCTAAAGTGAGGTGAAAGATGGAGACAGAACCCCAGATACTCCTGGTACAATTAGTGTTATTCCCATTGGGTGGTACTAAGCCCACTACCACAATTTTTGAGCCAAATTTAGAGTAAGCTTTATTACATAGTGGCCAGGGTGATGGACACCGGCAAGGTCTGTACCTGGCATTCCCAGGTTTGTGAAGAGCAGCAGCAACTACAATGATACAATGGCATCCTACAAAACCATGCACATCAGTGTGAGTGCTGACGGGACTGGGTTCAGCTCAGGCCACCTTTTACCAGCTGCATGGCCTTGACACAAGGCCCCTCAGTTCTCTCTCTCAACTGGCACACACCTGTACCTTGAATGTTGTGAAGATTAAAAACATATCGTGCAAGTAAAATCTTCAGGCAATGGCCACATGTGGCAGACAGCTCCATGAACATTACAGTTGGTGCTGGTATCAATATCAATACTTAGCTACAGTGACAATTATTACGTTGTAGAGACCTGGGGAAATGAAAGCGAGTAAGAAAATGAGGAACTAGACTGTGATGTTTATATCTCTGAAAGCAGAAATTTATTGTCCAGCCAGGCAGAGCATTTGAAGTCCTGCACCTTCTAATGACTCATACTGTGGAGACTTTTTAAAAGAGAAGACAGAAAGAAATAAAAATTGTGTATAGAAGAATGCCACTCAATGAAAGTCAGATGAAGAGTCCTTTATCTGCTAGCAGGTGACAGCAGGCTCATGCCAAAAAGGATTCTCCACCCTGAAGGGAGGCAGGGTAAGGCTAATAAAGCCAACCACTACAATTACATCATACCAGGGGCTGGCCAGATAACAGACATTCCAAAAGTTTCAGTTGATTGAAACAATTTCTCTGTACTGTAAAAAATTGAACTGAAAGTGTCTGTAAGAGAATGTTCTGTTCAGCAGGATGTGGTTGGTGGGGGCTGGGGAGCAGTTGGGTGAAGCACAAGATGGAGTTAGCTAAAATTAGTACAAAATGGAGTCACTTGGGAAGTTCAGAGGGCGGTTCTGCCTCCAGCCTTGAGGGTCTCCAATCCTCCACGCACCTAAGGCTGTTGCCCCTAAGCACAGGAACACCTTACTGAGCACCACTTACCCCGTGTGCATCACTGCTCACAGCCAACGCCAGCTACATTTGAATCCAAACTCCTCCTCAGCACTGCTTTTATGAAAAGAAGCTTTAGCAATCCTACAGAAATAAATCCAGTGAGAGTGCACACTAATCACTAGACGTGTTTGAAAGGAGCATCCACCCTTAAGAAAATACCGTCTCTCTAGAGAAGTGGTTATTTTTCTTTTCTCCATTTTATTGTTGTTGTCAGCATCAAAATTATAACATAATATGCTTTGTTGTGATATCTAATGGCTTAGTTTCTTTCACTGTTAAACAAACAAGGTCTCTTCTCTCCTAGCTCTCCCACCTACCTTTCCCCACTTCTGATTTTCTGACTTCTTTGAGTTATTTCACACAGTATTGCAACAATTTAAATTACGGGCTATTGTGATATGGCTGAATTTTCTATTACAACTCCATGTCCCACCTCATCTGCTGAAATAGAAAGAATACAGAGGCTGGGAAAGATTTGGCTGTATGTAATATTCCTAATGCACAAGGCAATGTGTAGGCAGGAAGAACTCTGTGACCTGGGATGGTCAAGTCTACTGTGAGTATAATCTAAGTAATACTTACAGTTGTATCTGAGAAAAATAATGCTTTACTTTTAAAGTATTCCTTATAGCAATTGGGACCTTCTGTGACCTGCTCTTCTTACAGTTCATGGTAGCTGACAGATGGCTTAACTGAAGCAGTAGTTTCAAATGGTCCAAGTTGCAACAATATCTTCACACCTGTCGTATATTGCACAGAGGAAAAGATTACCTAGGGTCCCATATCCTTCCTTCAACAGCTCTGGCCTTGCTTGCTCAAGATGCTAATTTAGCAAGCAGATAGTTTTCTGCCAAGCAAAACCACCTTTAGCAAAAAAGACGCAGGTTTACTGTCAGACAATATAATGAGTTCTTTACAGTGTGTTTCTGATTATTAACCACCATGACTAACATGGGATTAGCTCTATTTATATCCTACTTTGGGGAAAATAGGGGAAGTTATTGAAGACAAGGTTCAAAAATCATTTTAAAATATCTTTTGTGAAGAATAGCTGGATCTTGAATACAACATTCTAGCTCCTGCCAGAATATTGTGGGGATAGGGCATTTGTGTTGATGGACATGCAGACAAACAAGTCAGGTTAATGTGGGATCCAGATGCTTCAGAATGGACAGCTCAGCTCTGTAAAATGCTGGGCATGCTTTTGAAAGAAATCAGTATTCAACACACGTTATATTTGTTGTGAAATGAAGCACAATCAAGGAAACACATTTGAGATTATTTGCTGCACACAATTCAGACACGGGAAGCAAATCTAGATGGTTTTCATAAAGTAAGCAACAGGATTTACAAATACTGGTTTTTAAAAATTAGAATACATTCTCCCTTGGGCACCATTAATTCTCCCCAAACTCCAGGTCTGTGCCAGAACTAAATCAGTAACTCGCCTAAAATGAGCAACTGTTGCAAACAAAGCTGTTTGCACATATGCTCTTGCCATAGGGTAAATTGGCCTTTCCCTCCAGTTAAAGGGATTCAGCTTAGAGATGCTTGGGCAGGGTGCAGAGATGCTGGATTGGTCTTTTCTTCTTAGCAACTGAAGACCAATGGACTTATTAGAGCCACTTGGTGAAGTGGTGGGAAGAGCAGACTTTGGATCCAAATTCTAGTGAATGCTCCCACCCTTATCACCCTCAGCCCAGTACTTTGTCATTACAGGTAGGACTCTGTTTCACTGATAGGCAGCTCACTGGGTCAATATGGCTTTCTACTCTGCTCCATGGTTTTAGAATCCATCTGGTAGGGATGGAGGCAAGATGCACATTGAACTGAGTGAAGCTTGAGAAGTACAGAATCCAAAGCCCTGAACATCAGGGAGCAAGGACTCTGATGGAGTGGCTCCTGCCATAGCTCCTGCAAGGCTCCTTGGAGGAATTGGCTTGTAAAGGGTGGAAAGTGGTCTTCCATCCATAGTCTTGGCTAAGAGGGAGAAGCCCAGGGAGCAGGTCCTGAAGCTCTTCCTGCTCCAGCAAGTAAGAGCCACTGTGGCTTGGCAGGCACATGGGAAGTGGGAAACTTGGGCGACGCAGTCCTAGAGGGCAATATTTCCCATGAGAAGCAGGCTTCAGGTCTGGAATAATCAGGAAGAAGCCACAGATGTGTGCTGAGCCAAACCCTTGTCATTTCTCTATTTTCTAGTCATGCATCACTGAGGGCAGAGGCTCCAACCCCTACAAAGAAGAGGGTGTATGTTCTAGAAATATATTAATACATCCCAAATAAGCTGCTAAACATCTGCCATGTTAGTGTGAGTGATACGATGTGAATGTAAACATACACTACTGCACTTTAAAAAGGAATCTGTGTGAAAAGCATATTATATTTATCATATATTGAAACGGTAACGTTTGGCACCAAGTTACATAAAACACAGCATAAAAAACTTCCAGCAATAAAAAAGAGGGAGAGAGAAGAAGTGGGTGCACCTCTGTTTTTGCACATTTCCATTTTATTCCAGGTTGGACCACATCTGTGTTGATAGCGGTTTGGAAGTCATTCTAGCACATGTTGAGGTGTGTGGTGTAATATGATTGAAGACATTTATATAAAACAGGATTGAGTTTCTATACATAGAAGATTGTGTGTTTGTGTGAGAGAATGACATCTCTTGTTTGAATTCCTTATTTTAAAAGGCCAGCAATTGCTCATGTGTCATCTATAATAGACAGAAAGTTCTGGAATTTCCAAACAAGACCTCAGAGCCAGGTTTCTAGTTCTTTTTATGAGAGAAAGACTGTTATATAACTGAACAGCACAACTAGAGGCTAATTGTCAAGGAGAGTTCAGTGCAGAGATTCAATACACGTGACCAGGTACTGTAAGTCTTTAGGACATCAGAGTGGTGTGTTCAGGATTCATCATGAGTGTTACAATTTAGTGGGCGGGGGGAGATGGCCAGACACCACACAACAGAATTCTTCAGAAAAGGTTTATTGGAGGAAGGAGGGGGGAATTGTAGCTCAGAGAGGGATGGCAGAGAAAGGGAGAGAGAGAGAGAGAGAGAGAGATAGAGAGAAGGAAAGAGAAGTAAGAGAGAGGATGTGAGAGAAAGAGAGAGAGAGAAGGTAGGGAGAGGGAGAAGAGAGGGGAATAGGGAAAGAGAAGAAGGGAAGAGAGAGAAGACCAAGACTGGGTGGTATTATATAGGGGAGCAGGGTCCCTTGTTGATGAGGCAAGACGTTGAGGTGACTCAGGAGTGGGTATGGGGCTATACCACGACATTCCTCCCTTTTTGTTATTAAAAAAGGCAAGAAAATTATCAACGTGACTGGTAAGGTAGGAGTGGGGGGAGGGGGCAGGGACATTGTTGAAGACTCCAAAAGGTTGGAATGTTGGCTGAGGCTGTGAAAAGCAACCTGCTTCACTTGTTGTTCAGGCCCTGTGGCTGGACCCAAAAATCAGGAGTGGGCAATTTATTGCATTCAATTAAGGCATTAGTGATATAAAGGCCAACAGTGATTAGCAGAAGCAGAAGTGTCAAAGGCCCTGTGGTAGCTGATGCTAGTTAGAACCATCTAGACAAACGAATCTATCTGTTGATGTATCTAGGTCTACTTGGCTTTTAAATAAGTACCCCTTTTGGTATGCCAATAGGCATAAAAGACAGTTATCAACTGATAACTATCACCTCTTTATCACCTCTCCAATGTCAAGGAGTTTTCTTTTGACTCAGTATTTCAACCTGGTAAGGAAATGGAACATCATATTTTCTTCTGGAACTGCTTCCTGCTGAAACTAGAGCATCTTTCTCAGAGGTTCTATGAAGGCTGAAATACTAGTTAAAAGTGCCAGGCAATGGGGTATTCATAAGTAGTATACAGTTCAGTGATCCAGCTGAGGAGACAGGAGTGGTCACATAAGCTGAACTGGTCCATATCAGCTCTCAGCAAGTCCAGAGCTTGCAGCTGTCTGGAGCAGACTGTAGTTTGGAGCTGATTTCTGAAAGGTGTCTGTCAGCCAAGTGGAAATTTGATGAAACATATGCTAGGAACAAAGGTTAAAGCTTAGGAAACTTAATGGAATATCTTACAATTGGAACTTTTAGGTCCATAGTCCTCCTCCACAGTGGGGATTCTCAAGTCCAGGAAAGAGAGAGATAAATCACAACTTCATGAGTAAGCAGATGGGGAGACTTATGTCTGGAGTGTGATATGTGGGAGGTGGGTCCATATAAACTTCCTGAAGCTCACAAAAAAATTCTTTAAGTTTACAAAAAGAGATAGATACTTTAGGTTATCACTGTTCTTAATCTGTACTGAAGTGCAGACCCATACCTTTAAGTTAGCAAAAGCCATGTACTAAAACACATATTATAGAGAAAGTAGCTAATAGGTGTTTGCAAAACATTTGGAGGTGATTTGTAAATGAAGCAGATCCATACCTTTGAGTCAGCAAAAGCCATGGCCCTGGGCCAGAAGCAAGGTCATTTTGTCTGTCTAGAGAGCTGGGTACACAAATCGGACCAAAATGTTTTAGCCTGGTGAGCAGCATCTCCAATTCTACAAACAACCAAAGGAAATTTAAAATTCTGTAATAGCGATACCAGCTTATCAGAACTCCATGAAGAATACTTATCCAGAGTTTTGTCAATGTTAAAACTCTGAGCCTTTGAAATTTGGTTGTATTTGAAATATAACCAATCTTTTATATATCCTAATACCTTTACAATTTGCATCTATATATCTTTAGAAAAAAAAATCTTTTAGATCCCCAGAACTTGCATAGACCTTTCATCTAATCATTTAGTGTGAGAGAGGTAAAGGCACTCACTGTGAGGCAAACTACTTTGAATAGAGAAATAGCAGAAGTTTCTTTCCAGCTGAGTTTACCTCCTGTAGGGTCTGCTAACAAGGCGAATTGTCTTTCTCAGCTAGAGGCCTGTGGATTTTAGCAAGGTGAGATCTGAGGCCTGATTTTATGTGAAGAAGACTGAAAAGGCAGCTGAAGCCTTGAGGAAGAAGCTGTACAAAGGAGGAGCTGGTAGATATTTGTTGTTCCTAAAGCTACAATTAGCTGTCAAACCATCAGCGATCTGAGGAAGGATAAATCATAGAATCTAGATGGCCTATGTATCGATTAATACAGAGACCCCTTCCCTAGGTAGTTCTCTGAGGCTCCTGTGGTTCCCCGGGAGCAGAAGTCATCAGTGGCACAGAACAGCATTTGATCTCCAGCTGTCATCCTGAATGGTACAGACCTTTGGCTGTCCAGGGCTGAAATGTTTTTCCTGTGGAAAGGAACTTGGGAAACTGATCTTACTCTGGCTAGGCAGAGCAAAGCAGCCAATACAAACATGTCCACAGTTTGTGCAGAGCCTAGTGGCAGGCGAGGCCTGGGGAAGTTTTGTCCAGTGGTTAGTGTTAACACCATCCAGGTGGGTTCTTCCTTGCAGCCCTGTTACCTTCTTGAAGACCTTTGAGGGTTACTGTTAGGAATGGGTACTGTTTATTGTGGAAAGCTTAAACATTTAAATGTCACATTCAGCAGAGCTCTGAAGGTTTGAGGACCATAATCTTCTTGGGAACCATAATTTCTTTAGTATATTTATACTCTATTAAGTATATCCATATCTATATACATATATATTAAATATATATTGTTTTTTAGTTACTTGCTTTTCTCTGCATGACTACAAGTGTATAACAGGAGACCGAATAAAGTTTATTTTTGGAATCAATTGCCAAATAAAGTTTATTTTTGGAATCAATTGCACTAGTTAGTACTCTGCATGACTATAAGTATATATCCGAACACATTAAAGAATTTGAGCATCTATAAGGTGACTGACTTCTAACTTGCATGTCTTAATCATCCTTAACATATTACAGTTGCCAATAATTATCAAATTTTTATCAACAATGATAATTAATAATGTCAGTAATACTCATTATTAATCAATAATAATTATTATTACCATATAACGTTATAATTAACAATAATACCAATAGCATGATAACCAATAACACCAATAATTATTATTGATCACTATATAATATTACATAATTTTAATATCATTTAATAATACACTATTTTAAATGTCTTATATTAATTATTCGTTAACTATATATGTTATAGATAACCAACATAATACAATAGATAATTAACAATAAATGCATAAACTCAAAAATAGAACCTGTAAACTTTATTTACCAACCACCCTTATGTTTTGTATCATATAATTTTCTAGAAGCCTGGTGTTGGACAGAGTTAATAACGACATAAGTGGTTAACATATCATTTCAAGGCTGGCCTTAAATGGGAAGAGATTAATAAAAGAATTATAAAATCAAACAGTTTAAAAAGTTTGTAGATTTAAAATGTCCCATTGTCTCTTAAATTTAAAAGTTGTTTCTTTAAAAATATTTAATTTGTAAATTTTTGATTTTATGTAAAACTCCAATTTTCTGTAGAACTCCAAAATTTATTTTTAAAGTTTAAAATATCTCAGCTATGTGTTCTGATAATATCAAAAGTAAAATACTTTTTATTTCAAGAGAGAAAAATAGGATACAATTACAAAACATAACTTTAATAGTTCAAACCATTTAATAAAATCACAATCCAATGAAATAAAAGACATCTGAGTGACTCTTACATTAAGAGAGGATGTCAGCCAGCACAAGGTATGTACATGAGTGCCCAGAGACATAGTTTTAATGCCTGATTATAAATCATTGTTTTTAAACAATATCTTACATAAACATTGTTTTTAGGACAGGAATTATCATACAAAAATTCATTTAATAGCTGGGTGACTTGATGTTACTTTAATAGTGACCACCATGTGGAAGTCTAAGGATTTTGTCGTGGTGAAATCACAAAACCTGTCTTTTGACCTTAGTAAAAATGGCTGCTGAGACCTGTCTTTTTTAACCTTAGTAAGGATGGCAGCCAACCATGTGATCATCTCTTTCCCTAGATGGAAAGAAGCCAAGATGGCAGTAGGCCACATGGAGGAATGGAGCCATGTGTTAGTATCACAAGATGGCTTAGGAAAGATTTTAGAGAGTTAAACCAAAACCAAAGAGTATGAGTTAGGTAGCAATGGTCTCCATTGAGAATAGTCTATCCGTTTCTCCTTCTTGCTACACAGTCAGGTGGCTCACCTGACTGTTTTTGAAGGAAATCTTTTAATAAGCATGTGGGTGCAGGGGAGGGTGAGCCATTACCCAACTCCAGAGCCAGCTTTTGATTAAAATGAGGCCATATAACTTGATTTATCTTAACGAATATTTAAACAACACTGAGAAAGGTTTTTTTCTTGCTATAAGCAAAAAGGGCTGCAGAGGGCAGCAGCAGTAAATATTCAGGGAACATAGAGCTTTCAAAGGACAGAGAAAAACTGTGTCATTTACAGGGCGCAGGTGCACCCACCCCTTGCACATCCTACCAGGTTGGTATGGGAGTTTGGGGGACGTGGGTGGGCCCTGGATCTCTCCCACCCTCTCCCTTTAGCCACCTCATGAGCATCAGTGGGGTGTTGGGACCACAAAGGTCTTCCACCATAGGGTCCACCTCCCAACACACACTACTACCAGCAGCCAAGAGGTGTCTCACCTCAGCCTGTGCCTAGCAGCTGACTTAGAAAGAGATACCTATAACGATACAGAAGCTTATAGAACACCAAATAGACTGGACCAGAAAAGAAAGTCCCCTTGCCACATAATAGTCAAAGTACTAAACATACAGAACAAAGAAAGAATACTAAAAACTGCAAGAGAAAAAAAAAAGCAAGTAACATATAAAGGTAAACCTAATAGAATCACACTTAACTTCTCAATGGGGACTCTAAAAGGCAGAAAGATCTGAACAGATATGCTATAAACTCAAAGAGATCACAGATGCCAGCCCAGACTACTATATCCAGCAATGCTTCCAATTACCATAGATGGGGAAAACAAAATATTTAATGAAAAATTCAAATTCAAACAACATCTGTCTACAAATTCAGCGCTACAGAAGATTCTAGAAGAAAAACTTCAACCGGAGAAGGATAACTACATCCATGAAAATACAGGAAATAAATATCCCCATCCCACCAGAATCAAAAGAAGGAAGATATAAACACTCACACAGACACACACACGCATATACAGTCAACAACTACAAAATAGCAGGACCTAGCAAACAATCATTGGTTGTTAATATCTCTCAACATCAATGGATTCAACTCCCCAATAAAAAGACACAGACTAACAGAATGGATACAAAGACAGGATCCTTCCTTCTGCTGCATACAAGAAACAAAGACAGCATTAAAGATAAACTCAATCTCAGAGTAAAGGGTTGAAATTTTTTTTTCAAGAAGCAACCTAGAGTAGCCATTTTCATATCTAACAAAATAGATACCAAACCAAAATTAATCAAAAGATACGGGGAAGGACACTTCATACTTATCAAAGGAAAAATCCACCAAGACAGCATTTCAATTCTAAACATCTATGCATGAAACACAAGGGCTCTCACATTTATAAAAGAAACATTGTTAAAGCTTAAAACACACATTGACCCCCACACACTGATAGTAAGAGATTTCAATACACCACTGTAGTTGAATGTTGCTTGTTGTGGTGGCTCAGCAAGGAGACACAGAGACATTTTTCATACGTGGAAACCCTGCCAGACCTTAGCAGAGGGAACCACTGCCACGGCCAGCACCATGCTCACAGTGGACAATGGAACCTAGAGCATCTGTGCTCAGGTGTTTTAATAATTCAGAACTCCTCAGGTGTTCTACTGATAGCATATGCAGATCAATATTAATTAATATCCCTCACATAAATCTAACAGCTGCAGACAATACAAAATGCCAAAAACCTTGGCAGCCTCTCACCCAACAGTGCCTAAAAACATTTTAAACATAAATAAAAATAAATTTTTCCAACAATTCCCTCTGTATAAGTCAATCAAAAATGCTTTTTATCTCTATAACACAATTTAACACTATACCAGCAAAACTATTTACAAGAGGAACAATCATGAGGGTTGTTAATGCACAGGTCAAAATGAAACCAAACATCTATCAAGCTTTTCACAATGTCTTTGGACAGCAGAAACCATTATCAATGTCTAATTATCTGGAATTCACTCATGATCTTCTGGATCCTCCATAGGGCTTGGCTCTAACCTTTGCAGCACACACAGGTTGTCCTCCAGTCTCTGCAGGTTTCATTCCACTGCTGCTGCTGTTCTTGGTGGTTGCCCCATGGTACTGGCATCTCAAAAACTGCTGGGGTCCCTTGCTGCAACTGGGCTGCATTTTCACTAGTAGCCTATCCTGGGCTCTCTTCATGGTGCCAAGCCTCAATTACTCTTCATGACTCCTTCATGCCTTCAAAACCAGTAACCAGCTGAGTGACTCTTACAGTATCAGGTTCAACTGCCAGCATAAGATACAACCTTGGCTAGTTCTGGAAGATCACTTCTGTGTGCTGACCTTGAGGAAATACTTTCCAGATTTTAAGATAGAGTTCTTGTTTGCAGGAAGTATTCCTTTGTGGGTGGAATTCTCATCACCATCACCAGTGCCTGGACCGTTTGAATGCAGGTTTGCAGAAAAAAATAAAAAATAAAGTTCAGTTTAAGCAGCTTTTAGACCTCAAGGCTCTGCTTCCACAGTAGGTGGTCCTGGGCCAGGGGGAAGAATATCCAGCAAAGTCTTGACAGTTTGAAATCCTTTTACACCACCACTAAGGGAAAACATACAACCCCTTCCATTAGATCTCAAACACCACATCTTGAGCTTCATACACACACAAAGCCATCAACAAAGTCAGTTTATAGAACAGTAGTATCCTCTGGTTTCCGTTTCCTAAGCCCTGACTGCCACCAGCGGCAGGAGGAGCATCAGCTCCATGATCAGGAAAAGCCTTAGAAACCTTGCTTCTTCCCTGCTCCCAGCTGAATTTTTTGTTTTTACCATAAAAATGTCTTTCTCTCAAGGCCTCTATTCTGTGGCTCTCATTTTTGAGCCCTCTTTCTCACTTGTTTTTCACAATTTTCTCTTCATAGAGGCTTATTTCCCTTTCTCTCTCTCCTCTTCCTCCAGGAGCCTTTAATTATTACCTAATCTCTATCCTCTGATAGCTTCCCTGAGCATACTTTACCAGACTTTTTGAGGTCTAAAGTTTCTCTTCTTCCTTGTCTCCATGTTGGATTAGCTGGCTTGATGTCTTACCCCACATTGGTATGCCATTTGTAGTTGAACATTGCTTGCTGTGGTGGCTCAGCAAGGAGACAGGGAGACATTTTTCATATGTGGAAATCCTGCCAGACCTCAGCAGAGGGAATCACCACCATGGCCAGCGCCATACTCACAGTGGACAGTTGAACCCTGAGCATCTATGCTCAGGTGTTTTAATTCTTTCAGAACTCCTTAGGTGTTCTACAGATAGCATATGCAAATCATTACCAATTAACATCGCCCCACATAAATACAACAGCTGCAGACAATACAAAACACCAAAATTCTAGGCAGCCCCTCACCCAACAGTGCATAAAAACATTTAAGCATAACTAAAAACAAACTTCCCCAACACACCACTCTCACCAATGGACAGGTCAACTAGACAAAAGCTAAACAGAAACACTGAAGCTAACAGATATTATAAACCAAATTGACCTAACAGATATTTACAGAACATGCAAAAGAATATATCTTTCTCTCACCACCTCATGGAACCTTCTCTAAAACTGACCACATACAAGGCCAAAAAGCAAGTCTTAATAGATACAGGAAAATTTAAATAACCACCTGTTATACTATCAGACCACCACAGATTAAAGTTGGATTTCAACAACAACAGAAACAATGGAAAGCTTACAAACTCGTGGAAGCTGACCAACTCTCTACTTAATGATGAATGGGTCAAGCCAGAAATAAAGAGAGAAATTAAAGTTTTTCTAGAATTCAATGAAATGAATCCCCAACATATCCAAACCTATGGGATACAATGAAAGCGGTGCAAAGAATAAAATTCATAGCACAAAGTACCTACAAAAAAAGAGTGGAGAGATCACATACTAGTAGATTAACAGCCCATCGGAAAGCTCTAGAACAAAATGAAGTAAGCACATCCAAGAGGACTAGATGGCAAGAAATAATCAAGCTGAGGGCTGAAGTCAATAAAATAGAAACAGAGAACAATTCAAAGAGTCAGTGAAACAAAGAGTTGGTTCTTTGGTAAAATCAATGAGACAGACAAACTCTTATCCAAACAAATCAAAAGACAGAGAGAAAATACCCAAATCAACAAAATTAAAAATGAAAAGGGGGATATAACTTCAGATACTGAGGAAATCCAAAGAATCATTAGATCATACTTTAAAAACTTATACTCCACAAAATTGGAAAATCTAAAAGAAATGGACAATTTTCTAGATAGATACTGCCTACCAATGTTAAATCAAGATCATATAGACAATTTAAACAGAATTATAACCTCCAAGGAAATAGAAGCAGTTATTAAAATTCTCCCCACCAATAAAAGCCCAGGGCCAGATGGCTTTACTGCAGAATTCTATAAGACATTCCAAGAAGAGTTAACAATAATATTCCTCAAACTACTCCACAAAATAGAATCAGAAGATTACGAGGCCACAGTCACCCTGATACCCAAACCAGACAAAGATTCAACAAAGGAAGAGAGTTACAGTCCAATTTTCCTCAAGAGCATTGAGGCAGAAAACACTCAATAAAATACCTGCAAACAGAATCCAAGAGCACATCAAGATCATGCACCATGATCAAGTAGGCTTCATCCCAGAGATGCAGGGATGATTCAACATACAAAAATCAGTCAATGTAATTCACTGTATAAACAAACCGAAGGAAAAAAAACAAACAACAAAACCTCATGACTATCTCACTAGATGCCCAAATAGCCTTTGACAAAGCCCAACATCCCTTTATGTTAAAAGTCTTAGAGAGATTAGGGATACAAGGGACATACCTAAACATAATGAAGGCAGTTTACAGCAAGCCCATAGCCAATATCAGATTAATTTAGAGAGAAGCCCAAAGCAATTCCATTAAAATCAGGAACAAGACAAAGTTATTCCCTCTCCCCATACCTATTCAATATAGTACTTGAAGTCCTAGCTAGAGCAATAAGACAACTAAATGAAATCAAGGGGATACAAATTGGAAAGGAAGAAGTCAAAGTTTTCTTATTTGTAGATGATATGATAGTTTATGTAAGTGACTGTGAAAATTCTATCAGGGAACTTCTGCAGCTGATAAACAACTCCAGCAAAGTGGCAGGCTACAAGATCAAATGTACAAATGACAAATGGACTAAGAAAGAAATCAGGGAAACAACCTACTTCACAATAGCCACAAATAACATAAAATACTTGGAGTAACTCCAACCAAGCAAGTAAAAGATTCGTATAACAAAAACTTGAAGTCTTTGGGGAGAGAAATTGAAGATCTCAGAAGATGGACAGATCTCCCATGTTCCTGAATTAGTAGGATCAACATAGTAAAAATGACCATCTTATCAAAAACAGTCTACATATTCAATGTAATCCCTATCAAAATCCCAACACAATTTCAAATCAAAGAACTTCTGGGGGTATTACTTTTCCTGATCTCAAGTTGTACAACAGAGCTATAGTAATAAAAACCATATGGTATTTGTATAAAAACAGACATGTTGATCAGTGGAACCAAATTCAAATGTAAGATCCAAACATAAACTCACACACTTATGAACTTCTTCTACAAAGAAACTTCTATGATCTTCTACAAAGAAACCAGAAATATACAACGGAACAAAGAAAACATCTTTAACAAATGATGCTGGTCTAACTAGATGTCTAGATGTAGAAAAATATAAATTTATCCATATTTATCATCCTGCGCAAAACTCAAGTCCAAGTGAATCAAAGACCTCAACATAAAACCAGACACACTAAACAAGAGAAATGGGGAAGAATCTTGAATGCAGTGGCACAGGAAGTAACTTTCTGAACAGAATACTAATAGCTCAGGTAATAAGATCAACAATTAATGTTAATAAATGGAACCTTATAAAACTGAAAATCTTCTGTAACACAAAGGACATTGTCAACATGACAAAACGGCAGCATACAGAATGGGAAAATAATCTCTACCAGCTCCACTTCTGATAGAGGGCTAATATCCAAAATATATAAAGAACTAAAAATCTAGACATCAAGACAGCAAACAGTCCAATTAAAAATGGGGTATAGATCTAAACAAAACATTCTCAAAAGAGAAATCTCAAAAAGTTGAAAAACATCTCAAGAAATGTTAACATCCTTAGCCATTAGGGAAATGCAAATCAAAACTACCTTGAGATTCCATCTGTACCTGTCAGAATGACTAAGATCAATAACATACATTCAGAACAGCTCATGCTGGTGAGGATGTGGAGCAAGAAGAATACTCCTTCATTGCTGATGGGAATGCAAACTTGTATAGACACTACGGAAATCAATATGGCGATTCCTTAGGAAATTGGAAATCAACCTACCTCAAGACCCAGCTTGGGCATATACCCAAAAGACACTCCATGCTACCAGAAGGATACTTGCTCAGATATGTTTATACCATCTTTATTCATAATATCCAGAAGTGGAAACAACCTAGATGCCCCTCAAGTGAAGAATGGATAAACAAATTATGGTATATTTACACAATGGAGTATTACTTGGGTATTTAAAAAATGACTACATGAACTTTCCAGGCTAATGGATGGAACTAGGATAAATCATCCTGAATGAAGAAAAACATGGTATGCACTCACTTATATGTGGATACTAACTGCTAAGCAGAGGAGAAAAGTATACAATATACACAGACTTAGAAAAACTACTCTACCAGAAGGGTCCCTATTGGAACACAGGGATTCCCTGGTGGAAATTGAACAGAGAGTGCAGGTGGGGGGAGGGAGGATGGGAATGGGAGCAGAGGGGACCAGGAGGAGGAGGAGAACAGAGGGAGAAAATATATGGAGAGACGATAAGAATTGGGAGTCAATTAGAGGGCGTTGGGGAGACCAAGTGTGAGTGGTAACTCACAGGAATCTATGAGGGAGACTCTAGCAAGAATCCCTAGTAATGAGGGACAGGAAGCCTGAACAGGCTATCTCCTGTAGTCAGGGATTAGACTGGGACAGCATCCCAGCCACAAAACCTCTGACTTATGGCCTATCTGCCCTGCAAGACCCTCATTGACAATGGAAAGGCAGAACTCCATGCCAAAGGAGGGAACCCCTGCCTGAAACTGCAGGATAGGTCAGGAACTGGAGACTGGATAACCCAGAGTTGATTTCTAATGATGTCATGCTCTGCTCATAGATTGGTACCTAAACAAGTCCTCACCAGAAAGGCTGTCCACAGCAGCTAAGAGGAGTATATGGAGAGGCCCAGAGCCAAATGTCATGCAGAAATCTGGTAACCCCATGGAAGAGTAAGAGGAGGGATGGAGGAAACCGGAGGGGTTGAGGACACCAGGAGAACAAGCCCTACCTACATTCTCAACTTGACCGGCACTCTTAGGGGGCCACAGAGGCTGTAGCTATAGACACGGAACCTGTGGATCCCCTAAGTACATTACATGGATGTCTAGATTTATGTCCTTGAAAAAGTCGATCAGGCTGGAGTAGGGTTGTCTCTGACCATTTTACCTGCCTTTGAGACCCTTTTTCTCCTGCTTGGCTGCCTGGCCCACCCTTGATGTAGGGTTGATGCCTGGCCTCGTTCCATCCTTCTATGCCTTGCCTTGATTGTGCTGTAATCGGGAGGGGGCAGTTCTTTTTTGGGGAGAAGGAGGGATGTTTGTGTGTGGTGGTGGTGGGTAGATCTGTTGAAGATGAGGGGGAGGTGAGGAGCTGGAAGGAGGGGAGGAGGAAAACTTGGATAAGAAGAAAAATTTAAAATAATCTCCCCCCACCAAAAAAAAAATTTACACGACACATCAATTTCTTAAGTTTGAATTTAGCATCCTTCCTCTTTTATTCTGAAAGTGATTGTTCATAGATCAATTTAATATTATCAATGGGCACAGCTGGAGTAAGATTTTGTATGAGTGAAAAATTTGTATCCAACTGCCTGGATTCAAATTCTCAAAAGTACTTTAAGAAATAAGACGAAACTTCATCAAGTTAGGTTTCATTTTTACCAATTGTAAAATAAGAATGACAACAATAACGCTTGCATAAGTAAGTGTTCAGTGGGACAGCCCATATAAAATAACACACTCACTTGGGAAGGTAAGAATATTCAGGCTAGGTAAAGGTGCTTGTTGCTATGTCTGATGACCTCAGTTTTATTTCCAGAACCCACATGGCAGATGGGCAGAACTGACTCAACAAATTGTTCTCTGACCTTCACATGTGACATGCCCTCCCCAAAAACATAAAATGTAATGATTTTTAATCTAAAAGTTAAATAACACATATATAACCCCTAGGCACATAGCACATTCTCAGGAGATATTAGTCATACTACTTTTTGTTTTTCTCTATTTCCAGAAATGTTTTTAAATTTAAATTTAAAGTTTTTGGTTTTTTGAGACAGGGTTTCTCAGTTGTAACTCTGACTGTCCTGGAACTCACTCTGTAGACCAGGGTGGCTTCGAACTCACAGAGATCTGCCTGTCTCTGCCTCCCGAGTGCTGGGATTAAAGGCATGCACCACCACAGCTGGGCATAATTTCTTTTTTTTTTAAAGAATGTATTATTCATAAGTTACCTGGTTGTCTTTAGACTCCTTTGCATTGCTAACTATGGTTTTGTTTTTCATAGACTGTGTGAATGCCCAAAATCTATTTTAAATAATATAGGAGAAAGGGATACATTCAGTACCAGGGAATACAAGGTATCTTTTGCTGGTTTTAATATCCTAGAAAAAATAATTTAAGAACAGACTCAGAAGGACCATTTTTCTGTTTTAAAGAAAAAGCAGAGCAAGTAATCTGACTATTGGGCATCTGCCAGGCAGTGGATAATCATGAGCAAGAGAGGAAGTTGTGTTCTCTAAATGAGAGGTCAGGAAAGCAGTTGGCCTCAGAAAGGGAAGTCTGTGAGCAGCTGCATTTGAGCCCAGTCCTTGCAGTGGTTCTCAACCTCCCTAATGACCCTTTAATATAGTTCCTCATGTTGTCATGACCCCCAACCATGAAATTAATTTTGTTGCTACTTCATAACTGTAGTTTTGCTACTTTTGTGAATTATAATGTAAATATCTGATATGCAGATTGTCTTAGGTGACCCCTGTGAGTAGGTTCTTTGACTCCCCCCCACACACAAAGAGTCATGAACCACAGGTTAAGAATGGCTGTATAGAGCATAGTGACTAGAGTGCAGAGCAGGCTAGCGTACAGGATGTGGTCTTGTGTCTGAAAACAGGAAATGGTGAATGTTTCTGAGTCAGAACTCAGAAAAGTGATCAGGCTTAGTAGTAAGCGGCAAATGTATCCAGGGGAGCTTCCAGGGTCTATTAAAGGCATATTTATGCTTTCCACCTTTATAATGTCTTCAGTTGTATCTTGACTCTGAAGTTACCACTTTTTGAGGGGCATTTTTCTTTCCAGGTGATTGATAGTTCAATTGAGTTAACTCTTAAGAGAATCCTCAGTATTTATAATCTTATAATTCTTTGGAGGTTTCGAATGTCCTGTTTCCTTATAAGACCAGAGGTAGACTCTGATCCCAATCTTTTGACCAAAAATCAGGTAATAGTGTGGTTCAAAAGAAATTAGAGAGGCTTTAAGAAATACCAATAAAACAGAATTAACTTCTATGACCAAGATGGAAATGAGAAAATGATTCACTCTTTCACCCCAAATAATTAAAGTTTAAATAAGGTTGTTGGGGGCAAGATCCATGCAACAACAACTGCCAAATGCTGGACATCAGGGAGAACAAGAAAATCACCTCTGATCCCCAAGAAGGAAAAGACAGGAGCACAGTCTTAGTTCTGTCTAACTAAGACAGAGTTTCTGACTAACTGTACAGAGTTTCCAAGGCATATGTCAGGGACGGTAAATAGGCAGAGCCTGGCAACTTGTCTGCATTGCAAAGCCAAGGTGCTGGCAGATGGGCAATGAAGCAGAGAGAGCTACACCTACCCTACAGGGAGCTTAGGAGATTTTCAGTGAAATGTTAACTAATTGCTAATCAGTGAATAAGTGTGATAAAGCAGGAAAGAATCCCCCAGAGGTCAGAGAAGACAATTCCTGATACTCATTGAAAGCTGGGAGTTGTTTCCCAAAGTCAGACTAGAACAGTTCAGAATTCATAGATGAATCAAATACAACATTTAGGAAGTTACTGCTTTTGTAGCATAGGGCTTATGCGAGTTGTATTGCTATCACCCTAAGTAAACATTTGGGATAATTAACTTACAAATACAAAAAACTTGTTGTTTGCTTGTAGTTTTTGAGGTTCCAGTGCATAATCCAGTAGCCCTGTTCATTGCTGGGGTGCAGCCCCCTCCCTGCAGGAGTGCATGATGGAGCAAAATCATTTAAATCACAGCTCAGGGTTGTGTAATCCTCCTTGAGGGAACACCCACAAAGGCTAAGGACCTCTCACAAGGTCTGGCCTCTCAAAAGTACCATTTCACTGCTTCCAGATAGTGCCACCCTTTGTACCATGGTGTTGTTCCCCTGTGTCCTGTGATGGGATGTTCAGGTTCTTTATGTCTCAAGCAAAGAATTGAACAAGACACAGGATGAGAAGTAGTAAAATTATAGATTTATAATATTAATAATGAGAATAAAAGCCAATAATACACTCCACAGAACTGGAGCAGGCTCGGGCAAACAAGGAGATCAAAAGCCCTGAGGTTTTGTTTGTTAGGTTTTCTCTTAGTTTTTGAGATTATAATATAATTATTATTCCTCCTGCAGTAGTTCTTTTAAAAATGTTTTTAGTTAAAATAGAATTATATCACTCCCCTCTTTCCTCCCTCTCACCCCTCCTGATCATCTTGGTTCCCTCTACTCCTGCACGAGAGCGCACATACACACACACACACACACACACACACACACACACACACACACACACACAGGAATTGGTTATCTGCTGAATTATTTTTATGAATTCAAGTGGAGGGACTTCCTGTTTGAAAACTTGAATAGCCAATTGTACAGTGTTGGGCACTATTTTTTTTATGTGAAAATTATCTTTAATCCCCTTAATGACACACAGACATGGCTAATTTTAGAATATATTTTAAGATTATTCCAGCACTGGGGAGACAGAGGCAGACAGCTCTCTTTGAGTTTATTGTCAGTCTGGTCTATGTATCAAGTTTCAAAACAGCCAGTGGTACATAAAGTGAGTCTGTCACCAAAAAAAAAAAAAAAAACAAAAAACCAAAAAAAACCCAAATAAATAAACATACAAATATAGAGCTCTGTAGTGGCCTCTTTATTGCTCTTGGATGTCAGGATGCTGACACTTCTTGCAGGGAAAAGGGACAACCTTGGCCTCTAGGAAGCACTATCATAGCCAAATCCTATATGGATTAAAGATTTTTCTGGTCACGACTAACAATATTCAAGGCAAGCCTTCAGAGGACAAAGCATATTCCAATTGACACAACTTCCAGTGATCTGAGAGAGAAATTGGCTTTAGACGAGGTTGGTCTGTGGGGGATTGTCTTTCTTGTTCGTTGATGTAGTGATTCCCAGCCCACTATGAATGGCATCATTCCCTGTGCGGGTGGTCCTGGGATGTAGGAGAAAGCTAGCTAAGCCTGAACCTGCCAAGAGAGCTATCAAGCAGTATCCTTCCATATACTAGAACAAAGCTAAAAACTATTGTTATATAGAAAGACTCAGTATCCCAGAATGTGAAATTAACAAAGACTTTTTATTGAATTTATTCTTTGATAGTTTCAAGTATATTTAAAAACATTTATTTTATGCATGTTGACATTTTGTCTGAAAGCATCTCTGTGTATTAAGTTTGTGCCTAGTGATCAAGGAGGGCTGAGGAGGGCTTTTCATGCCCTGGGAATGGAGTTACATATGGTTGTAAGCTGCTAATGTGGGTGCTGGGGATGAAGCCTGGTTCTCTGGAAGATCAGCACTGCCCTTGACCACTGGGCTTTCCCTCCAGCCCTCATATAAGTTTAAAGAGCATTACTGATGACTACAATCTCCTTTAATCTCCTTCCCTGTTACCCACCTCTTTCCTATGACTCCTTTTCTCACATTCACCTCTTTTTTGTTTTGTTTTTGTAGCCATTGAGTTTAACCAGAGCCTTCTGTGTGGCCACAGGTTTGGAACTATTCACTGGGGATTGGTGGGCTCCTCAGTGGGCACACAACTGAAGACAATGAATGCCTCTTACCCAGAATCCATCAGCACCCATTGCTTTTGAGTTGCTCACCAAAGAAGAAAAGTTTTGTATAGCTGTTTGTGACAGGGTGACAAGATGCCTGGGTGATTGTGATCACTCATAGACAAACACAAGTTTATGTAAAAGTGGTGGTGTTGGTCATCAGGTATGCATTTCTAAATTCAGCATAAAACATGCAGTGAAGCTACAATCTCGCTTAAGTTCTGCGCACTCTGCAGGAATCAGAAAGAGTAACTGTAGAACTCTAATTGTCAAAATAATACTAGGATATTAAAAATAAAATAGCAGGATTGCAATAATTTCTTCAAATGCCATTCCTAAGTCCAAGGCAAGTAGCCATATAAATGGCACCAAATTGACCATAGTGGAGGGGAAAAGCTCAGCAGGGACCTTGCTGACCTTTCAGTGTCTAAGGGGTAAAAATTAAAAATTGTGAAAACCAAAGATGGTGGTGGTGGAGGTGTCGATGTTTTTGAAGTTATTTCACTTCTTCTGAACATAAAATAGTCCCTGGAAAGAACTACACTGGAGTGTTAACCCACTCCACACATGTGCCACAAATCATATAGCCACAGAGAAAGAGTCTGGATTTTATCACATATGTGTGAAATCTATTCTAAAGGGAGACTATGTAGCTGAGTAATTATATAAGTTGACTTTTATTGTCAAAAATCATGCTGGCAGCTATATTGACCATGGACTCTGGTGTTGTGGTTGATATGGAAAAGGGAAGATAGCTAGATATCTGTCTTGGGTACCAGAGATGTTAAGGTTCTCCAAGATGGTAGCCATCATTGGAGTCTGCACTTAAAGGGACAGCCTACAGAATTTCCTTATGGCATAAATGAGAGGGAATGAGGGCTTAGTGATGATTCCTGCTTTTCTGACTTGAGCAACTGGAGTGATAAAGTCTCCACTGGCTGTTATGCGAAGTCTGAGGAAGGAGCTGATGTGTGTATGTGTACCATACGTGATACACATGCAGATTTAGATCAACTCCATCTAAAACGTAAAGGCTGTGGTGGAAAGATTCACTTTTAGTAGATAATGGTGAATGGTGAGTGTCCATGGAGGGTCAAACAAGGACAAGGGTTAGACATGTGAGGAAAGAGGACAGATGCAAATGAACAGAAGGCTAGAGAAAAGAGAGAAGCTCGGATCCATGATGGTAACCATGTTGGTCATCGAATGAGAAGTGTAAATTGTATTTCGGGACAGTGAAATTTAAGGTGAGTGTTCACAGATCACTATCTCATCAGAAGATAAAGAGCCTTGCCCCCTCTCCCAATTCTGGTTTCTTGGGTGTGGTCTAGTTCTGCCACCCTATGGCTCTTCTCTGTCAGTTCTATTGGCACTCAATGACCATGTGCTTTCTTGGCTATCTTGAAGTTTGGTTGCTTGTTGAGCAGCAAGTATCTGATGGGTCCTCCCCCTGATCATGTTAGTCTTCAAGAAATATTGCTCAGAAAATTAGTTTGATGCGATAGTTTAAGAGTCAGCCTTCATTTCCTCTTCAAGTGTAAAACTAAGTGTCAGGGAGCCTGTGGTAGCTGGGTCAGAACCTCTAGGACTGGAACAGAAATTGACTTTGCTTATCTTTTCACAACTCTGCTCTGAGGCCTTTGAGACAAACTCTCTGCAACTTGGCAAAAGTGACAGAATAGAGAATAAATAGCGCTACCAAGTAAACCTCATCTTCAGCTGATGTTCATCTAGGGCTGTCTGATGCCTGGGGGCAGTATTGGCTTTGAAAATGAGCATGCTTCTACAATCTTCTGAAACAATGTATCTCTGGCTCTATACAGATGTGCCCAGAATATTTTTAACCAAATGAAGGGTGTTGGGCTATTTTGCTGTTGTCCAATCAAAAAAAAAAACAAACAAAGAAACAAAAACCCCAACCAAACAAAAGAGCTTGGCAGTGTCCCTCACATAGCTGAGACAGTGGCAATGGATGAAATAATGGAATAGTTAAGGGGTAAGATCATGAGCCCCTGAAAGAGGCCTCTGCACCCTAACAGCAGGCCAGCATTGGTAAGTAAAGTTGCAGGTGACTTCTGAGGAAACAGAAAAAATCATTGCCTCTATTTAGGCAGTATATCACAGAGACGGTGATTCATGAGTTGGACTTGGTGGATAGCTTGATGGACAAGAGCTCAACTGCCATCCCATGAACTAAGGCAAAAGTGAAGCAAAGGCTAAGGAGAGCTGGCCTCTGGGGCTGGATGACAGACAAGAACCTGAACATCCTATTCTGTGTTGCTCAAGCACAGAAGAAATAATCTTTTCCTGTCCTCTGGAGAATTGACAAAGGGCTCATTTTACTCAGATACAGAGAAGCTGCCTTCATTTGCAAGAGAACTGGGGTAAACACCCAACCACAGCCTGTCCTGAAGCCCCACCAGTTAAACCTTCCTATATGTAGTCCTTCTACTCCTAGGAAGACAATAGGCTATGTGTGGGCCTGGAGGTACAAATGGAGGTCAGACTGGGGCATAAAATCCCCTGAAACTGGAGTTACAGGTGTTTATGAGCCTCCATGTGGATTCTGGGTATTAAACCAGAATCCTCTGCAAGAGTAGTAAGTGCTCTTCACTGCTGAACCATCTCTCCAGCATTCCTTTTCTTTAGAGCCAAAATGTTCATAATGATGCTCTGGGAAGGAGGGTGCTCAGTGGTAAGCACTTCACAATCAAGTGTGAGGACCAGAGTTCAGATCTCCGGAAGTCATGAAACAGCCTAGAAGGCATGGTGGCCTCTCAGTCATCCTTGTCAGCTGAAGGCAGGAGATTGGGGATATCTGACCAGGCTGGCTAGCCAGACTAACAGAAACAGCTAGCTCTGGGTTCTGTGATAGAGCTTGCCCCAGTAAATAAAAAGAGTCATCCAAGAAGACACCCAGCCAACCCAAACACACACACACACACACACACACACACACACATACACACACACACCTCTTGTTTTGGTAATGTTCCTTTCGTAAATCAATCATGTGAGAAACTTCCCAGGATGTGATGATATTTGTATGTTACTCAAGTGTGCCAGAGTGCTGTGAGGATGTTGAATAGTGGTAGAAGGGCTGACTGAATTACAGTGCCTCACTCCGTCCCAACCCTGGAATGCTACCATTTCAACATATGTTCAATATGCGTGTTTTGATGAGCTGGCTCATGTTTTTCCTTTACATGATTTGTTTTTAAACGTTACATCTCAATTCAGACAAACACATGGCAAGTACTTAACAGCATATTTGAAATGTTTATTTCCAGAGTGCATACAGTCTCCTTTACGGAGAGGAAAAGATTTGCTCCCAATTAATACACTCCTGGAAAATCAACTTATTAAGCCATCAAGATGGCTCAGTGGGTAAAGGCACTTGCTGTCAAGCCTGATGACCTGAGTTACATCCCTAAGACCCGCACAGTAGGAAAGAACCAATTCCTGAAGGTTGTGAACTGTGACATAAGCACACATACTTATAATACACACAAATAATAAACAAATGTTACACATTTCTAAAAATTAAGAAAGACCCATCTGTCTTTGATAAGGATTTTCAGCTTCTTCCTGATTGTTCAAGCACTGAAGCTGGTCCCCTATAGGGATGTTGTCCCCTAGAAAGCCCAGAGTACCCAGCCTTCCTCCTCTTTGTTCATTCACTTCCTGCCAGCAGCCCTGCTGCAGTATCTGCAGCTGGGACTCTCCAGCCTCGCCCAAAAGACTGGAAATCCCCGGTTTCTGAGCACTTCCTTGAAGTCGGCGGGAACCCTGGGCGAGAATCCTCCCCCAAGTCCTGGCTCCTCCTGCGCAGTCAGTACCTCTCCTTAGACTACACTTTAAGAGGGGACCCCTGGAGAGAGGACAGCAGGGACGCTTGGACCAAGTGTTCCTTAGAGACCTGGGCGGGAACACTCGCTTAAGTCGGGTCTGCTCTCCGGCCCGCCCTCCTAGAGAGGACAATGGACTACGGACTCATAGCCAATAGCTGTTCACCGAAAAGACCAATCCGCAATCTCTCCGCCCAGTGAACCAAGACTATCTATCATATGATAGTCCTGTTCAAATCTTCAAAAAGGCGCGGGATTCCAGAAGCCGGAGGGAAGGTCTGGCCTTGTGGAAAGATCGGGTGAGTAAAAAGCCCCTTCAAGAGTAACCTCTCTCTGTCAGAATGTTGTGCGCAGCCAATTTCTGCCAATATTTTTAAGTTTATTTTGTTTTTTAGAATAAAAATACACAGAGTAAGTGGTGAAAACGGATTTCTTTCTCACATAACTGGTGATTTACATTAACCTGACTAGGGAGTGACTTGGATCAGCTGTGGTCTTTGCCTGTCAGAAGCCTTTCTGAGAGAAAGGTGAGTGGGGCCGGAATGTGCATGTGGCTAGGCCTCCCTCTCCAGCCGGAGAAGTGAAGATGGGGAAGGGAGAGGGAAAGAAGGGAAAGGAGGAGGAGAGAGGGGGTGACTTTGAAGTAGGCAGGAAGGTAAAAAGGAGGGAAGAGAGAGAAAGGGGAAGAGATGGAGAAAGAGAAATTACAGGGAACTGTCAGTGAGGCTGCAGATGGGGGTCCTGCACAGACTGTGTTGGTTTACTGCTTTACTGAAGAAGAGAAAGCAAGTCTAATTAGCTCAGTGGACTTGGTCTTCTCCAACTGTAGTGTGTGTGTGTGTGTGTGTGTGTGTGTGTGTGTATCAGTGTCACAAAGTCTGAATGGATTTCAGCAAGCTTTTAATACCTGCCAGTAATGATGGAAGCTGTCCAGGACCACACGGAGGCCACTGAGATTCCTCCAAGATGTCTCCCAGCTGTAGTCCCTGGGCACCTTTAAAGCCAGATCCCATAAGGCTATGTGTTTCCCATCAGGTCCAATCAAGAGTGAGCATATAACCTAACATATTTCCTGTCTGGTCTTCCTACATGCTTCCTGACTGGGTATTTCCCGCCTCCTGCTTGGATATAGCCTGCCTCTATCCAGTTAAGGGCAAGCACATATCCCGTGTCATTAATTAAGTTTGAACAAGGACTTATACACACTTTATATAACCCAGCATGGACACTGGAAGCCATTTGTGTGAGGTAGATATGGACTGTTTAATCATCTGTTTGCTTTTCCCACTGTAATTGCTTAAGTATGTGCCAGTAAACTGCAAAATTCTTACTTCTTTCTACTCACTGAATTTTTTATATAAATGGTGGTATAAGTCATTGGCAGACAGGGAAATCTCAACTCATTTTTCTGGCTGAACAATACATTTCTGCCTGCAGAGATCATATAGTCCAGAGCAGTTCCTGAAGTACTCACATCCACCTTCCTTTTCCACCGTCCAAGGTGATTAAGCATTGTTATTGATAGCAGCACCAGCAGTAATCTGGCACACTTGACTACTGTTTGAAGACTTTACATATGCATAACATATTTTTAATCTTCAAAACTGAAAGGATTTTAGTGGCAGAAGGGCACCTCCACAATAGGGGGGGAGGGGCAAGGAAGGCCACGAAGTTGTACCATGCAACAGAGAGGTTTATTTGGAGTGGAGTGGGGAGAGACAGGAAGTGGCTGCCTCAGAAAGGGAATAAGTGAAGACAGCACAGGGCTGAGACAGGATGGCACATTTTAAACAGGGGTGGGAGTGGGGGTATGGAACACGCACAGAGGAAACATGTCACCTTGGCTGTTGGATGGAATCTCACCCACGTTGGTCCCTGCCTGTGAGTTCCCTTGTAATGTACTGGCACATACCTAGAATCCAGACAGTTGAAAGGTGGAGCCAGGAGGATCAGGACTTCAGAGTTCATGGCCAGGCTTAGAACTTGACTTTGCAGATCATGTCCTACTCCACTCACTCTCTGGATGTGTCTATCTAACTGGTGTTGAGGGTCTACCATGTGCTAAGCATTGTTCTGATGGTGAGGTACCGAAGACACATGAGCAAGCTGCCCTCAGTGGTATATGTCCTTCTAGTGATGTTTATCACTGATGGAGATTTCAGTATTTCATTTACACTGACTGCTCTTTCTCTTTTGCAGAGACAGCAGAGGAAAGATGCAGGGAGAAAGTAGCACTTCAGACAAAAGACTTACAGCAGGAACTAATGTTCTTAACTGTTGTTTTGGATAAACTTTCCAGATTTCTTTTTGATATCTCTTTCCAATTTCTTTGTTTTCAGGGCACTGCTCACTTCTTTTCCTGCCTATTTCCCTGTAAATTTCCCTGCCCTCGTCACCTCCATATTAAACAAAGAACAGTGTTTAACATCAAGGTAAGTAGAACATAGTTTTGAGTTTCCCAGCTGCGAACCCTTTGTAAGGTATCTGCGTTTGAATCTTTACTTCAAGCTATGGGTTTGGATATATAATCTACCTTGTTAAATAAATCTATGTAGAACCTGGACTCCATGACAGAGGTGGGAGTTAGTAATATAGATGAGATTTCTGTTACGTGTTTGGTACAGTGATGGACATGTGATGTTCTGCTTTTGTTACTTGGGTGATTATGATTGATAGATAGACTATCTGCTTGCAAGATAGCTGTCCCATTCTGGGACAAGCAAGGCCAGAATTGAAGGGGAAAGATGGGATATAGGATCCCAGTTCATCTTTTACTCTGTTGCAGGTACAGCCATAAATTGAACCCCTTATTTCTTTTTCTTTTTTAGAGCTGAAGACTAAACCAGGACCTTGCACTTGATAGGCAAGCATTAATTATACCACTGAACTAAATCCCCAACCCAACTTGGACCGTTTTGCAGTTAGTGTTTCAGCTGACCAATCGGTTTCATCTCTAAGCCATCATGAGCGGTAAGAAACGCACATCACAGAAGATCAAATTTAATGCGAGAAAGAATACAAAAATCAGTGACTATTTCTCTCAGGTATGTCATTTAAAGTTGCTCATGGGATATTCTTATAGCTGTCTTAGCCTCCATGGTCTTAGGTCACATAATGCCTACTGCCAAGAAACTGCCTCATTCTTGACTGGGACAGTGACATACTCTAAGACCTTTATTTCTCAACCACTTTATTTCTATTGATGTATGGCAGTGAAGACAGGGAATTGTAATACAGCTTGCAGCCATAACAAAGTAATGCTTAATACAAAAATCCTATTGCAATCATGTCTGAAACAGTAATACAATAAATGAAATGTTAAATGTCATAGCAACCTGTGGACCAAGCGAAATTAATACTATTTAATAGCATTAGAATGTTCTGAGTATGATTGGTCTCTTCAATCATAACAGCCTCTATTTGTTTAGTACTTTAACAGCTTATGAAAGGATTTTGCGTATTTATTAGCATAACCTTCATAGGAAAGTGAGGAAGGCTTTTGGTTCCAGTTTTTTATGAATCAAAAAGAGAGAACAGAATTACTTGAGGCTGCAATGAAGACTTGGGCAAGTTTGCTGAGTTATTCAGAGCCTTCTCTTGGACTCTGTTACAACAAACTATTGTTTCCTCTGAGACTAAACTGTTACTTTATTATATCAAGACAGCTGGGATGTGTCAGGCATCTGAGGTACAGCTTTGAAGCCTTTTCCTTGTTTCTTTTTGTCCAGTTCTAGAAAGCAAGACATCAAAATAGCTAGAAAATCCATGACAAGCCAAGATCTGCTTATTCTGTCTTACTCCATAATAGTCAGCTAGAGGAACACAAATGATCTCTCTTTCCCTTTCAAACTCGTCAGGCGAGGCATGATGGCACAATGCTGTAGTCCCAGCATTCCAAAGGCAGAGAATAGAAGATTGTGGATTTGAGACCAAGGTAGACTACATAATGCCTCAAAAATGGAAAAAAAATTTGAAAAAAATAAAAATTTATATATATCCAGGAATGTTTAAATATATGGAGGTCTATTACAGTACTCCCATGGTTGTGAAAAGGATGTTTCTGACCGAATTAAGACTACAGAGATGTTTTGAGAGACTCTATGCCTGGCCAGTGTAGATTTATATTGCCTTACATTCTGATTAAGTGAGAGTGCTAAAGTCATTACAAATGTAACAGGCTTAATTTTTAACTAAGCTCTAACAGTGCGTGACTTTGCTGGCATATGAACTCATTGCCTGTTGGCATCCTTCTCATGATGAATATGACTTAGGGAAAGTGACCCTCTGTCTTAGTTTCTTTTTCTGTTGCTGTGATAAAATACCCTGACAAAAGCAACTTAAAATAGGAAAGGTTTGTTTGGTGCACAGTTTTTTGCAATCCATCACATCAGGGAAGTCACAGCAGTAGGAACTCCAGAGAGCTGGTTACATTGTATCCACAGTCAACAGTAGAGGGCAATGAATGCCTGCTGAACGCATGCTCAGTTTCCCCTTTTCATCTTAAATAGTCCTAGCTCCAACCTAGGGAATCTTGCTAGCATGCTTTGGCTTGTTTTTCTCACTGGAATTGACGTAACGAAGATAACACTCTACAACAATCTCCCTGGTTCTGTCAAGCAGACAGTTAACAGTAACTGCTATAGACACTTTTAGTTTTCACTGAGACCTATTTAATGAATTCGACTTAAGTTCTTCCATTTCCCCCTTTTTTGGTTCTTAAGATAAAGTCCTATAACAGCGTAAATAAAAAGATGAAAATTTATTTAAAAAGGCATTAAACTGTGTATTAGAATCTACTGTGTATTGATATCTGCCCCCTTACTTTATGGGTTATGTTGTGAATTTTAAAAGACACTTAGAGGACAAACATTCTATAACCTCAATTTTTCTGCCTAAAGGTCAGAGAGATCAATTTCTTCTCACACATTCCATAGGATGTGATTGATACATTATATTATATTGTGTTATATTGTATTATATTAATTCAAAGAGAATTAGTATAATAAAGGGAGTAGCTTGCATTCTTTTCATGATCGATGCTGTCCGAATCACAGTATTAAGGAGATATGGAAATTGTGAATTTGATGCCAACCTGGGCTACATACTGAATTCCAGGGAAGTCTTAGCTATATAGCAAGACTCTGTCTCAGAAAAGCACAAATTATTGAGTATCTGCTGCTGTTGCAGAAGAACTGGCTTTGATTTCCAGAACCCACAGGTCATTCACAAACACTGGTAACTCCAGTGTAAGGGGATCTGATGCCTTCTTCTGAGCTCTGTAGACACCAAACATTCTCATGCAACACACGTGCACATACATCTTGACAAAACATTCATATACATAAAATAAACATCTTAAAAACACAAGTTAATGATAAATAAATAGCTTAATAAAATGTTATTGCAATGCACCTTATGCTTGGATACGATAAAATTTATGTTGCTGAAAATAATAAAAATAACTGGAAATACCATACAAAGAAGCTGGTAGGCTTTTGAATATATGGATAACACTTGTGTCTGTTCTCCTGTTTGTTAGAAAAATGCACCATGTATAGCAGGAGGAGTGAATCTGACTGATTTGATAGGAGTTGAGGTTATACTTTGGATTCCAAGATGAACTCTGGTTTAATTCCACTCTCTGGTCTTGATATTGGTACTCAGTTTCCCACAGGAATTCTGTGAGTTGACACTAAAATTGGACACAGGACTAGAGCTGTAATCAGAGTTTTGCAGTATCTATAATTTGTTTTTAGGTCCCCAAAGAAGAGCAGAATGATTCCAGTTTTTCTCAAGTAAAAGTGAAATCTAGAAAAAGACCAAGTGACATAACTAATACCGGGGGCCAAAGATCACTTTCACCTAAGAAAATTCAACAAGATAGGACTCCTCCCCCAAATAAGACAATTAGAGTCACTTTGGATGTGAACATCAGGAAAAACAAAAACATGAAATATGAGCTCACGCATAGTGAGACAAGTACCGTATATGCAGCACTCAGCACTCTCAGTGCTGTCAAAGAGGAGATAGAAAGTCATCAAGGCAGAGAAATGCTGGTGTGTGGCAAAGAAGGAATCGATGGGTACATAAACCTTGGCATGCCGCTCTGCTGTTTTCCAGAAGGCAGCCACCTGGTCATCACATTTTCTCAAGATAAAAAGGAGCATGAAGATAAACAATTGTTTGAACCACAGCTCAAATTATCTACTGATTATGTCCAATTTCACATTCATGCAGTTGGGAATAAGATGAAAAGAATTCTGAAGTGTGGAGAACTTCACAAAAAGGGCAACAAACTCTGTGTCTATGGCTTCAAAGGAGAGACCATCAGGGACACTCTGAGGAAGGATGGCAGGTTTTGTTCCTTTGTAGAGACTGACCGTTGGAAACTCATTAATAACCTGGACACCATTATAGAAAACACTCAGCCAGTAGATGAGTTAGAGGGTAAGCTCTTTCAGGTTGAGGTTGAGAGAAGGGAGAACCCTAAGGCAGCATCTGTTACTCAGAATTCTGAGTCTGAGAAAATAAAGTTCTGTGAGCTAGAAGAATACATTGTGAATCAGTACCCCAGGTTGAAAGAAGAACGAGAAAAATTTAGAGCATACATCAAAAAAATTGAAAAAAGAAAGAAAGCTTCCTTATTCAAAGTGCATAAAGAAAACTTTGGGAAGCAGACAAAAAATTCTACTACAGTTCATGTTCACAAACGTCTTTCACAATTGAGTGACTCAGTTGGGTACCTGTGGTGGAACAATAATGGAAATGCAGGCTGTGCCACCTGCTTTGTTTTTACAGGGTTGTACATTTTCACTTGTAGGCATGTGATAAATGACATTGTGGGGGAAGGCATAGAACTAGGTATGTGGGCAAGCATAATTAGTCGATGCGTAAAGGTGACCTTTGAATATGAACAGTTCCTACGACCAGGCTGTGTTTTTGATGTTGAACCTTGGTTTGAGATATCTGATGTAAATCTTGACTACGCTGTTCTGCAACTGAAGGAAAATGGACGACGAGTACCTGCTGCACTGTATAATAAAGAACAAGAACGACCTGTGCCACATAGTGGGCTGGTTTATATAATTGGCCATCCAGATGGAAATGTGAAGTCTATTGATGCTTGTGCAGTGGTCCCTCTAGGGAATCAAGAAAGACATAAGGAAAACTCTCAGGCAATGGAGGAAGCAGGCTCCCCTTTTTCTGGTTCTTTTGTCCATATGTTTACCCAAAGAAGTTTTGTTTACAAGCCTAATGCGCTTTACTACAACACCAGTTTTTTTGGAGGGTCTTCTGGATCCCCTGTACTTGATTCTAATGGTTCACTGGTGGCCATGCACGCTGCGGGTGCCACTTTTCAGTACCGCAATGAAACTATAAATATCATTGAATATGGTTCTACTATGGCTTCCATTCTTGATCATATAAAGGAAAATTACAAATCGTGGTATGATATAAATTTTGAAATTCAGCAGGATGTAGAAATGTTGAGTCCAGAGTATTGAGGACTGGAAAGGATTTAATCTATTTTCCAACTTTAAGCGAGTTGACTATGGTGTTGCTGAAAAATCTCAGAGTATAGAAACTGGAGTTGTGGGCCAAAGAGAGTGGGGGAAAAGAAGCCTATAATTCTCCTGAAAGCTTGAACCAATTTCAAGGACACTGCTTTATTTCGTTCTACCTGTATCTTCCTTCTCTGCTGACCAGAGCTCAGCCAGCTCACTGGGTCACAGGTTTGTCAGCTCTGAAAGCTCTTTCTTCCACTCTGGCTTCCTGGCATAAGACTTACATCTGGAACGAACCTGCAAGGAATGGTGTGGAAATCATTGAGCAGGGAAGGGAAATGGTCTCTTTCATACAATATGGGCACCAAGAACTCCTGGACTTGGGTTATGGAGAGGAAACGCTTGAAGAGATGGTTTCTACACGTAATTAACCATGAAGTGTGCCCAGAGGACACTGGACAGAGCCTATAACCCTTCTCAGCCATGTGACACTCAAGTCCTGTTCCCTTGAAGAGAAAGGAAAAATATGTGGTCGGGAAGCAATCTCACAACCATCATAATCAAAGAGGATTTATGCACTGAAGACAGCCATAGGTCTTAGACTATCTGCAGGGAGGGGGAGAAGTGAGTGAGAAAGTGTGGGAAGGTTGCCAAGAGATCAGACTCATCAGCAATTGCATTGATTCTTCTCTCTACCAAAACTGAAATATGTGCTGGACTTTTGTTGGAGGTAATAGTAGAGAACAAACTAACATCCGAATCCACAGTTCCTCTTATTTTCTAGACATATCCTAATGCTATCGTGTGATGCTTTGTTTCCCCTGCTCTGTACATCTTCCCAAAGGGAGTACAGATGGACCAAAATTCAAAAACAAGGTGATACCACCTTGTGAGTTATGAAATTTAAGATGGAACAGCATGAATAAAGATTATTTGTAGTGCATCCCCATTGGTTTGTTCCAAATACACACTCTCGTTGCTATAAAGTAATAAAGGAGGGAATGGAGGTGTCTCTGACTCTCTTGCCTGTTCCTGGGACCCTTTTCTACTACTAGGCTGCCTCGTCCAGCCTGGATATAAGTAAAGGTTTGTACCTAGTCTTATTATATATCTTGTTATGCCATGTTTGGATATTATCCCTGGGAGACCTGCTCATTTCTGAAGGAAAAGGGAGGGGGAGGGGTACTGGAGGAGAGGGAGGTGGGGAGGGTGCTGGGAGGAGTGGGGGGAGGGGGAACTGTGGTCGGGATGTATTGTATAAGAATAAACAAATGCTTAAAAAATAAAAAAAATACAGTAATAAAGTTTGTTTCCACAGCTGTTTATATTTAGTTGTGTGCTTTCTTTATTTACTTATTTATTTTTGAGTAACTCTTACCAGTCAAAAGATCATCATTATTTTCAGATTCTATATTTGTTCCCTAAAATTAATTTGGAAACATCCCAAATTGATTCCTTGTAATGCTTTTTGTCATTTGCACACAGGATGGGATTTAAGTTGCCTGCTACACTCATTCCAAACGGAGATAAAACAAGGTCATGCTCTAACTTCTCAGCTCTCCATCTAGGATTTTTTTTCTGAGTTTTTAAAAGTATTTTTTCTTCTCTTGTATAAAAATCCTGACCCCCATCCCACTCCCTCCATTTCTCCCAGATCCCTCCTTCTCCCCTCCCCCCAAAGCCCCCCCCCCCCCAATGTGCTTACCCTCAAAAAAGAGCTGGCCTCCCAGGACTACCACTTTGAACAGGACATAACAAGACAGGAAAAGTCCTGGCAGGAGCCCCTACATCAAGGCTGGACAAGGTGACCCAGCAGGAGGAAAAGGGTCCCAAGGGCAGGTAAAAGGCACAGACACAGACACACACACACACACACACAAACACACAGACATACACACACACACACACTCACACACATACACACAGACACACACACACACTCACACACACACACACACACACACACACACACACAGTCACTCCCACCGTTAGGAGTTCTACAAGAATACTGTGCCAACTATATCATATGTGTAGGGGGCGATGCTGGCTCTGTGTCTGCTGCTCCAGTCCCTGGATATAAGGAAAGACTACTGGAATTGGAGAACATCTAGTGGATTATCTGGAGACCTAGTGCAGTGGAAACTCCCTGGAATTTATGAGAGTGACCCTAGCTAGCAAAGGAGGACCCATAGTAATGGGGGATAGGGAGCCTGAATAGGCCATCTCCTGTAACCAGGCAAAGCTTCCAGGGGTGGGACTGGGATACCAACCCAGCCACAAAACTTTTGACCTATAACCTATCTCAGCAGGCTCTGCTGGGGTAATAGAAGGGCAAAACCTCATGCCAAGGGAAGGATCCCATGCCTGACACTGCAGGACTAGCCAAGAACTGGAGACTTAAGCCCGGAGATGGTTCCTAATAATATTCTACTATACTCAGATCTGTGATTAGCCAAATCATCATTAATGAAGCTTCCTCAAGCAGCTGAGGGGAGCAGATGCAGAGGCCCAGCGCCAAATATCATGGGAAGCTTGGGGAACCTCATGGAAGAGAGGGAGGAGGGACTGCAAGGACCAGAGGGGTTGAGGACTCCAGAAGAACAAGCCCCGTGGATTCAATTGCCCAGCTCTCTATGAAGTCTATTTATTTTATTTTATGAGTATGAGTGTTTTGTCTGCATGTATGCCTGTGTGCTAGATACGTGTGGTGCCTGAGGAGGCCAGAAGTCATCAGACCTTCTGGAATTGGAGATAAAATTGGAAGGCTATGGGGTGCTGGGAATTGAATCCCTGAAGAAATGCTAGGGTTCTAGAAGAAATGCTCATAGCCCTGGAACCAGCTCTCTAACCTGTCAACTCATAAGTAAGCTACAAACAACAGTGCTTTTCATTACATAATCGGCACTGAATATTCCAGAACCTGAGGATTCCCTGAGATCTGGAAGGGGATGGAAGTGCCCACGGATCCTCATGTTAATGAGTCTGACTATGAGAGGTAAGATTGAAGTTAGCTATCCACAGGGTTCTTGACTGTTATTCAAGTTATTCTCCTCTACAGAGGAGTGGGGAAGGGTGGGCCTTGATAGTGGGCGAGTGAGCCCCATGGCTCCACAGCTATGGCTGCTGAATACATGAATTACTGATGTAGAAACAAATTGTGTCAGTAATGAACTTAGATGCTACACAGCTTTGGGTGAGTCAGAACATTAATATTAATGTTAACATTCAGGCAAACCCAAACCAGCCATCCGAAACCAAAGATAAAATCAGGTAGGTGATTTATTTTTCTAACCCTGAACCCACTCTTCCTCCATCTCATTCTCAGCTGTTGTTTTTCTTTTTTTTTTTTTGAGAGTTTTGAGAGCTTTGTATCCCAAAGGGGTTCTGGAGACCATGCATAATTGTATAACCATGTTGGGAAGAATTCAGAAAGGAGCTCACCATTAAAATAATTACTTCAACTAAGCCAAATATCCCTCACTCTCCAACTAGGAAAAAAAAGAAAGTACTGACATAGTCCAAGTCAGTTCAGTCTGGCAGAACCAGTGGGAGACAGCATGACGCAGGAGGAAGACACCTGGGCCTGGGTGATTGGCAGCACTGAGACTTCCACAGAGAGAAGTGGATGCTGGTGTGAAAAGGTGCTGACAATCAAGTCATCTCTCTTTCTCCCCACTGTTGTTCCTTCCCTACTCTAGCTATCGCTTACCAGCATTTCTGATTTCCCTGGACTGATGAACAGGAGTATATGGTATAAACCTCTGATTTTTATTGTGATTCTGTTAGTGGGAAGGAAGCAATAGGATTCAGCTTAAGGAGCTTAGGGAGATTTTTTTGATGGGAAAAGAAAAGAAAGGGAATCCAAAGGATTGGACTAATTGGATGGATTCAAATGGGTGGGAGTGATATGGGCTTCAGTACTCAGCACATAAAGGAACCTTTTGTTTGACATCTGCTCCATTTGGACTTGTAGATTGTCCTCTGGCCCCGTGTGTAGGATAGCAAAATCTCAGTCTGTAAAGGACTCAAGTACAGGCATGCTTAGAGGCCATTTCATAGCACAGCATTGCCCCCTGTCGGAAGCATCTGGGAAGTACATTCCTTCCAAAAAGGCAACAAGTATCCTGTGGCAAAACAGACAGCTGAACACAAGGAGGCTTTCTTCACTTGGCATCTTCTTTTGGGGATGACTCAACTGATGTTCTATAATAAGGAAGTATGTAAAAAGCCTTGGCATTTAAACTCAAATAGTTTAACCAAGAGGTTAGCCTGCATGGTCTTAGTGTTATGACTTTACAGAACAACAACAATAACAATATGAGAGCTAACTGTCTTGCTGAAAGCAATTTTTCTCTTTATCACTCTGATTACACTAACAGAGCACAACAGAAATCCAGGAGTACATGAATTTCAGATGGAAAGAGATCAAATCCATGGATAATCAGAAGATATGAACACCAGTGGTATACTAGGATCTTTACCCAGAGGTGGTAGAGGGAGACTATTCAAATCTTCCATACCCTACCAGGAAGAAGGATGTATGCCACCTGATAGACTTTGGTCAGTGAGGGAGGAAGGAATGTGATTACCACTCAGATGATGTATTTGAGACTTGCCTCCAACTCCTCTAACCATATTTGATAGCACACTGATAGCTCATTGATGGTTATACCCATTTGAGCCTGAGGAAAGCATGACAGATAGGGTCTCAGACAGTCAAGAAAGGAGATTTCAATCATGACATCATGGAAGATGCCAATCCTTGGAGAAGTGCTTGATATGGGTGAGGGGAATTGAATGGATGGCAGCAGAGAGATACAACTGAGATTAAAAAATGTGTTATCATATCACTGGATATAGAAAAGCATCCAGCAAAATTAAACACTAGTTTGCAAGCACTCTCAGAAAACTAGAAATAGAGGTTAATTTCTCAGACTGATAAAGAAACTTAATAAGCCTACATTTCTTATGATAACTAATGGTAGAAAACCTAAATGCATTCCTGCTAAAGTTCAAACATGAGGCAATGATGGTTACTGTCATCACTCCAATTCAGTATCATACTAGAAATCCTAGCTGATGTAATGCAAGGAAAAGAAAAAGTATGTGGATCAAAAAGGAAGAGAAAGGCTCTTTTCAGAATACATGGTTGTCAATGTAGCTTATCGAAAAGTCCTAAATAATTAACAGCACTCACAAAAACTTCCTGGGACTAATGAATGAATGATTTAGTTCATTATAAATGGTATAACAAAGCACAGTATGCTGAGGAGCTTTTACATTTCTTTCTTTATTTTTATGTATATGGGTGCTTTGCCTGCATGAATGTCTGCTTCACACGCATGCCTGGTGCTATGAAGCCAGAAGGAATTGTTGGATGCTCTGAGAATGGAGTTACAAACAATTGTGAGCTGTCATGTGGATTCTTGGGATTGAATCTGGTTTCTCTAAAAGAGTAGCCATCTCTACAGTCCTGGGTTGGACCATTTTAAAATAGTAGAAATTTGGTACTTACAGCTGTAGATGCTAGGAGGTCTAAGATCTAAGGACTGGTTTTGTGTGTGTGTCAGGTGAAACCTTGCTGTTTACAAGATGGTGCCTTTTGTTGCATCCTTGGATGGCAGAATGTGGAAGGACAAAAAGGCCAGCTGGTCCCCTGCCCCTGACCTTTGGGAAGTGATAGTGTCAGTCATGACAGCTTGGTCTCTTGTCTTATTACATTGAGTCTTAGGTATCAATATGTGAATTCTGAAGAGACACATACATTCAGCCTATGGTGGAAATTAGAGTAATTGTAGAGTTAACAGATAATATAAAATAGTTTTTTTAAAAAAATGTACCATCAATGAGTAATTGGATTTGGTATTTAAAACAATGTTATTTACTCTAAATGTGCGCTATGTATAATAACCTAATATAGCTTATTAATACAGTTTGTGAATTGGCAGTATATCCTACTGATAAGTGAGTGAATACATAGATCAATGGAATGGAACAGAGAAACTGGAATATGTCCATATGTCACAGGAATATGTCACAGGAATATGTCCATATGACTTTGATGAAGAAATTGAGAGGAAACATTTTAATAAATGTCACTGGAGCAATATGTCCTAAAAGTGATGACAAACACTGAAGGAAGAAAGGGCGGGGAGGAGGGATTATTTTTCACATAGTAATTAATTTAAAATTATCATAGATCTACATATAAATTGTAAAGTCATAAACCTTACAAAAGGAAGCAGGAAAAGGCATCAAATCTGAGAGACAGCCAAATAACTATTATAATTAATATGGAGAATTGAAGCCAGAAAGTTGTGAAAACCCCTGTGAAGGATGAAAAGGTGCTATAGCTTGATAGAAGATATTTCAAGCCATATATTTAAAGATTTTTATTGGGGACATTTTTAAAGTTCTCAAACTTCAATTTTAAAAAAGTAGCCAAACACATGAACAAACATTCCTCAAAGAAGATAGAGAGATGGAAGCAACCACATAGGGAAACACTAAACATCACTATTATAAACTCACGATATTGCCAGAGCCAGTCCTTGCAATTCACAATTTGACAGAGCTCAGAGAGGAGATAAGGAATACGCAGAGGATGAGGCAGAAACTGAAGCTGGGAGAACTTTGCAGCTTTGACTGCAGCAGTTCTGACCGAACTGAAGTCAGGGTGACTTCTTTATTTATACAGATTTCACAAGACAAAGACATTCAGTACATGGGTGCTGCCTGAGACCTGGAAGAGGAAAGTGGTAAGAGGGATCTGGTCTTCAGGATCATAGCCAGAGAAGGAGATGAAGGTGGTGTCAGTCATGGATGGAATCTGGCAGTGCACTGGCAGCTGCATATGACCCCCACTCAGGTTGCCCTCAGCTACTCAAGTATTTGTGGGCCAGGAGAATGGGCACACCTGCATCTGGTCAAACAGGAGGAATTTAGTGAATTAAAAACGATGAGCCTGTAGTCTCAGCCTACATAGATGATACTGACCTGGAGACAAAATGCTGAACAGGATGGAGGACAAAGGAGCTAGGTGTACCCAAGAGGAAGGGGTATTTGGGATGCCATGAAGCTGAAGCTGAGGCCACAAATTGGCCACCTTATTGTGACCAGCCAGGCTGGAGCTGCCACTCCCTGAATGAAGCAAACATAGTGCAAATAGAGGCAGATCCTGGGTCATGGCAAATGGGACCAGCAGTTAGCACCATTAGGAGACACATGGCAGGAATCAGGGACAGGCATGGATGTGCATCAAGGGAAGACAATGGATGGAGAGGTTCTCAGACTGCCACCTGACCATCCTAGCCTCCCTATTATCTGCCGGGTCAGTTCCACCAATCCCATGGCCATGGCTGCCACTCTGATTGCTCTTATTGATGGGTGAATGGAGAGCATGCACTAAGGTGTCACCAGGAGCTGCAGGCATAAAGGCCAGATGATAAGGGCAGGGTGGGATGTTGCAGTATGCAGCTGGACCAGGTTATGGCCCCAAACTAACTGCCAAGCCACAGGATCACCCTGCCCCAGTGCAATGACAGGATAGCCTGTTTAAAGTGTCTCATCTCCTGGACATACAAGAGACCTGTCCTCTGACCCTCCTGACCTTTTGACTCACCACATCAATTCTACCACTCCTGAGGCAGTAGCTGCTATGAGTAGTACTCTCCCTGATGGGGAAGAGGAGGCCACGGACTGTGGTGATATCAAGGGTTGCAAACACAGAGGTCAAAGCAGCAGAATGGATGGTGGTAAGGGTTATAGGGGCTGTGTGTGCAACAATTGGAGCTCAAGCAAGTAGTGACCCTGATTGCTCTGCCAGACCTCAGGATCACCCTGATCTGAGCAACATCAAGATGTCCCAGGTGAAGAATAATCCATACTGGGGATTGGGCCTGTGTAATATCCAGGTGCCTGAGGGATGGCCAGGTGCCTTCAGGACAACTGGGTACCTGTGCGATGTCTGGGTGTCTGTGGGTTATTCTAGAGTCTGTGTGATGCATGGGTATCTGTAGGATACCCTGAAGCCTGGGGAATGTTCTGGTGCCTGCAGAAAGTCCTTGTGCCTGTGGGATGTCTGGGCTCCTGAGGGATGCCCTGGTGCCTACGGGAGGTCCTGGTGATGTCTGAATGACTGGGTGCCTGTGTGATACCTGAGTGCCCACATGATGTCCGGGTGCCTGAGGGATTTCCGGGTACCTTTGAGATACCCAAACGTCTGTGGGTTGGCCCAGTGCCTTCATGATTCCCAGGCATCTGTGGGATTCACTGGAGCCTGGGGGAAGTCCTGGTGCCTATGGGATGTCCAGTACCTGTGGAGGGTCCTGGTTTCTGTGGGAGGCCCTGGTGCCTATAGGATGTTTGGGTGCCCATAGGAACTCAAGGTGCCAGTGGGAGGCCTTGGTGCCTGCATGAGACCCAGGTGAATGTCAGATGACTGTGTGTCTATGTGATGTCTGGGTGCCTGAGGGATGGACAGGTACCTGCTGGATATCTGGGCACCTGTGGAATGCCCTGGTGCCTACTGGTAATCCTAATGTCTGTGGGCTGTCCAGGTGCTGGTGGTATTACCAGATGCCCATGTTTGCCTGTAGGGAGACTGGGTGCCTGCATGATACCCAGGTGTCTGCAGGGTTGGGTGCCTGCATGATGCCTGGGTGACCGAAGGATTCCCTGATGCCTGTGGTAGGTCCAGGTGTCTGCAAGAGGATCCTGGTGCCTACAGATGTCTGGGTGTCTGTGGGATATTCGGGTCTCTGCAGAAGGTCTAGGGGCCTGCGGGAGGCACTGATACATGTGAGATGTCCTGGTGACTGCCGAATGACCAGGTGCCTATGTGAGGTCCTGGTCCTTGAGGGATGACCAGTTGCCTGTGGGAAGTTGGGGAGCATGTGGGTTTCCCCAGTGCTTGCAAGATACCAGAGAGCCTGCTCAGTGTTTGGGTTTGGGTGGTGAGGCACAACTTCAGGTTAAACTTTGTCACGCTTCCTCTCAGGCTAGTATGGGCCAGGCCAAAGTATGTCTTTTGCCTCCAAAGACCATGGTGAAATCCTTCATCCATGCTCCTGCCACATAAGCTTGACTTAATTTTCTTTTTTGTTTTGTTTTTGTTTCTTTTTCTTTCTTTTTTAAGGGCATGGGGGCAGGATAGTGAAGCAGGGAGGATTGGGAAGAGAGTGTTATCGAGATACATTGTATGAAAAAATTATTAATGAGGTATTATAAAATAATAATAAAATAAAATGATATATAATAAAACTTTATTGGTTTGCAGTGTTACTTATACGTTAGCTTTCTCAGGCCTAAAAGCTTCTGCAGTTATCTTGCTTTTATGATCTCTATAAAGATCTGTTTTTATAGAAGAATTTCTTTTGTTTCCTAGTTAATTGACCCGGTGTAAGCTAGTCGTTTTATAAATGGCAAACCCTTATGTCTAATTCTTTTTTCTTTTATATCATATTACTATGAAGGGTAAAGGTTGTTTTAGCCAATCTAGCGAAGTTTTTCTCTGGGGGCATTGCATGTATGACCTGTTAAGATCTGGACCAGCAGGGGGAGTGGAAGCTGGTCAAAGTTGCCAGGGGGCGTGGCTCCTCCATCTTTGACGGACAGCTAAGGAAAGATGGCAGCAAGGATGAGGTAATGCCAGACAGAATGGGCAGGGCGTGGGGTTGTGCGTACGTGTGTGTGCGCGCGCGTGCGCAAGCCAGAGGGAGATGCCTTGGATACGACTGGCGTTGCTCTGAAAACAGAGACAGACAGATCCATTTTTGAAAAGTCTGCAAAGTTGGGGACAGGCCGAGGCCTCTGGGGCCGGGATGGCGCGCGCGTACTATCTGTACCCGGGGACTAGGGAAGCGAGCTCATCCTGGCACGCTGCCGGGGAGGGGCGACTCCTTCTGGAAGCCGCTGGCTCCCGGGGTAGCTGTGCCGCTGCTGTCGCCGCGCTGGGTGCGGAGAGAGGGCGGAGGGCGTGACCGTGCGGCGCGATCCACGCGGGCGCCCGCGGAGCCCGAGGCGCAACTGGTGCGAGGCGGGTGCAGCGCCGCGCTCCGGCCGCGCGCCCCCGGGTGGCTTTGCAAGGCGGGGCGGCGTGCGCGCAGGGCCGGGCCTTTGCATGAAGCCGCTGGACCCCTCGGAGCAGTGGCAGCAGCGGCGGAGCCCGGCGGCGCGCGGTGGGAGGCGGGCGGCCCCGGGGTCCGCGTCCCGGTGCCTGCGCGGCTGCGGACTCCCCCATGGGCCGCAGCTGAGGCTGCCCGCGGCGGCGGGGCGCGGGGCGAGGGGCGCGGTTGAGAGCCGGAGGCGGCGGCGCCGGAGGAAGCGCAGGAGGCCGGGCCCGGGAGGCGGGCAGCGCGGCGCCGCAGCCCCGGGCTCGCCATGCTGCTGGCCTCGGCCGTGGTGGTGTGGGAATGGCTGAACGAGCACGGCCGCTGGCGTCCCTACAGCCCCGCCGTGAGCCACCACATCGAGGCGGTGGTGCGCGCGGGTCCCCGCGCCGGGGGCAGCGTGGTACTGGGCCAGGTGGACAGCCGGCTCGCGCCCTACATCATCGACCTGCAGTCTATGAACCAGTTCCGCCAAGACACGGGTGAGCCGCCCACGTCCCTTGTCTATCCGGGAGCTCCCGCCTCGTGGGTCGTGGGCAGCTTGGCTCGCTGGTGTCAGCGTTAGGCGTTGGGCAGGTGCTTCCCTTCCCTAGATCCTCTCTGGATCCCATGACCACCTCCAAATAAATGTCCTTCCAAGTAGTTTAAAGTGTTGTGATTATGCAAACCCAGCTTCAGCCTAGCAGCAGGAGACCCCTTTATGCCCCTTTTCAGCCCCCAGTGTCCCTTTGTGCAGGAACCCTAGGGCTTTGCAGCCCCCAAACAATGCTGACTCCTTAGCAAGATACTGCTTGAGTCCTTTGGCTGCTCAACACCTTGGCTGACCCTGCTTTGCCTCAGGCACCCTTGGAGCTACCATATTACCCCTCCCCCTTCAACGTTACTACTGCCTCTGGCCCTGTTCTGTGGACCCAGCCTTTCCACTGCCAGGTCCTGGATGTGAGACTTGGGGAAGCAGAGACATCCCGGGCTCTAATTGATGTAGTGTGAGAAAGCGCTGGAACATTACTGGGAAAAGAGAATGGAGCCAGGGATTCCAGGGCTGGGACATCCTGGATGTGGTGGCATCCACAGATGCCTCTGCCTGTACACTCCAAGCACTGAAGCAACAGGCTAGGGCAGATGGAGAGAGGAGGGGGAAGGACTGGGCTCTGGAATGCCTGGCAGGGAAGCTGCTTTATTAGTTCCTGGAGCGAGGCTTGAGGGCTTGGGGGGAAAGCGACAGATAACAGTGAACAGTCTGCACAATGAAAGAATGTCTTTGCCAGCTATACCTCAGACGGGATTGACATCTTGAATATATAAAGAACCGTAGTAAGTAAACCCCAAATGGCCAATCAACAAATTGTCTATTGAAAGGAACAGACAGTTGTTAAAAGAAGAAACACAGATGGACACCAAGGATTTTTAAAAGTGTTCAGCATTCTTAGTCGCCGGGGGAGTGCAAATTGAAAGTATGTTTGAGATTGCATCTCACCCCAGTGAGAATTATTAAAGAAAAGAAAAAAGATAACAGCAAGTGCAGGTGAGGAGAGAGGATTGCTTAGTCCCTGTTGTGGGAATACAACCTTGTAAGCCAGTATGTAAATTATTATATGTGTCTCAAAAAATTAAAATAGAAGTTTTCCATGATCCAGCTATGCTACTCCTGAGTATACACCCCGAGGACCCCATATCCTACCACAGAGATACCTGCACACCCACGCTGACTGCTGCCCTATTCACTATAGGAATGGAACAAGCCTAAATGGAACCGACAGCTGAATGGACGTGAAAATGTGCTACGTATATGCTATGGGATTTTATCCAGCCATAAAGAAAAGTGAAATCGAGTAACCTACAGGAAAAAGAATGAATATGTAAATTAGCAAAAAAATGCCAGAGTTGGGCAGAAATCATGCGAATCCTAGCTTATAAAGCCTCTCTGTATGCGTATAAGTTGGGGTGAATGTGAGTGTAGGCTCTGGAATCAGGAAAGAGCACGAGAAGGGAAAGGACTTGTTGAGGAAAGGGGGGAGGGGGAGGGGGGGAGGGGAGGGGTGGGGGCAGGTGGAGCAAGTGACATGAATGTAGAAGTGGAGGGTGCGTGTAAGGGTACAGTGGGGGGTGGGGGGGTGAGGAACTGGTGAGGAGGAGAATCAACAGAATAAATTGTGTCTGAAAATGGCAACTTGAAACCTAATTATCTGTATGTTAATTAAAGATAAAAAACTACAATAATTGAGAAGTGTGTACAAAGATGCCCCTCACATTTTTTTTAATAATGAGAATATCCTAAATTTCCAAACCAGAAAAATGGTTGAATAAAACTTGAAATTTCTGTATCATAAGACTATTACGGAAACATTAAAGTTAAATCTAAAAAGGGTTTTGCTGCCCCTTCCCTGCCTCTTCCTTTTTCCCTCCCCTCCCCCTTCCTTTGTGACATGGTTTCAAAGTTTTGTTACTTACTACAATAGCCAGGCTTCTTGCTAGACATTATCGTTCAATGGCTTTACATAAGAGTGTCAGTACCAAGTTTTGGACCCCAAGGCACTAAGTTCAAGGTTTTCATGCTTTGGTGGGACTTTTATAGTGTTTATAATGCTGTGTAGAAGTAAAACTGGAAAGCTATTCAAAGTTTGCTCTGCTAAAGAGCACAAGGTGAATGAAGTATAGAAATTGCTGTGTTCCCTTTGGTTTCTGGGTTTCTATCGAACACTAGCAAAGAGGAGCAGCTTTCAAAGCACTGACCAGCAAAACATTGACAAAAGTTGTTCAGTTAAGACACTTGAGAGGTAGCTGCTGGGGGAGTGCTTGCCATGTAATTAGGAGGACCTGGGTTCTGATCTCCAGCATCCAGTTAAATGTAGGACATAGCTACACATGCTTGTTATCCCAGTGCCAGGAAGAGGGAGAGTGGAGGAGCTTTGGGCTTGCTACCCAACCTGTCTGACCAAATTCAAAAGCTCCAGCTTCAAAAAATAAGGTAGAGAGCCATTGAGGAAGATACTCAACATTGACCTCTGGCTTCCATATGTATATGCATGGCCATGAGAACTCCATATACAGAGGAACATGGAACATGTGTACACATACACACACACACACACACACAACACATCCACTTAAGTAACAATGATCACCTTCAGCTACTCTAAGGGGGAAAAAAAACCAACAAAAAACAAGATCCATCTATACCACTCCTGGGCATATACCCCAAAAATATCCATCCTACCACAAGGACACTTGTTCAACTATGTTCATAACAACTTTATTCATAATAGTTAGAAATTTGCAACAGCCTATATGCCCCTCAACTGAAGAATGGATAAAGAAAATGTGGTACATATACATAATGGAGATTTACTCAGTTATTAAGAAACGACACTATGAAATTTACTGGCAAATAGATGAAACTAGAAAAAAATATCCTGAGTGAGGTAACCCAAACCTAGAAAGACAAACATAGTATGTACTCACTTATAAGGGCATATTAGCTCTTAAGTAAAGGACAATGGTTCTAAATCCACAGACCCAGAGGGACTATGCAGCAAGGAGGGACCCAATGGAGACACATGAATCTCCCAGGGAAGGGGAAGTAGAACAGACTTTATAGGTGGGTTGGGGGAGGACAGGAGTGGGAACAGGAGGGATCCGTATGGGGAGATGGAGCAAGATAATATGGGGAGAGATGACTAGAATTAGGGGACATTTAGAGGGTGATCTGAAGATCTAATGTAGTGGAAACTCCCTGTAATATATGAAGGTGACCCTAGCAAGAACTCCTAGTAACTGGGGACAGGGACCCTAAACAGGCCATCTCCTGCAATCAGGTAAGGCTTCCAGTGATAGGACTGGGACACCAACTCAGTCAGAAACCCTTTGATCTATAGCTCAACTGCCTGAAAGATCTGCTGGGGCAATGGCAGGACAGAACCCCACGCCAAGTGAGGGAGCCCATGCCTGACACTGCAGAGTTAGTCAGGAACCAGAGATTGGATAGCTTGGAGATAATTCCTAATAATATCCTGCTCTGCTCATAGATTGGTGCCTACCTCAGTCATCATCAGAAAGGAACCCTCTGTTAGTTGATGGAAGCAGATGCAAAGGCCCATGGCTAAACATCAGGCAGAGCTTAGGGAACTCTGGGGAAGATGGGAGGAGGGATTGTGGGGACCAGAGTTGTTGAAGATACCAGAAAAAACAAGCCTCACTGACCAAGACTTACGGACTTCCAGAGAGTGAAGCATCAGACACAGAGCCTGCAGAGTCCCCTACCTATATCTTATTGTTATCTGGCTTGATGTTCTTGTAGAGCATCTAAAAGTTGAAGTCGGGAGGTTCCTAACTCTTTTACCTGCCCTTGGGACCACTTTCCTCCTGCTAGGCTCCCTTGTCCAGCCTTGATGTAGGGGCTCCAGCCCAACCTCATCTCCTCTGGATATGCTCTGTTTGAGTGATAACCCCAGGAGGCCTGCTCTGTTCTGAAGGGAAGCTGGGGGCAGATCTGGGAGAGAGGGGAGCTGGGAGGAGCTGGGAAGAGTGAATGGAGAGGAGGATGGTATCAGGATGTAGTAAGAGAGAGAGAAAAATAATAATAATAGTAAAAGAAACAAAATGTTGTATTTATATAAGGCTAATAAAAATATGATAGAGATTCACAGACAGAAATATAGATTGATCCCTGAGAAAAGTGATAGATTATTTGTTTTCCATGAATACATACACACAAAGTACATGTATATATGTATACATGTATGCACATTTACATATATCCATACATTTATGTAAATATGTTATGGTAAAGTCTATATAATATCATTTTAATCATTGTAAGTGTAGAATGTAGGACTGTTAAATATATTCTCAGTATTTTGCAACTGTCCTCATTATCTATACCCAGCCTATTTCATCATTTCCTAACATGAACTCTGTACCTACTAAACAGTAACTCTAAACTCCTCAGCTCTTGGTGACCTCTATTCTACCTTCTGTGTCTGTGAATTTGCCTACTCTACACAGCTCTCCTAAATGGGATTATATGCTATTTCTCTCCTGTATGTAGCTAATTAGTGTATTCAAGGTTCATCTATATTATAGCACACAGCAAACTTTTATGCTTCTGTGGCCAAATAATGTTCCATTTGAATGTGTATACCCATACATTCCCTCGCTCCTGGTCAGCTAGCTTCATAGCTCAGTTTCTGGGTGACAGCATGGCTTCTGGGAGCAGAAAGTTGTCCAGACTTTTGGAAAAGAGCCCCAAATATACACTGCTGACTTCCCAATCACAGAGCAGATTCTGGAACTAGGACCCCAGAGGGAGGGGCTTGATCTCACACTGTTCCGAGTTTGCATAGTTTGGTACACATGTAACATCAGCCCAATAGCGTCCTAGAAAACTGATCAAAGCACCCCCTAGTCCACATACTCGGAGGGTAAGTCTCATCACCACAGTCTGCTGGGGCTGATTTTCTGGCAGATTTCCGTAGAGACTGGAAGAGGAGACAGCTTTGCAGGTGAGGACAAGGGGAAATGGACAGTAGGGGGACTCTGCTTCTCCCTTTGGCTATCTACTGAAGGGGGTGAATCAAAATATTCCTGTTGGATGTGGATAGAAATGGTTTGAGGTCATTGGTGATGAAAATTATGCCTGGGGCAAAGGAAGTTTTTCATTTAGTAAAATTTAGGCAACCACCATATGCAGGCTATCCTGATGGAATCTATGAGAAATCCTTGATTGGATGAAGGCAGGGCTTATTACAGATTGGTAGATAAATATGAAGAGACTGGAAGTTCACGATTTGTAGATCTGTGACAGAAAACGTAAATTGAGCCTGAGAGAAAGTTTGTTAATTCGGGTAGCATTATTTTTGAAACAATATACACAAATGTATATGTTTACATATAAATACACATATTTATTTATGTATATACAAATATTATTTTATAACATACTAAGGTAGCCACTTTTTTAGGATTATTAATATCCAGATAAATGAAGCTCCTTGTTTAAAATCACTCTGACAAAGAGACTAACACTTAGAAAATGTGAATTGCTTATTCAAAACAGTAAAAAAGATATGTTTTAAAAACCCTCATCTACAACTATATTATATATTCATAATATATATATATATCTACAACATATATATATGTATAATATATGCAACTATATTATTAAGGATTTCCAATTAAAAATACTTTTATGTTATACTTATGACTGTACATAAAAGGTAACCTATGAGTGTACATAAAGGTATTGTATTTCGTAAAAAATTTTGTAGAGAAATTTTTCACCATGAATTGTTTTCTTTGGATAAATTCCAAACACTGAAATGGTTTCGTAAGGAAGTATCCAAATGTTATTTACAAGAGGACTTTGCCCTTGGCCAGCACTGGCAGCTCACCAATGTGTGCCTGTTCCTTGTCTCCTATATTAGTTGAACAACTTGTTTCTGTTTCAGAGTATGGGTGCACATGTGCAAAAGATTGTCCCATATGTACTAGGTAATATTCACTATTACCCCTGCAGTGTTCTGACATCAGACTCCACTTTGCTTCTTATTTGCATGCAATTTCTGAGGTGCTTCTATCTGAAATGTCAAATTGCCTCCTGAAATGCCATTCTTCTACTGTTGTGAGCCTTTCTGGGACTTGGAAAAGATGTCATCTGGTAAAAATTTCTTCAATAGTTGGATGTCAATAGCTCTTAGACTATTTGGGCTGCACTAACCAAATTCCACAAGAGAGCAGGCTGATAAACAGCAGCGGCTTCAGTTTTGACACTTCTGGATGCTGGGAGGTGCAAGACCAAGAGTAGCAGTGATGTTGTCTGGACAACCTGTTTTCTGATTCAGAGATGGTATCTTCTTTGTCTATAAAAGAGGTGTCTTATGACCTAGTCCCAAAGTCTCACTTCGTAGAATATAAACAGTGACTGTTAGGATTTCAACATGTGGATTGAGGGAGGTCATGAATATACATGTTGAATGAGGAACAAACCTTACACCAAGTGAAATGAGCAAATAAATATTTACATCAATATAAATACCTCATAATCTATTCATTCAATTAACATTGACAGGTTTTTTGATTGCATAAGTATTTATTTTCATGATTTAATATACTTTGTATATTCATGATTTATAAGTAGTATTTCTGGAGGCCAAAGTTACCCATTCAATAGCCAGAGAAGTAATATCTTGTATAGTATATTGGTTCTCATTCATAGGTGTGTCCAGTTACTAGACCTGAAATGTTCACATATATTACAAACATTTCACAATCTCATTACATACTACACTGCTAGCTCCTGATAATAATGTTAATATCTATAGAGTGCTACATTGTGCCGGGTACTATCCTCATGTATATGCACATCAACTCATTAAATTACTATATAAACCTATGAATCAGTGCTGCTATGATTACTTCTTATTCACGAAGAACAAGGGGCACAGAGAAGTTACACAACTGTGCAGTCATCTTGCTGTCAATTTGTCAAACCTAGACCTCAACTCAGATGGCTTAGGACTTTCTCTTAGGAATTGTGCTATTCTGATGAGCTGCCAATTTTTATCTGACAATGTGGTAGACATTAAAGATAAAAGAATAAGTAATTTGAGGATAAATCCACAGGAGTTTCAGCAGCAAAGTCCAACTGTACTTCATTGTCAGAGGCTTGATATGTAGCATCTACATCCCTGATCTTAGGTCCCCAGAGTAACCCAGCTTTTAACAATAGCTTCTTTATCAAGATGGTATCCAGATATTCTTCTCGGAGTCTCATTGACAGAGAAGTCACTGTCTCATGTTAACCACAACTGGATTTGAATCCAGTGAGGATTTCGAGTTTGTCCTCAATTCAGAACTGCATGCTTCCCACCTGGCTTACCTTTTGGAAGTGGCTTCTTCTTCATTCCCTCTAGCAGGAATCTGTGCCGCTGTAGCGGTGTTCTGCTTGTCTCTAATCGGTGGTCATCCACCTTCATTTCTGAACTTTTCAAGAATCCTTTCACATTCTCCTTGAATTTCCAAAGCTCTTTGTTTCTTTGGAGTTTTTTTTTTAATTCTTACTCTGTCTTTTACCAACTTACACTGAGCCACCTTACCTAGAAATTCAAAGCAAAGTTTTGAAGGTAGTTATTAAAATAATGAAGAAAAGTCAAGGCTGCTACAGCACGGTATTGTGTTAAAGAGTGTTCTATAGAGCATTCTGTGTGA